>JAEQBH010003866.1:0-407834 GCA_016808115.1 Tetrastigma voinierianum
CTTTTGGTTTTCTTTTATTTGTCAATTATTTTAGGATTAGTGCAATGTCTTGTATTCTTAGGCTTTTACCACTCTTAGAGAACTTTGGGCTAGAAGCTCTTATACCAGTTGACATTAGGGCACTAGGTGTTAAGCAGCGCAGAACTTAATTAATGAGGAACCACAGACAAGCAATCCTTTGATAACTTAAAATTTTATCTCCTCTCTACATTCTTTCCGTTTCTTGTTTGTTCTTTTCTTATTCCATCCTTCATTCTTGTTTCCTTTCAAATCAAAATAACATTCCCCAAAACTTGTCCTTTTCTGTATTTTGAAGTTCCTATCTTGAAATCTGAGCAAGGGTTCTTTATTGTAGGATTAGAATAGAAGAAGGGTTTTAGGCTTCTAGTTCTTTGTTTAAATGAAGAAACTAGGCAATTAGCTCAAATGCAGGCCAAGTATATGCTTATACATATTTTGAGGAGTAGGCTTAGCTCAAACTTCCAAGGATGGCTATCACTTCACGATTGGTGAATTGCCTAGGATTTTGCCTTATTAATAATCTATGAGTTCTAGAACCTTGGGTATTTATTGTGATTGAACCTAGAGATGTCCACACAATCTTCCACAATTTGTTAGGAACATTTTACCATGTGCATTGCTTTTTAGGACTTTCACGACCTTATTGTTTATACAGCAATTTCAAAGGTCTTATTTAACATCCATTGTAATACATTTTCTTAAATCTAAACTTTAAACTTCCATTCTAGTTTGCATGCAGCTTCTGTTCAGGAGTTCATTGTGGCTACCATAATTTCAATTACACAAGTTTGGTTACGAGGTTTGTTGTTATGTTGTTAATCAAGTTAAAAGTTCATGATTACTTTGCCGAAAAGTGCTATTTTACACCTTTATTAATATGTTTTGAGCACTTTTGTGTAGCTAAATAGCCCTAATTAACTTGATTGGCATGTTAAGGACCTATGAGGCTACTAATCAAATTTTGTGGCAAGATTTTATTTGTTTTGCGAGGCTATTTGTACCATAGATAAGGATTCAACTCAACCATGGAGAATCTAAGTTCAAGCTCATGGCTACCAAATCAAAAGGAGAAGACATGATAGCGGAATGAATTAGGCACTACAGCAATTTCGCGAGGTTGCCCTTGTGTTCGCAGCCCACTGAGAAATTTCGCAATCGCAGCTCTCTTGAAATTTAAATCAGGAATTCAGTACGACTGCCACTGTTCATATTTCCTGCTTTTGACTTTTTGACTTCTTTTGTCTCTTTTGGTTTCCTTTGGTTGTCCCCTATGTGGTTATTGTTTTGGTTATTTTGGTAATTTGTAAAGGGGGTTTAGCTATAAAAGCCCCAGACAAGACACTGTAAAAGGAGGAGACTTTTTTCTAGATCATTAATAAAGTTTGACGGGAAGCTTTTAGCTCTTCACGTTTTTTCTCATTTTATCTCATTTTCTCTCACTTTCTCACTAGCCAAACACCCTCACAGGATATTATTCGGAGGATGAGTGGGCAGAAATATTCTTTGAGTAGAAACTCTTGGGTGAAGGATCTGAGGGCGAGCTAAGGGGTTCCATGTTTTCACGTGGGTATCCACCCCAATCAGATTCTTATTCTCCCTTTTTAACTTTAGGTTTTGATCCCTTTTGAGTCACCTTGAATGATTATTATTTGGTAAGCTTTTGGGCTCATTGGATGCTTATTGCTAGATCCAGTGATGTTTGTTAGTTATCACTTATGAGCCATTGGAAGGTGAGTCAAGGAGATTTGTGTTTCAATGATTGAGCTTTACAATGGCGATGAATACCAGTTTAGGAGAGATTTGTGAGGTCGGTTTTATAGCTAAATGAAGATCTAGTTCGGGAGATGACTATAGGTCATCCTCCCAAATGCGAGGAAATGACCCCAAGAAACCCTCATTTGCCCTAGGAACTTAAGCCTAGTGACCTAACACTTCAAGGAGTTCTATTTTACATTTTAACTTATTCTATTTTCAGTTTCCAAACATTAAACCCCATGTTTTTACCAAAACCTTAAAATCCAAAGCAAATTCACCATTTTGAACCCCATTGTAAGACATTTATGCGAAGAAAACCCATCCCTGTGTTCGACCCTAGAGCAACTGTACTGCAGTAGCCATGCTACGGCAGTTGGAGGAAATAGGTATAAATTTTGTTGATTCTAGACCACCTATTGACGCGAATAAGTTCATTTGATCATGCTTTATTTCAAACAGCTCTTAACCACACCTGCTTGATTGTAATCATTTCATTTCACCCCAGACATCTTTCAGCAACTAAGCTAATTTAATAAAATTTGATTTCTTCTTTATTCATAACAAACATATGATCTAATAAGCAATTAACATCAAACAATTTGACATAGAATCTTTCAGAAAATTTATGTTGAACTTTTATTAAGAGGGATGATTACAATTTTTAGTTTAGACAGAAAGAGGCTATAGGGGTTCATCTCCTTCTTTTGTAGGATTTGGGAATTTTAAGGTTAGGAGGTTCAAGGTTAGTAGCTGGGAGTAGACAACCTAGGTATTGAGATTTTTGGCCTCTTTTTCTCTTGGGGTTCTTCGCATTGAAGAAGCGATGATCATTAGTAAATTCCACTTGAGTGATCATTCATCTGCCTGACCTATGTTGTTCATAGTTCCTTCAAGTTCGATTAGCATAGTGTGTATGTTCACTAAATTTGAATTCACTTGATCCAGACTTTCATTCCACAGCTTTTGCCTGTAGTTGTTGTCCATCTATAACTCCTTATCCCTCTTCTCCACAAGCTTCCTAAATTCCTTGAACTGTTCCTTGTAGAGATACTTGAACCCCTCTACCTTCTGCAGCATACTTCCTTCCAACTTTTCTTCTCTTTTGTCTAAAAAGGTCAGCACATCTTCATCCTTTTTTAGTTGCTCATTGTAGAAGGACTGTATTTTTTAATCTAATCTTTGCATAAGCACTCTTTCTCTCCTTTCCATATCTTCCTTCCATTCCTCTTCCCTCTGCTTGAGAAGTTGTTCCCATCTTTGTTCTCTTCTTCTGAAGTCTGCCTCTAGAAATTCTTCTCTTATTCTCTGTTGTTGTTCCCACTTCTTCTCTCTCTCCTCCATTTCCTTTTTCATAGAAACCAGCATCTCCATAATTTCTTTATTTCTTGTGTTGCCCTTGGAGCCTCTCTTGGATTGAAAAGTTTTCCACCACATAGGGAGAGATTAAATCTTGGACTATTATTAACTGAAACTCATCTTATTGCTTGGTTCCTAACAGTTCTTCTTCTTCTTCTTCTTGAGGCTCCTCTGCAACTTCTACAATCTCCATCTCCTTCATTTTCCTGCTCTTTAGGCCCTTGATGACCCTTGTCAATGTCAAAGGAGAGCTCTTAGGGCAAGTTTCCTCTTGCCCATACCCCTTTTACTCCAGCCAGAATACAGCGCCCGGTGATAGTTGCTGGATGGCGGATCAGTCCCCTCTTCACAATCTTGTGGAAGGTTCTGATAGATGTTTCAATGATCTTCCCCACATCAAATTTATAACCCTTCAATAAGGCATATAAGATGATGGCTTCATTCTCCCTTAGTGTGCAAAGATGCTTTGTAGGAATTATAACATAAGCTATAAAGTAAAACCAAACCTTTGCTTCTTTTGTTAGGGAACCCCTGGGGATAGATTCATGAGGGTTTTTCTTTGTTGAGTTCCATTTCCCTTTCCCACCAATTAGGAAATCCACTATTTTCTCATGGTTGGGTTCAACGTCATTCTTGTATTTAGACCCGACTTTTTTGGATCCATGATTTGCGAGAACCTTGTTAATCCTTTCATGGCCACTTGAGGACCCATACTCCTTTGACATACACAACATCTTCCTTCATATACATCATGTTGGGCGTAGAATTCCCTTACCCTTCTGACATAACCGGATGGCTTGTGCTTTGCGGGAACATGTTCCATCCCTATTTCGTGATCTCTTGCAGTGAATTGAGATGAGGGTGTAGCCCCAGAAAACCGGGGTGTCTCGTTGACCAGTCGACGGTGAAATCGTGTCTCTGTCGAGACCCATACATGAGTAAAATGGCCACGTCGGGCCCATACATCCATACTCACAAAAATTTATATTTTATACAAAAAGAATTTAATTATAATTTGTTTTGATTACAATTAATCCAAAACTAGGTCTCTTGTCCAGAATTTTACAAAATACGGAAATAAGGCTAGTTTGGCCATTTCTTTGCCTCTACGGTCTCAAATGCGTCCCATCCTCGGGTGCACCTTTAGTACCTGAAATAAATATATTCCATCGACAGGGTGAGCAACGCCCAGTAGTGGAATTTTCCTACATGGGTTACTCCCCACCTAAATGCTCATGCAATGGCACACCAAACATTCAACACATGTTAATATATCGATCATGCATATATTAACAAAATTTATATACTAATCCACATGTCATTTATTCATAGCAATAACATAAGATTAGCTCACATGGGCTAACCTACAATCCGGCAGTTCATCTTGGAACTACCCACAAAATCACAATCAACATGTCATTCTTTCGTAGCCCGATAACCTTGTGTCACCTGAAGCACGTATTAAGCGATTCGGTGGGCATCGAAACACTCACAGGGATTTAACGCTTGGTGCAATCTTTTTGGAGCGAAACCACGACCATCGAGGCCTTAACAAATCCCGTCTAAGTATTAACCGAAAAGTAAAACAAGTAGGAGAAAGCCCTGCCTTCGGAGTTTGTCGAAACTCTCAACCCAGGAAGTACCCGTGCGTAGCCCTTGCGAGTGGGAACAACTTTGCTTCTTGCCTGGAAATCGAATGCGATGGTCAATTCAGGAAATCCCAGAAGAGGGTGAGATTCTCTCTAAAATCCTCTCTTTCTCTTTCTTTCTCGTTTGCTCTTTCTCTCTCTTCCTTTCCTCCAATGGTTTGAAAGATTAGGTTGAGTCGAAAAGTCTCTCATGCTTAAATTTGTCGGCTTTCAGGTGGTTCTTAAGTTTATCCTTATCAATCCCAACCAGATTTCCCTCCACTCACAAGGTGTCATTTGTCACTCATGGGCCCCACTTAAGCTCATGTTTGACCCATTCTACCCAGGACACGTGGCACTTATTGAGCCACTCATATAAGTGCCTAGTATTGCATGACTCTACATGTTAACACCGAAGCGTGTTCGGTATGCGATTGACGGAAATTCAACATGGTAAATGATTTGTGGCGATTAGCGGTGAAATCCGTTTGGTCTTAGAAGTCTACAAAAATTTCGATTTTGGCCAAAAATTACCATTTTGCCATTTTCGAGAAAATTGGATTTTCGGGGTTTTATTCTCCGTAATAAAGAATTCGTCCCGGTCGCGCATACGTATCCGATCCGTGCATATGTAACCTTACCGCGATCCACCGCTTTTTGTGTGTAGCGGTGGCCTTCACGGGTCCGCGATCGCGGCGATCCGTGGATAGTCAATCCCAATCCCGTAATGCATGAATGACATCATATCACAGGAGCCCTTGTAGGCTCGCAACACAATGCAATTTCAATGGGTATCCAAATCTGAGTCACTCCCGAGCCTAGACACATCCCGACAAAATTTGTGCCGGTAGGCTCGGCTTTAATTTTGTGGGCTTAGCAGACCAGCGTCTTGAGCCGTCTTAGGCCCATAAAACGAGCGGCGGGCCGCATCAGACGCCAATGATGGCCAGCATGGCCTCGCTGTGAGCTAAGCGGTCTCAAACAGGCGTCTTAGGCAGCGAATGTCGGCGAAGCGTCTTAAGCGACATATTAAATTTTGTTTTGTAATTAAATCAAATTTTTAAAAAAAAGTTATATAATTTGTCTGGAAATGCAAATTTTTATTTTAAAACCGAAAATATATATTATATATATGCCATATATATATATATATATATATTGTTTTTCAAAATAACAAAAATTTGAAATATTAGAAGATAAAAAGAAAATATAAAAAATACGATTCTTTTATTCCAATTTCAGCGAACTACAAGAAAAAAGTTGAAATTGCATCGCTATAGTTTAGTACATCCCGACTAGGTTGGCACTTCCCACCCAACTATCAAATCTTCACATTACTCAACCTTTAAAAAATGAGTCACATTTAATACATTTAAATAGCAAACATATAATTCTTGATTTCATATTCTTTATTCTTCATTAATCTAGCACAGCATCTTGGTCTTGATTGATATCCAAACGCTCGAGTTCATGTCTATAATCATCTACCCAACTTTGGAGTCCCATGTGTCCTTCTTCCCAATCCTTCAAACACGTCAAGGCTTCAAGCATTTTTGGTGTGAGGCTTGTCCTCCTATCTCCAATCATATTTCTTTTAATAGAAAAGCGATTAAGTGCTACCGGTAGACACTAGCGGGGTTAGTAGATCACGTGCCATTTAGATAGCTTACAGGAAATGTGGATTCATGAGATTTCCACCACTTCATAATATCAAAATTTTTTATTTCATCATGCGATAAGTAAGACAAGTAATCAGTATCTAAATATTTTAAAAGATCAGCCATACTTGAAGGAACCAACTTGTTGCTTTTTCTTTACAGCTAATTGCATGAAGAATGGATCATTCAAATGTAAATGAAGTTGTAGTACTTGAAGGCACTACCATATTTAGACTCATAATATTTATATATGGTGCTTAATTGTTCATATACTAAACCTTACGGTTTGGGTGGTTGGTTCATACACTTTCGGCTATAAAATTTAAAATGTTTCTACACCTTGACTTTAACCCTTGGATCCATACAAGCGGCTAAACAAAAGTGGTGGAATATTTTTCAGTGTTCAAAATTTTATTTCCATTTTCACATATTTCAACAAAAAATGGTTCATCTCTATATTTAAACAGTACTTATATTGCAAATACACTAAGTGCTATACAAGATGTAGATACATATCTGTGAGAACATAAGTTAGTAGAATCATAAAAAACTTTTAAGAAATTTAAAAAATAAAACCTTTCTACATTCTGTAGACCATTTCATTTCACTAACACCATGAAACATAATCAGATAATGATTATCATGCCTACCACAGGGATTTTAACATTGGTGAGCAGTGCGATGGCTGTGCATCACGATGATTTTCTTTTCTTACAAACCAAACGATTTTACAAGGCATAAAATTGCTTGTAATCTACTAGATTGCATAATAAATTGTAAAGCATACCGATATTCTCTATTGGGGATTTATTAATGTTAAACCATCTTGTACTATTAAATTTATTATATAGCAAACACATCTCACATGGAATATTTGTTTAGTGGGCCTCCTCCTTTGTTCTTGTAAATAAATCTATGGCACTTGTATTGTTTGAAGCATTATCAAAGTAATACCAAAAAATTTTTGTTTTTGTATGTTCTCTAAAAACACTTGTCATAGATTCCATATATGGAGGCCCGTCATGCGAGATGATATATTATCACGAAAACCCTAATACTTTCTTTTTATTGCAATTTGAATACGTATAATGTGATGTCACACATGTGAAAGGATCATTCTTTGATTAGTCCATATATCCGAGAGTCAGCGATATAATACCATTATGCTCATTAAGTTCTTGGATTATTAATTGTTTATTAGTTTTATAATTATTAATTATATCATTACGCATAGTAGTCCTAGGAATTCTTTGAAGAGGCTAGTTGGACAAACTTTTTGGATAAATTTACAAATTTAGGATCCTCTTGCAAATGTCATTGGTAGGTTCATACTAACTACCATATTAGCAAACCCATTTCTCACAGCTTTTTGATCATATATAAAAGTGGTCAGTTGAGACGAATTAGATCCTATCTCACTTGGATTTAATTGGGATTGTGTAGGATCTAATGCACCATGTTTTTTGGTACATTGTTCGGCATGTCTTTTAAGGTGACCTGTGCCAGCACTAGCTTTGCAACTATATGTTTTTTTACAATATTTTGATACCTTTAGATCTTCTACCCCTCTCTTATATTTTTTTATTTACTATACTAAAGTGCTTCCATACACATGGATGTCATCCTGATCTAGTTTTTTGCCTATAGGATCGGGTTGGGGAATGTTAGAGGGTTGGTTAGAGGAAGGGGCACTAGTGGGAGTGGGATGATCTTCAAAATGATTAAATTCATTATATTCATCAATACCATAGTTAAGGTTTTCAACATCTAGGTAATGAGGATCCATATTTAATTCTATGAAAAAATGAAAGAAATGTAGAAAGAAGAAACGATTAAATTAAAATATAGAATTAAAAACTAAATGAATTAACTAAATTATAAATACCTCAACCTTGTGATGATGAAGATGAACAATTCTACACTTGGTAGATATCTTGATGAAGCTTTCAATTACAGAACTTGTAGAGAATTGTAGAAGGAGAGATTAGATAGAATTGTAAAGGATGTGAAGATTAAAAAAATGTGGAGGTATTTATAGAAAATCATTTGTAAGTCATTTACTTATTTACCCTTAAAAGTAGCCGTTATATAGTTGTTGAAATGGGTATTATAGGTATTAGACATGAAAAGTAGTAATAGTGAGTGATTTACTTATTTATCCTTCAAAGCTAGTCGTTATATAGTTGTTAGGAGGGCTATTATAGACATTTCATATGAAAAAAGACTTTTATACCCTCAAGTTGCCGTTATATATAGTTGTTGAGAAATTATTATTGATAATTTCATATGAAAAATGAGAGCCAATTGTATAGTGGGTGGCGAAACGGTGGGCTACACGGTGGTAAAGCACGATGTTGCGGCACGGTGGAACTGCAACGTGGGTCGAAGCACGTTAATTGTTCGCGATTGGGTAGGCTGCGATTGAATTCGACGCGGTAGAATTTGGCACGGGCTGTACGGCGGGCCGACCCGCTATCTTCTGTGGTGACACCCTTGGCCCGGCCACGGCTCGCTCCTTTGGGGCGGTGTTTGCCGACTGCTATAGTACTAGGCGTCTTGCGACGGCCGTTTTTCGAGTAGGGCCACGAGGCGAAATCGTTGGCCCGGCACGGTGGGCCAGTCTACTCAGGCTCACATCACTCAGAAGCTCTATGCATGATAACCATGGCTAGTGTGTTTTCATCTCTCAGACAACATAACTTTTCGGCCTACAACTGAGGCCTCTTACATCCCACCACGAAATTTGGATATCTCCACTGGTCTCTTACACCCACTGCAAAAATTTGGATATCTCACCTGAGAAATTTCGGATTTCTCAGGAGTCACCACCTGAGATTTCGGATAGTGAGTCTCTTATACCCGAATAGAAATTTTGGATAACTCACGAGTCTCTTATACCCACGAAGTCGGGATATCTCCCGGGTCTCTTACACCCTCCGCAAAATTTGGATTTCTCCAGCCCAGTCTCTTACACCCACATAGAGATCGGATAACTCCACGGTATCTTACACCCACGAAATTTAGGATGCTCCCACTGGTCTCTTACACCATGTGAGAAATTTGGGTCATCTCATGGGTCTCTTACACCCACGAGAAGTCAGGATAGCTCCTTGAGTGCTCTTACCTTACTGCTGGCATAAATTTAGGTCATCAGGGTCTCTTACATGAAATTCGGGATATCTCCACAGGGTCTCTTACGCCGCACGGGACCTTTGGATACTACGGGTGGGTCTCCTTATGCTAACTCAGAACTTTTTCACTGAGGGGATTAATGGGCCTTCTTGCTTTACCCACACACTTTAATTACTCTTCATTTCACGATTTGAACTATAGTCGTCATTGGGCTGTGGTCTAAACGAGCTTCGACCCACACTCACGAGTGGTGAATATTATCACAGTGCTGCCACACGAGCTAGACGATGTCATAGTTACTTTACACCGACTCGTCACGATCCCCGGGGTCCACCATGGCGAATCTTTGAGATCTCTAACTCCACGATCGACCTATCGAGTCAACTCTCCTACACATCCCGGGAAAAATATTCACACATGGCTATACAAAGGCCTCCTGACCTCTAAGCGGTCTGTCACACAAGATGCATTAATGAATGGAATATGATGCCATCCAATTTAATATTACTCTAGTCAACAAATGCAAGGGTAAGCGTGCCACGCATATCGACTAATCACGAGCGCTCGGTCTGTTTGAAACATAGAGATCTGCACTCGCAAGTTTAATCTACTTCTCATATGCCCGGTGGCGGCAATGGTAACGTCATGCGCGGGCGGCCCCGAACTCTCGGCTGCGAATCACGTGGTGGGTCGGACCTGACATACTGGCCTGGCCTATATGACCGTCTGCCAGTACTAGGTCTTTGGTGCGGCGCCTGGGCGGAAATGCTAGTTCCGCTGACCCATACGAGGGGGTGGTGGAACAAGCGTGTTCTCTGTCCTATCGTTAGCGGGGCTTGTCTTTGTCCCAAAACCACAGGATCCTTGTCTCTAGGGGCTGATCCTCCTCATATGTCGTACGCGGCAGTGGTAGCACACCGTGCGAAATCGGCAACCTGGCAGTCTCCTTTGATGATCGGGTTTGAGGTGTCCCATAACCTTGGGATTCACATAGTGGACAATCCCTTCGAAATTGTCAATTTGTCGGCAAATAACACATCATGCGCCTGCTGACTAAATGTCCCATCACGGCCTTAGTCGCGATAACGCGCTACATCCACGGATATCCTTACGAAACGAAGTCTTCTGCTTCTTTCCTGGATTGGAAGAAGATGGATCTTCCTTCCTCTTAGTACCAACACACATATCTTAGATGCCTCGTATGTCATCTACCCTTCCACGAGTTTTCTTTGCACTAGCATGTGCAATAGCGGCAATAGCATTCCATGGCCTCCAGTGAGCCTGTGGTTAAACAGTGGTGGCAGCTGTACCTGCATTGGGCGACTTTCGTCGCCGCGCCTCGACTAACCCGTCTACATATGTGAAATGGCAAGTTAAATTCTAATCTGTATCTCACTAAGGCGTAAACACTGACCTCGAGACCGCTGACCACACACGAAAAAAAGCAAAATTTTCACATTCCACGTCAATGCATTTATAGTAATTGCAATACAAATATCTCATATATTAAATCACACACAAGATAATTTTTAAAATTTTTACTTTTTTTTTTTTAATCCTTGTGAACAATGTTCATGAACATTGTCCATGAACAGTTATTCAAAGAGTGACTGTAAATAGTGCTGCTTGAGTCAAACACAGGTTGGGTGCCGTCGCTTACCAGAACGGTCGGCGATGCACAACTGCGTATACGGTCTTGATCGTCTTGTATTCTTCTTGCCCTTTCTTATTCATTGGCTCGCATGCGTGGCAGTGTGTATTTGCCTTCCTGTCGAGACCCTGGCCGGGTAATGACACCGTGGCCCTAGCGGCCTAGGCGGTGACCTCGAGTCAGTCGACCTCGAGAAGGAATCGGCCAATTCGCGACCTCAAAGCGGGGTCGCGACCGTTTCCTGCGAAAACCCGGGCGGTCGTGGCTTCCTTTCGAGTCCGCGACCTCACGGGCTGACCAAAGCGGTCGGCCGGTCCCGCGTCGTGACCTCGCTTCCCGGCCTAGCGAAAGCAGGCAGGTCGAGACCTCGAAGTAAATTAAGACCTCCGCTCAATAGGCGGTGACCTCGATTTTAAAGGTCGCCTTGAATCGGTGACCCGGCTGACTCCCAAAGGAGCTGAGGCCGCGAGGCTTAGGTGCAGTAGCGTGACGGTGTGATGTCAACTACGGTCGCGACCACAGAAGCCCAACCAAACCGGGTGAGGCCCTGCGAAGCCCGACGAGCCGGGTGCGACCTTAAATCGTCATCGCGACCTGAATCATTTTGGCTTCTAGCGACCCTTTTTCACGGTCGCCCAGCCGGCTAGGTCCTACGACGGCCCGGTCGCGGCGGAAGTGGTCGCGACGGTACTCCCGAGGTTGCGGCCTGTGACCGCCGAATCCAGTCGCGCGGTGCAAGGTCTCCTGTGGCTCGAAATCCAGCACGCGCGGCCTCCGCAGGCGAACCAAGTTGTGACTCAAAGTGAAGTCGCGACCTGGGATTGAAATCGGGGATGCGGCTCTAGCCTTCACACTTGCGCTGATGCCGCATGTCCGCGACCTGAAAACTGAGTCGTGACAGGTGGTGAAATTAGCGTGCCATTTCGACACGCTACCTGAAATTTTTTCCTCCATTAGCCTTCCCCTCACTTGCTCAGAAGATGCAATAGCTTGAACACGCAGAATTAACCCACTTCAAAAATTTCAGGTTTAATTACAAACTCTTGCCTGCAATGAAAAAGCGGTCATTTTCAATTTGCAACCACAATACATTTCATGTTCAAACTAGAGCTCTTATCCCGGAAAATATATATTTTTTTTTTTTAGTTCAGTGCGGACCATTTTGCCCAAAAAATTCTGGAACAACACCCGAAACCTCTCGAACTTAGGGTTTGTTTTCTCGACCACAAGTTCCAACACTTACTTTCTCCCATGTGCTGCTCAC
Source organism: Tetrastigma voinierianum (assembly GCA_016808115.1). Classification (NCBI taxonomy): domain Eukaryota; kingdom Viridiplantae; phylum Streptophyta; class Magnoliopsida; order Vitales; family Vitaceae; genus Tetrastigma; species Tetrastigma voinierianum. The sequence continues at coordinate 12,466 of JAEQBH010003866.1, forward strand.
CAAACATACAAAGCATGACATACAACACACAATTCGATCATCACATTTAATTCACGGAAATGAGCAATGATGCATGATTTATCCGGGTGCCATCAATTCCTAAGAGTATATCGTATACCTAACTCCACCACCCAGAGCTCCCAAGTGTCCGATTTACCTTAGCTCTGATATCAACGACGCCCCGAGCCGGGTGTGTCGTTGATACCGTCAACCCGCGGAAATCTACGTGTCTCTCATCATGAGACCCGCACGTGAGTAAAATGGCCACGTCGGGCCCATACATCCATACTCACCCAAAATGTATATTTAATTCAAGATTTAATTACGATTTGTTTTTTGATTACAATTTATCGAAACTAGATTACATTCCCCAGAATTTTACAAAATACGGAAATAAGGCCAGTTTGGCCATTTCTTCTACTCTACGGTCTCAAATGCGTCCCATCCTCGGGTGCACCTTCAGTAAATAAATATATTCCCTCTCGGCCAGGTGAGCAACGCCAGTGGTGGTACTCACCATGGGTTACTCCCGCTAAATGCTCATGCAATGGCACGACATTCAACACATGCTAATATATCGATCATGCATATATTAACAAAATTCATACACCTAATCCATGTCATTTATTCGTTAGCAACATAAGATTAGCTCACATGGGCTAACCTACAATCCGGCAGTTCATCTTGGAACTACCCACAAAATCACAATCAACATATCGTACTGTGATAACACAACATCTACGAAGCCACACAAATGATCGGGTGAATTTGTCAACCACTCTAGGGATTTCTTCGCTCGGTGCGATCTTTTGGAGGCAGTACGGCCACCAGGGCCTTAACAAATCCCGTCCATTAAAATGGCCTTTAAGCCCAGAAAAGTAAAACAAGTAGGAGAAAACCCACTGCATTGATTTCGTAAAACTCCACAGCCCGATACCCACACGTGGCCCTTAGTGAGAACCTTTGCTTCTTGCATCGTAGGAAGCCAGCGGTCGATCCTCACAGGAATTCCTGGGAAGGTGAAACTCTCTCTCTAAAATCCCCTCTCTTTTCTCTCTCTTTAAGTTTTATAACTCTCTCTTCCTTTCCCTCCCAAACTTGATTTGGTGCAGGTTGGTCGAGAAAAGTCCTCTCTCATACCCTTGTCACTTTCGAGTTGGTTGCAGGATTTCCATATCTGAACTTTATCAGTAAGCTTAGATTTCCCTCCCGGCTCACAAGGTGTCATTTGTCCTTTCGTCAGTTTGCATTGAGGCTCATGTTTGACCCATTCTGCCCAGGACACGTGGCACCTCTTGAGCCACTCATAAAGTGCCTAGTGTCCCACACTCCTCTAGGTGCCTCGAAAAACTTGAAATTCCGACTGTCTCGGAATTCGACGAAATTTGACATGGTAGCTAGATTTCGCTAGACGATTCCAATGGTGAAGTTCGTTTCGTCTTCCGAGATCTAGAAAAATTCCTGATTTTGACCGAAATTACCATTTTGCCCTTTTTCAGAAAATTGGATTTTCTCGGGTTTCACAGAAAGTATTGAACCCCCTTTCTCCAATAAAACCCTTATCACTCAGATTCTCTTTCCAGAAGGAGTAAACTTCATCTGAAATGAAAGCTTCGTTAATCTCTACTTCTTTCACTTGCTCAACTTTACTTTTTTCAGCTCTTTTCTTCTTTCTTTCTTGTTGAGTAGGGTTTTGTGCCTCTTTCTGCACCTCCGGTTTTGCTACTTGAGTTGCCTCAGTCTAAGGTTCCAGATGAACCTCTTCTTCACTAACTGTGTATTCTTCCATCATCTCGTTGAGGTTTAGAATTAAGCTCTGGGGTTCTGCCATCGATGAGATCTGGATTTAGGGTTTTAGGTCTCTAAAATCTAAGGTTTTTAGAAGTAGAAGAGAGGTAGAGAGTTGAAATTGGCTGAGAGTGTGAATGAATTGAGGCAATTGGAAGGAGAAGGGTTTTTCAGTTTTGAAACATTCTTTAGTTAATTTCTCAATAAATGTATGTTTCTCTTCGTGTGTCGTGACAATAAATGATTAGGTCTATGACTAACCTTTAATTTTAAGCTGCTTGAATTTATTATGTGACCCCCGAATTAATATTTTCGCTCCAATCTTCATTATTTAAATCTCATGCGAACACGCCTTAGGTTTTGTGTGGCAATGAATAGTCTTGACATTAGAAATTTATGTGACACATGCCATTGGACTTAACAAGGTACTCTGAAGGACGCACAATCATGGTCGCGACCCAGTTATTCTTGTCATGGCGATTGGTTTCAACAAATGCGAGTCGCGACACCATGTGAAGGTGGTCGCAACACTGTTTCTGTTGTCATTTACTTTAGTTTTAAAATTTCTTGTCACAACAGGAAAAACAGTGTCATGAAAACATAATTCAGTTAGTTTTGTCGCGATCGAACTTTTAATGTCACAACCTAATTTTCTTATAAATTGTCTTGACCATTAAATTTCTTGTTGCGACAACCCTTTTTCCTCACTTATAAAACAATGTCGTGACATAGATTTCTTTGTCGCGACTAAAGATTGTTTCACCAAATTTCTGCAACATTAAAATTGCCTTCCAACTCAATTAATCACCCACAACTCAGTCAAATTTTCCAATTCAAGCATTGTGAAGTCATATTCAACAACAACAAATAATCAATTCAATCATGAACAACTATCTCAACACATCAACATAACATTCAAGCAATTGGCATCAAATTTCCCCAAATTTAAGATATGCCTTATCATTCAAAATAAGTTTAGGGAATGAGAAATACTCCCCCTTTGTAGTTAATTACTGCATATTTTAATTTGAGATAATCTGCTGTCTAATGAAATTCTTCTTGAAATTTTCTTCAACACATCTGAAAATGAACAAAAGCGAAAATAAAACTGCGGCATATTTAAACTACAATTCAGACAAACTACTCGAACTATTAAAATTATTAAAAGATTGAAAAATCCTACTTGGGTTGCCTCGAGAAGGTCAACAGTTCTTGTCATGGCCCAGACGTTTGTTGTATTTTGTCTTTTCTTGACATTCTTTCCTCTTGCTCCTTTAGTCACCTTCCTTGGTTTTAGTCTCCATGCATGCTTTGTCCTACATTTTCTTGCTTCCTTGCATTTCCTTACTGCCTCTCTTGGCAGTTGGTGTGAGATCTTTAGGATTGACCTTAGTATTGCTGGGAAATGTATTTCTGGTTTGGCTTTGCAAGGTTAAGGCTGTTGCCCTACTTAGTCGAGAGTTTCTCAATGTAGCATTAATATTTTTGAAACACCGGTTGTGTTAGTTTGGAAATTCTCAAGTTCGACAAACTTTTCTCATTTGTGGAATCTTTTGTTTTGTCATGGTGCCTTTTTGATCTTCGAAGGTTTGGAGTTCTTTTACGCCCTTGATACTCTCCTATGTTGTCCACTATTTTCTTCTTCTTTATTTGTTCTTCTTCTTGAAACAAGCGATATAAACGTGGTAGTTATGTCCATGTCTAGGACCTGATATCTTTCGCCATGGAAAATTTTTCATGGTTTCTTAGTGCTAGATTGTAGTGTGTAGGCAAATTGGGGTTAGGCTTGAAGTGGCAACTTCTCTGCTCATTCATATACTTTGTTTCCTTAACTTAGTAGGGCTCTTCTTCCTCATACCCCTCAGCACTATTTCTGCTTCCTTCTTTAACTGCTCCAACTTCATGTGCAATGTGCATCCTCCTCCCATTGCTACTCAGCTTGTTCATTATTGCATCAAGATTGGCTTCTCTGGCTGTAGTTCTATCTAATCCAATCATACCATTTCCCCTAATTCTATTGTTGCTCCCTGAAGATTCAGATGGAGTCTTGTAGTTGCATTTGGCAAGGTCTTCAATAACTTGCCTTGCCTTCTCTGCACTTCTTCTTTTAAAACCTCTGCAGCAGGATGCATCAATTATACCATGAATAATTCATGGCATAGTAGAAAATGTCCATATGTGTTGTCGGATCTATCCAATGCGCGAGCTCTTCGTACGATCTCTTGAACCTTTCCTATCGCGTGTGAGACTCTCATCCTCACCTTGCTTGAACATGATTTCTCCTCTTCTCTCCAGCGGTGAAATTTGGAGAAAATCTGCTCATGAATCCTCCACGGTTCTTTAGTGATGCGATCCAGCTGGCGTGGGTCGACCATGTGGGCACCTTTGCACATCTCTTAATGAGAATGGAAAGAGTTGAAGCTTGATCACATCAGGTCTCACTCCATTAAGTTTCACAGTGTTGGCCATCCTCATAAATCTCCCCGATTGCTCATTTGGATCTTTTGAAGGGTGGCGATGAGCTAGTATTCTTCGAACCATTATGTCAGGCGGCTTGGCTCAAAATTGTTTGCTTCAATAGGGGTTGTCTCACCCAGTGAAATTACTCTTCAGATGATGAGCCTTCAAATTCCTCCATTGTGTTAGGCCTGCATTGGTTTCACTTAACTTCTTCTTATGGAATAGTATGCTATCTTTTTCTCTATTTGATTAGCCATACTTCTATCTTCTGCACTGGAAGCTTTTCTCAGATTTTCGGGGGTTCTATTAATTTATGCATCGAGAGGCGCGGTCTGCTTGATTTTCTATGCATTTAATATTCTCTTGAAAGTGGAAACACTCTGAGATCAAATAGAGTTAGTGATAACAAAAATTATATATTCATTAAATTTCCAAAAAGATCAGTAGCTTATTCGGCTCTTCTTTATTAAAACTTTATTTTTGTTTATTTTACGGGAAATTACATGAACAAATAAAAATGTCCAAATTAGCATTTTCTCTATTTTGTCAAAATATTGATTTTAAAATTCTTTTTCTATCCCAGTAATCTTGTAGCTTATTATTGGAATTTTCGAACCACGGCTACAGACTAACTAAAGTCTGAGGCCTTAACTTGTTAGCCAAATTGCTATATATACAAATTATTGACATCATTGCAAAATACTAAAAATTAATCCGACAGCAATCTGAAAACTTGTTATTAAATTACTATATATACAAGTGTGACATCATTACGAATAAAAATTAATCCGTGTGGCGTCAAAAACTTGTTGAAGACCAAACATACATGCTATGCTCATAAGAAGAATAATTTTGTCACTAAATTCAATTAAAAATTTAATTTGGTCTTAAAAGCTACAAATTAATGCGAATTAGTACAAGTAATAAAGTGGACCTATAGAAATTCAGGATAGTTCTCCACGGAGATTGAAAGGAATTTAAATTTCAACTACCCCCGACTACTCAAATTCTACACTATTTGGACTGTCAGTTTAGATGAAAATTTAGTAACCTAATAGAGTTTAAACATCTTGGAATTCTATATTTAAAATAAAAGAAAAATTAAATCCTAAATGTAAACTATTTGAACGGATCATTCTTTGAGAAGTAAACATTGGGATTTCATTAATGGTAATCGATTCATCATTGCTTTGAAGTAAACATTGGGATTTCATTCTTTGTGAAATTGTCGATTCCTACATTCTATTCTCATTTCTTTTCTGAGTGAAATCTAAATTTTCGAGGTAAGGTAGTATAGTTTGGATTCACTCTTCTAACATACTTTTCGTGAGTAGGGGTTCATGTTCGATCTGAAACATGATTCTAATCAATTACTTATGCGTAAAAATTTCTGTAAGATCTGGTATTTTTCTTTTAATACTTCACACCAATTTCTCTTATATTTGCCAGTTTCTTCCGTTAAACAGAGCCAAGCACAATATTTCTACAACATGAATGATGTCTCACCCTTAAGATTTGAAAGATTTTTCTCTTTCCTTGATTAGATCTCATGCTAACACGGGATCAAGATCATTCTTCCATACCAAGGAGAGATCTCTAATTGATTAAATTGATATATCACTCAACATATTCTCAAACCATGAGCAAATTGAAGATTTATAGAAGTAACCTTTCAGAGCTCATTAGTTCATCAATATTAGTCTAACATACCCCTAAGTAACTGGTCTAAGCTTTTAGGAATCTCCATCTCTGTGTTACTCAGAGGGCTTCCTGGAAATCAGAGCTAAACAATAGTCCTTTCATGGGTATAAGCTACTAAAATTGGGAACAACTAATATCAAGAACAACACCATTCAAATAATCTCAAAATTCAACTCAGGAAATTTTCTTCTCATTTTGCAGAAAAGACCATAACTAACATCAGATCTTTCCTGTGGAGATTGTGTTCTCAGCTGGATGCAGCATACATTTGAAATGCGATCGAGGAAAATTCCTTTATAAGTGTAATCCCAGCTAAGCGATTTCAGGCGTTTATCTGGGTTCACATTGCATTCAAGCGGTGTCGTAAATGAATTTCAACATTAATTTCAACTTCAAAACTTACGAACAACTCAGCATTTGAGATCGATAACAGAACAAATATCACGCTACGCTAATCTATGAAGAAAATGAAAAATATAATACAAAAGAGTCCTCAGCTCCTCAGTTACTCTGGTTCGTTGTTGCTAACTGACTGCCTCGCTTTCCGTAGTCGTTTCTATTTATAGAGCCCTAAAATTTTAGACCCTAACTTCAATGTTTCTTTTATGAATCCCTAATTTTAGGACCCGGGGTTGTCTTCTCGGTCATGACACAGTGTATCGTGACATAGTTTGAATTTTTATTTTTAAGTTTTGTTGCAGCAAGCAATCATCTGTCGCGACTTAGAAGATCTTGTGCATCATTCTTTCTTGAGTTGTGGCGACATATTCTTGTTGACATTCTTCTTTCCTTGATATGATAACTGCATCGGCGCGAGTTTCCTGCAATCTGCAACGATATTTTGTTTATTCCTCAAACATGTATGTCACAACATCGATATCCATGTCGCAACACAGTTTCAGTACAACTTCTGCAAGTTGGTGTCACGACCTAAGTTTTCATGTTGTGACAGTGATGCTAATCTGCTTTTTCAAATTGATGTCGTGACCCAACTTTTCTTGTCGCGACAACATTTCTTTTATAGTTCTTGTTGCAACACTATCTTGCATTATTGTCATCTCGGTCGCAACCTAAAAAGTCTATCGCAACAAAGTTCTATCGCCACTTAGCCTGTTTCCTTGTTGCAGCTTCATTTTTTATGTTGCGACCTAGACTTTTGTGTTAGGGATGTTTTACATGTCGCGACCCCCGATATGCTATGCTCCTTGACAACATTTTATTTGCATGCAGCATATTTTCATGTGGTGATTTGGATTTATCGGTAGCGACATAACTTATGCGCCTTTAGCTGTCTTTATTAATGCGACCCATTTTCCTTAATGGCGAAAGGACTTTTCTGCATTCAACTTATTACGCGTATTTGTGACCTAAGGATCTCTATCGTGACATCAAAACACCTTTTAAGCTTGAAATACGTAAGTAACATTAACTCTCGCTTTGTTGCAACTAGGTCAATTCATCCATTAAGCATCGCTGTCGACCTAAGTTTTCTTATCGACTTAAACTTCTTCTTGACATCTTTTACGTCTCGACAAACTTTTCCATGTTGCGAAGTTAGTGTCATAATGAAGAGAGTTACATCGCGACCTTCGGTTCAGCATTATGTTGCTGACACAAACTATTTGTTCCAAGCCCGGCTAACATATGTCTTTTCCATTCTCTGTCGCGACCTGCTGTATTTTGTCGCGACCTAGTTCAATTGTCAACAATCAGGAAATGCTGTTACGACACAGGTAATGTTGTTACAACACGTTTTCTTTGGTAATTGCTTGGAAGTTTATCGCGACACACAAGTTTCAGTCGCGACATGGTATTTAGTAATTATTGTTTTCTCTTCTTTCTTGCTAGAAATCTCCGTTTTGTGATTATGCAAAAAATACAAAGTTTGTAAATACTCCATAATTTGGCATTAAAACAACTCTAAAAATACGGAAAACAAGCTAGAAAAATGGATTAAAAATATATGAGTTTAAGACTCATCATTAGGCTGCACCATCTACCTATCACAGGATTTGCATGTGTTATCTTGCAAGCAATTTTATGACCCGGTTCAAAGATAAACTCTTGAAGAATTTGGTATGCGAAGCAGCTTTATCGAGTATACAACGCATATTCAATAAGCATATGGCTACAATTGGGTGAATTAATTCTGAAGCACAACAATGGTTAGAGACATTCCCTTTTCAGTTATGGATACTTTCACATGATGGAGGTCGAAGATGGGATAGTGACCTTGACATGTCGAATTTAACGGTGTTCTTAAAGGATCTCGTAAACACCATTCAGCACGTGTCTGATTTGACCTTCTTAGCCTTAACAATTACTTTGTTGTAAGAGAACATGGTGTAATAGATTTATCGATGGCTGATTCCTCCATATATTGATGCTGGAATTGAAGTCATATTGTTAAGAAAACTGAATCGATAAATTATTCTTTACGATCTCATACAAAGTAGATTTCATGTCAAGTCAAGAGTGGTGAAATGCCGCCAGCTAGCCTCAACACATGACAAAAAATGCACATGTGGAAGACATTGATACTGTGGATTTCAGTGTAGCGCCAATATCATGCTGACGTGTCAGTCGATTTGTTGATTTTGGTTATTTGTTCCAGGCTACTACGCCAGCAGTCATACTATGATACATGGCGAACTTGTTTCATCGATATTTCAATGAAAATGAGTGGTCTCTTTTATGATAGTCCTACGATTTATGCACTCTGAGTCAATAAGCATGGCGGTGGGCGTCCTAAATCCTTCGGTTGCATAATGAAATGGATGTTGAGGGAGGGAAAACTACTATCACATGTGGGTTTATTTTGAAACAAATAGGGTCCGCAGATGGCGTCTTTGGCAGAATAGAAATCCGTTTAGTGATAGATGTGAAGTAACTCACTTTTTTTGTGAAGCCCGATTGCCTCGGTGTCGTTACTTTGTATAACATACTGTGCAAATGTGTATTTCTTGGATTATGAAAATACTTGTGCACCTTATTTGTCGTGAGACATAAATAATGTATGTGTGTATTTTAATTCATTCTTTCTTGTAATTAGTACTTGCATTAATTGTATTGATACTATTTCTCCGATGTGTTTTATTAATAATTATCTTTGCCCGTGTTATGCATTTATAGATATATGGCGTGAGAGGGCTTCATGATCACGAGATCCTTTGGATCCATTTGTCTTGGCATTCTGAAGGCCAGGGCGAGTCGTAACGAAAGTAGATACGAGGAAGCGGTATGTATTTTATTACTTATCAATTAATATTTCCAATGGTGACATGTAATTTATATATAATCGAATTATAAATTTGGTTTCTTCGTTGCTTGGTTGAGGAAGTACTCACGCAATCGGCCGGTAAATGACCTTCGTGCGTATGTGGAGGATGGATACACGCGACCGTTAATACGTGATCCACCGCGGAGTTTATGGTATATCATAGCTTGGAAATTTACTGTCATGATCTATTAGTACTTATCACTTGTCGTCGAGATGGCGGCAGAGACACACGGGTTTCATGTGCCCATCGGAGAGATGACGATCACGTTACAGGATGTTGCTATCATCCTTAGCCTCCATATCGACGGACCAGTAGTCACTAGGACATGTGTGTTCAATGTGGTGGAGTTGTGCGGGGAGCTACTCGGTGTCACCCCACCCGCTGATGCTCTCAGAGGATTCGCTATCTCCATCTGGTGGTTATGTGACCAGTTATCCACTGACTTTTGATGCGAGATGAGTCACTTTAGAGCAATGCGCGTGGATTTCATCTTAACAAGCGATAGGATCCTTGTTTCTTGAGACGAAGGGAGTGTATGTTCATCTGTGTTTTCTCCCACTACTACGAGATTTGACACATCTTCATGACTTATAGTTAGGATGGTGCGCGGTGCTAAGCGCTATCGTATCGCGAGTTATGTCGAGGCCGGCTTGGATCGTGACGATGTGGGGTTGTATTACCGTCACAGGTATGTAATTTTTTTATTTACATACACATTCATATACACATCACATCATTAGGTTTCTTACTTTATGTTTATTTTATATTCAGCTATGGTCTTGGGAGAGACTTCACGTGGGCGTCAGATTTTGGGCGATCTGACATATCTAAGCGTAGTGGTCATTCATACGCTTACATGATAGCGATGTCGATGTCGTTGATGGAAACTGGCGAGTGCGTCGACGATGGATTACCCGAGTTGAGCTGTGGTTGAGCTAGAGCTGAAACCCGGCTCCTTCCATTGGGGGTGTAGGTGGAGAGTACCTTTGACACGGGTGCGCCAACCCATCGGTGTACTCACCGTGAAATTAATAGATGCATAAACTCTTGATCAAGTAATGATATATGTAAAAGTATATGGTTACTTTGGCCAATTTCATTCATATTCACATTAAAGTTTTTCTTTGTCGGTATAAATGTGTAGATTAGCATAGCGTAGTAAGTGAAGGTTAGTTGGCTAAAAGCTTAGAATATACGCAGTTGATTAGGGAGATGCGGAGGGCGATCATCATAGCTTATATGTTCGAGGCGTTGAGTGGCATCATCGGAAGCGAGTCTTGCGCTAGTTTGGGCTACACGGGAGATACCTCCATCTTGCTCTTATGGCGATAAACTACATCGAGTGGATGCGCGTGGGCGACACAGATAGGTGGGCGATGTACCATGCTCCATACATTGCCTTATGGGATATGCGGCGAGCAGTCATCACTACCCCTATGGTGTTATTATAGACTTCCTTGATCCATATATGCGGTGATATCAGAGTAGGTGTTTGAAGCAAAGGGGCACGTTTTTTTTTTTTTATGACACCACCACTCCATAGGGATGATATGAGATTTCATATTATAAGCCGAATTTTCTGAAGTTTTGGTAAGTTAGAGTCTGTGTTTTACAAGTGTTTTCCAAATTTGAATCGATAGATTATGTATTTATAGTGCTGGTTGGTTTATTTAGATTTACGACATGGGTGGCGTAGCGATCGCTCGCTATGCCTGCTTGGTTTGGTGTCTGACTTAAATCATATTCTTATAGGTGTTACGCGGTCGGAGGAAAGAAGCATCGCATTCTTGCTACGATTAGGAGACATCTACATCGCACATGGACCATCCGTTGAACTCAGGTTGTCGTTCTCAAGTATGTATGCTGACCCATTAGAGGTAAAGGGAGGAGAGTTGATTGGCGGTCGTGGTCGGGAGGTGGGGCGAGGTCATGAGGTCGAAGATGGTGAAATTCGTGGTACACGGTGACCTTGCCTGCCCGATACCCCAGCCCCACTCCCCCGATACTTATCCATCACCCGAGATTTTTATACCCTCAGAGACTTACACATCACCTTCCATACCCCTAAACACTAACACATCTTTACCATATCCGGTGTCGCGAGCGGCCCAACCATGCGAGATATCGCTATCAGCTCTACCATGTTTATAAATTCACTTACATTGCCTCGTCGGTGGCCTTCATCGTTGACCTTATCGGAGTTAGGTGCGCTACGATAAGCGACCTCGTGCTCCGCATTATCGTCGAGTCGCCGTCCGTGTTCGGCTCCCTCGAACCACCGTCTCCATTAGCTCCATGGTTCGTTTCGATTGCGAGATACTTTATAAGATTAATAGGCTTTGTGTATTCTAGGCGTCGTCCCCAAGATAAATATAAACGATAAATGCATGTGACTCGTTGATATTTGTTGATATTTTTATATATTGATATTTGTACTCCTGATTTTTATATATTTATATGATTTGGTTTATCATGGAGGTCATGATCGAGCTTAATGCAAATTAATTGAATGATACATGAATTTCAAGCTACCTTGGATGTGCTTGTGAAAGATTTTAAAATATATTTGAGTTATTTTTGAATAAATAACTTTTTATCTTGATTCTAAAATAATTTATTTATGGTAATGTAGCAAATATGTTAGTCCCCATTAGTTAAGTACAATTTATTAAATAGTAAATATTTTAAATAAGTTTCAATGTTAAAAACAATAATAATAAGGGACTCGTGTGGGGAATTATTAAATTACAATTCTGATTAAATTATTCTGAAATCCGATTACTCATTTGTTATTGATAACGATGTTGTGATTTAATAATTTAAATTTCGGTTAATAAGTGGATATCGATGTTGTGATTTAATAATTCGATGAACTGACCATATTTTCAATTTATAATCTTTAGGTATAACAGCGTATTCTTTGGGTATTAGTTTGGATTTCAAACTAATTTTATAATTATTTTTTAAATAAAATATTTCGGTGTAAAACTCCAAATTCTGGACACATTTATGAAAGAGGGAAATTAAAACATAAAATAAAAAATAAATAAATAAAGAGATGAAAAATATTTTCATTAAAGCCTTATCTACATTTTCTGACGTGAGCACTGAGCAGAGAACAGGGAGCAAGGCTAGAGAATACAGAGATGTTTAGCCTCTCCATTGCTTCACCATCAGGCCTCAATTCCTCCAAGACCACCGCCACGCTAACCAAATCTTCCTTCAATGGAATCCGACTCCCGACGCCCTACAAGGCGTCTTTCCGAAGCCCTTCTTCGTCGGTTGTCATGATGGCAAAGAGGGAGGAAGAGCTCAAAGAGATCAGGAATAGAACCACCGAAAGAGCTCAGCAAGAGATTATTGATCTCAAGGGTGAGCTCTCTTGATGCTCAAACTTCAGAAATCCGTCAGGAACAGGTTCAAGTCAAGCGGAATTTGGCCGAATGCGCAAAGGGGTATTATATTGTCTCTGCTGCTTTATTTATTTTCCTTTTTTTCCTTTTAGGGTTAAGGTTTGGGTTCAAGAAAATGAATGAACCTTGAAAGCAAAATTTTGAATCTAAATTTTTAGGAAAAGGGAAGAATTGAAACTTCACAGGAGATACTTCTCTTTGCATTATCCGTCTTAGGTCTTGAAATATTGTGCTTTGTTGGGTCGGCTACTGAGAAATTGCCGGAAAATTAAAGAAACCAGGGCTTGTTAGGATCTTGCTTTTGAAAACTGTTCTTCAGAATAATTTTTGAAAACACGGAGAACGTGTTTGATTCCTATTTTTTTGTTATGAAAAACACAATAACACAGAAAGCACTATGTTCAGAGAATAAAAACAGTTTTCAGATAACATCAAAATGGTGTAATCTGTGTTTGCAAAAACTGTTCTTTCTTCGTAACGATTTTAAAAAACGGAATCAAACAGACCACTGTTTTCTGTGTTGTCCGGATTTTTTCTGAACAAAAAAGGGAATCAAACGTCTTCACTTCTCTGTGTTTTCGTCTCCTTGTTTTTTCGGAACAAAATGCAGTTTTCAAAAACTGCAACCAAACAGGCCCCGAAGTTCTGAATTTCAGAGTTTCATTATCTGAGTCTTAAATAATCAAGCATTGTCTGGGCTTGATACCATTTTCACATGAAACAGAGTAGGCACATGGGTACCATAAATAAAATGGAGGGAGCATTGGTTGAGTTAGTTGCAGAAAGGGGTTCTAGCCATTGGTATTGGGTCCAAGATCCCAAATTCACTCTTTGGCTGATTTGTATATTGGGGACTGAGAATTCAAATTCCAGACGCCTAATATCGATAGAAACAATTCATAACAGAAGCAAAAAAATTGGATTGAACTCAATTATGAATACATGTTAGGCTGTAGATGGAGAAAGATTGTGCTTAGTACTAGTTAAGTTGTTTCTGTGGTTGGAATTCCCTATGTACCCATGATTTTGTTGTTGACAATCGGATTGGCTTCTTTTTTTAAGCCCAATCTTTTGTTTAATGATCGATCTTTAAGGGTTAAAAAAATGCATATCATGATATTCACAAAAATATTGCTTATTACTTGTGTAGAAGCTCTAATTTGGTTTACACTTTCACGATACCGTTGATTTCGATTTCGATTTCTACTTCTAGCTAAAGTAAGATACATGAAGCTATCTCAAATGGCTCTTAGAGTGTGATTTGAAGGTGGGTTGGTTTGAAGTACATCGGGGAAGGAACAAGATATTTGCAAACATTTTCACTGACTAGTATTTTTAGTAGCAATATGAGAAGTAATGCTGATAGTTCGCTTGGAAACATGGAAGGTTATCCAAACAGAGGGGATAGTGTAATTAGGATTTTAAACTTTTATTGCGAATGTTGATGAGAATGAAACATATCAAGAGAACGTTTTCTTTCTTTTTTTTTTTTTTTTGGGTGTTGCTGAATATGACTTATGCCTCAAAACCTCTCTGATTTTGGTATGGGATTGATTCAAAGCCTTTCTTCGTTAACAGATTGCTCGCATGCTGACTGTGAAACAGGAAAGGAGATTGAGAAGGAATAGGCAAGGGTTGTCAAAGAAAGCTGGACCGGCAGTGGAAGAAGAGCATTGTCGTGCGGCCACCTCCGTCCCTGAAGAAATTGCAAGAGGAAGAGGCAGCTGCAGAAGCAGCCGAGAAATCTTGATATGCTAAATTAACCGTTTATTGAATGAAAATGATATTCTTGTAATTGTCACTGGGTTTCTTCAAGAGGTTGTATTTTCTTTGTTAGACCATTTTAGTAATTTTTTTCCCACTAATTTGTCAGTTGATTTTTCTTTTTGTTTTCTTTTATTTTTTTCCTGTTTCTCAGTGTCTTTTACGAAGAGGCTTGTAAGCCCCCGCTCCAATTACAGTGAGTGAGAATAAAAATAAAAGGAAGAATATTGCCCAAAGGTCATAATTCTTCTATAAGGGTTGAATAAAATTCTTTCAAAAGGTTTTTCAGGAAGTGCTTTCTTTTCTTTTTCTTTTTTTTTTTTTTTTGAAAATTTTGAGAAATTCTTTAAGATTATTGACTAAATTGGTCATTTTTTTAAAGATAGTTGAATGTCATGAAAATAAAGTTCTTCTCATAAATATTTTTAAAGTAATATTTTTTTTAATACACTCTAGTTTTGAGGTAGTAAAGTATCCTCATTTGGACTCAAACCTGAAACTCTTTTTTTTATGTCCTTTGCTTGTTTTAATGGTGAATGTTTTACCACTTGAGTTAGGTATGGTGAGTATTTTCAAAGTAATATTTAATATGCATTTTTTACTTATTTATTGTTAGCACAAAGGATACTTAATTAATTTTTAAGATAACAAACCAATGTTATTGATTTATGGTGATAAAGTGAGTTGAATGATAGAGTTGAAATTGATCAAGCATCAAATGAAGATATTTCGAAAGCTAAAGATGACAATAATGTATTTGATCAAGCACTTGAAAGTGAAGTTTACTCAAATCAAATAACCAAGATTTTAAATCAAAATGATAAATAGCTTCAAGACTCCAACAAGCATCAAGTGAAGATTTTGTAAGTTTATGAATTTATGTAAGATGAATCGTTGGTGTATTTATGTATATCATTTTTTACATGCATATTCTTCATAACTTTCGGTTTTTATGTATAAATTGAATATCTTTTTGAAAACTTAAGTGAGCATCAAACCTTATGCAGCTTATGTAAAACTAGGAAAATGCAATTTTACGAAAAAATGATAAAACGGTAATTTAATGGTTGCGTAGTATAGGTTTGAGAAAACTTGAAATTTTATATCTGGATAGTAAACAGACTTATGCGTTAGAATGTCTATGATCATGTTGCGTATTTCGAAACCAATGGTGGCGGATGACACATAAAAGTGGTGTCCACGTAATAATCGTGTGGATCTTGAAATATAGCGAAACACAGTAGCGCATGTAAAATGTGTGGTATGTGTTCTTCGCACAGTGTATGTGTTTATGCTGACATATTAGCATGGAGAATAAAGTAATGTGAGGAAAGTAAGAGGAAGTTTCGCTCTTTATGGGATCAAACCAAGGAAGAGGGTGTATGGGAGAAAGAAAAAGCAATTGGTGGAAGAAGAAAAGGGAAAAAAAGGAGAAAGGAAAAATGAAAGAAAGAAAATGAAAAAGAAGGAAGTAGAAAAATAAAGAATGGAGAAAAAAAAGAAAGGAAGGAAAGGAAGAATGAGAAAAATAAAGGAAATGATGCGTGGAGGAGAAAAAAAAGAGGGAGGAAACCAATTCTCGGGTTTGACAGGTTGAAAGTGGTTGGTAGGAATTAGAAGATGTCTGGCTCGACGGAATCTCACGAGTGAATCTTGCGATAACAAAAAGAGTAGGGTTTTCTTTGCTGAACCTCTTAATCTAATGGTTGTAAATTATTGTGTGGTTTAGCCCTAACCATGGGATTGAGTTTTCGAGACATTGAAATTGTTTTTAGGATAGTTTTAGAATTCGGTTTGGGGCCTTCATGGCGAATTATATGATTAATGACAATCTTGAAATTTGTTAAAATAATAATAATAAATAAATAAAACAAGTAAAAATTTCTTAACACGGTGAAATTATTTCCAAGGTCGAGTATGGCGGGAATTGCTAGTTTGTGTGGACTATTTTTGTGTGTTATTATTGAAAATTTTATAACATGCTAAATGTGTTGTAAATATGTTAGTATATTAGGGTTATATATATTAACATAAATGAATGAAAAATTATATGTTTGATATAATTATCCTGATACTTAGCGTGTCTGGGGTTAAATTGTTCCATGTAGTGTTCATTATACATATAACATGAGAGAACATGTAGTGGTATTTTGCATTGCATATGCACGAGAAACATCGCATTTCATGGGTGTGAGTGCGTGGTTAATCCATCCGACAACGTCGTGTTTGGTGTTTGAATTTGGTTGGCTCGATAAATGAACCAATCTTTCTATAGTCATGCGTTTGCATGAACGGAAAAATATATCTTAGGGTATCAATAGAAGGATGATCTATAGGTGAAAAACGCAATTATCGATTGTTTGTGATCCCACGATGTTGAAGGCGAGTAAAAGTGTTTGGGTTTGCGAACTGCGGTGAGCAGCATCCATCATGCAAAAGAGGCGCATGTATTTAAATATAAAATGATAATTGTGATATATCGTCAAAGTTTTGGTTATAAGCAAATGAAATTTGTTTTTGAAAATGATCGTTGAATGTCATCTAGAATGACGAGTTTTCATACTTGGCACTAAGCATATATTAGGAAGTCGGTGAGGGACTCGGGGCGTGAGGCGTGATGAGATACCGTACCGTTTCGTGGCGTGTAGGATTAGTTTAAGAATTGGCGTATTTTTCGTTTGGAATGTTGATGTGTGTATTATTATTGTGTGAGCGTGGCGTTGCGTGGCAACTTACAGGTGGGGAAGTAGCCTTTGTAGGAGTTATCCTTCTGCGGGCGTGCTCACCTCGATCGTGGGACCACTCGGGTGTGGAGTTATGGCACAAGTGGCTAACCCTCATCCAGGAAATAGTAGGTGTGAAGAAGAATGGTGTAACTTTGAGGAAACCTTTTGTAAAAAAATAAACTAGATTTTACATGTAATATTTTATATCTAAGAGAGTTGTAACTTCCCGAACTCTTATGTTGTTTTGATAAATTGTATATTTTAAATATATGAAGTGAATGGATCTAGATGAATGGGACGCGATATGGTGGTATCGCGATATGTGATATCCAGGTATTCCGTGCATTGACGGGTTATCAGGATTTGGGTTTTTGAGGCGTCACATTTAAGTTTAAAATGTATTGAAAGTGTTTTCAGGGTTGAGGAGTAATTTGGAATGCAAGGCTTTCCAATGAAACTGTTTAGAACGCACTAGGCATTCTTTGCATACTCTGTGATTTTAATTCGGTTTGACTTTAAATTGATTAAATATTTTAAAACTCATGTTTACTCATCAAATCTTAGTTATTTAGAGTTTACAATGTGCTTAAAAGAGTTATTTAAAGTTAAGCGATTTAGAATGAGTTGAAACGGATTCAGCATTGCGATATTGTGCTTGGTTGGTAATGATTCATCTAGTTGGTCAGCGGAATGACCAGATTGCTTTCGAAAAAGTGGTTGACGGAATTGATTAGCGGATTTGGGTCTAGAAATGTGTGTTTTTCATTTTAAGATCGAAGATGATAATGTGATTCAACATTGGCGAGTTCAATGGCTAGATCAGTAACAGAGAAAAAATTCAATTTTTGAAAGAATGATGTGATAATTCGGTTGAATCAGGAATTTGGATATACGGATGACAAATTGGACTTCTCCGTTGAATTCGTCTCACAAAATCTAGTTATAAAGTCGAATTTGTCGGATCCCACAGATGAAATCGAAGGTTACAGTTTTGAACACCAGTGTCAGTGACACAGGCATGAAGCATGTGGATGCAGCCTCAGGGGAGTGACACCGGCATGAGCAGCCTTGGATGAATTTAGTGAATGGTACCGCGTTGAATAGTATTGAGGAAATAAGAGGAAAAGAAAAATGAAATTAAGAAAATTGTGGAATGATGGCTGGGAGGAGGAAAGTGGGGGAAGTTTCCCCACTTTGTGATCAACAAGGGTAGGAGAAAAAAAAGGATGAGAAAAGAAAAGAAAATAGGAGAGAAAATGAAAGAAAAATAAAAAATAAACAATAAAAAAAAAAATGGAACAGCTCAAAAAATTCAGTGGGATAAGTGATGGTTAAGAGAAGAAAAAGAGAGGGCAGTGGAAAAATAAGAAAACGGAGCAGAGAGAGAGAGAAAAAGGAAAAAAAGATTTTCATTTTAGCAGTCTACAGGTGGGCCGTCGATTTCGTCGGAGGCTTGAAGAGGTAAAAGTTTGCTCCCTGTGATGAGAGTTCTGGCGTGGGGTATCAAAATACATGAGTTTCGTTTAAGCTTGAGTGAAAATTTCTATTTTGATTATTTAAACTAAGCGAATATTGAAATTTTGGGGGATGGTTCAAGGCGATTTGGACTACGATAAGATTTGGTTTTGATCACGGGGTGATATCTTCCGGTTTATTGTATGTTTTGAAGTATCATGGTGATTGAAGGTATGAATGAAACAAAAAATGGTTCGTAAACGTGAAGGGATCGAGGGGATGCTGTTTGGTCGAGATTGGAGTCATTTATTGTGTTGTTGGCTTACGTTGAATAATATGTTGTGTGTGAAAAGATCGTGATATATAACGTGAATGTGAAATTATATATGAAAGGTAATAATTATCGTGTTTTGGTAATGTTCATAATTTCGTGTAAGTGTAACGTGATATAACATAGTAATACATCGCATTTCATATACGCAGACCTCGTTGAGTGGGTGTGTGCGTAGTATTGGTTATTCACCATTCTTGGTAAATATGTGGTGAATTTCGGAAATGACGACGTCGAAGTGAGGTTTCGCGGGTTGTGTAAATAAATAAATATCGCGTTGTTGGATTATGAATTGGGTAGATCCACACAGGGGTGAAAAGACCCAAATTTTGTGTAGTTGAACATATATATTCGATGGTGAAAAGTTTGCGAAAGTGTCGGAAGGCGTGGCTTTGTGGTGAAGTATCGAAAATTAAACTACCATGGCACATGAGATTACAGTAAAATTCAAATATATCGGAGGAGTTGTCAAATGGGTTATGTCATTTGGTGAAACATCGTGTGGATTTATCTGCAGCGTTGCGGTGTGAAGAGTCGGTCGAGACTCGGGTTATGGGCATGAGGGTCACCGTCTCATTCGTGACTGAAATATTATATGGGATTGCATTTTACGTATGGAATGTGATATCAATCTGTGTGTGCATTCATGACGACAGGTGGGAGTATCATTTGTAGGAGAATTTCTCTATGATCGATTCTTCGGCCGTTGTGGACCGCTGATACAGAGTGTGGGAGATGACGTTCCGAAGAGGCCATGATTATGAAATAGGCTGATGTGACCTTGATATTACCTTTGTAAAAAGTATTTTATATAAAAGAATTGTAATTAAATTCTTTTTGGACTATTGTTTAAATAGTCAAGTATGTAATTATAATTAAGGCGTAATTGGACTCTTATGGACTATAATTAAGTGTTTTATTTTAAATATTTTTAGATTTAAATGCGAATGAATAGATCATTGTAAAGGGATGTATATTGGGGATATTAAAATATGGACCCGCTACATTACACGGCGCTGAATTTCCTACGCTAAGGATTGTTTGTTATACAAAGTTATATGTCGAGTGGGTATTTCCAACAAAAGAGACCCTACCCGATTTTTTTGTGAAAATATGAATCTTTATAACAGATACCAGTCATGGGCACTGTGGCTATCTTAAATACACAAGAATTATGGGGCTGGATCAAGTTGTCAATGAACTTCTGAATAAAGGCCACACTAGAAAAGGGTATCATAGATGCATTAAATGTGGCACAACGGCTAGTATTCATCTGAATACGATGGACTGGTTTTGCAGCTTAATTTGCTGAGTTCCTACCTATAAATAGAGTCTCGGGAACTTTATGGCTACGAGACTTGTTGCATTTGCTCTTCAACCACCATTTCTCTTACTACTTAATTTTCAATCTTATTTCTGGTGCTTTCAATTCTCATTTGCATATCCTAGTGCATATTTGATTTCTCATCATATCTTGAGTTATATTTATTCAATCTCAGGAGTTGGTAGAGAATGTCTTATTGTGCTTAAAAGTGAAAGTTTCAAGTGTGTATAGTTTGAAGGATTTGTGAAGTACTAATTATAACCAAAATCTAAGTGTAAGAGGAAGAAGCTCGGTTGAAGTTTGAAGAGAAGTTGACGTAAGTAAGGGTGCGCTGAACCACTATAAATCTGGAGTTTGATTTATTTACTATATATCTCTTTATTTAATGTTTTTTTTAGTTAAATTTGTAGATTTTTTTATTGATTTGCAAAAAGTTTTTTAGAAAACCAATTCACCCTCCTCTTGGTTAATTTGTTATGTCATAATAAACTTTCATTTATATTTTATAACTTTGATTTTGTAGTTAAAAATGAAGCCATCATAACATTTTTAGTTAAAAAAATGAAGCTGTAGCTAATCCGTTGATTTAATAACCTGCTGGAGGCATGCTGGGTTGGATTATGAAGTAGAAAGGTTAGCTAATTTTGCAGACAGTTTTGTGGATTGGCTATTTTTGTTCTACGCATACAAGCAAGTTTTACAATTGGAAAAATATGCATCATACTCTGGAATTTGTGGCGTCATAAGAACAACAAATTATGGAGAAATGAAGATTTATTACCAGCGCATTTGGTGTGTTTATCCATGAATTATTTTCGGGACTGGTTTGATACAAATGGAGATATAAATAGCTCGAAGTCTTCTTCTTGTAATATACTGCAGCCTCTGGAACGTTGGATTATGCCCCCTCCATGTGTTTTGAAGTGTAATACCGATGCAGCCATATTCCAAGATCAGTGTCAGACTGGTTCTTCGAGACTCCATGGGTGATTTTGTTCGCTTGTGCTAGAATTCATCAAGTTCGGGAAGCTGAACTGCAATACAGTGGGAGGCTCTCTGGATTAAAGGCAAGGATTTTCATGATGTTATTTTTTAAACATACTCACAAGTGGTCACTACAACAATTCAGGTTCGAGGTGAAACGACAACTGAGTTTGGTTCGATCATTCAACAATGTTTGGCTTCTCTCACAGTGATTCCATTTCTCCTTGTATTTGTTCGACGACAAGCTAACATAGACTAGCTAGAGACTCTTATACTTTATTTTTCTCTTATGTTCTGGACTGAACTTCCGTTCATCTTGCCTATGTTATTGTTAGATAAGCTGCAGTAATGAAGTTTGGAGGTTTTTCTCCAAAAGAAAATGTAAAAAAACTGTCGATTTAATAATGATCCTCTTTTATTTTAAAATGATAATCTTCTTTTATGTAGAATTCTACATGCCATTCCTATATGGCATGAGGATACCAAATTGAACATAAATTTGAAGACAATGATTGTTTTATATTAAAACGAGCGTCTTCTATCAAGCATTCTACATGGTATGGTATGAGAAAACCAAATTAAATATAATTAGTGCTACAAGCTAAATTGATTGTAAGTTTGAAGGGTCTAATAAAAAATCAATATTTGTTTTAAGAAATAGGTTACTTTGACATAACTTTGAATCCACTAGTCCCTTTTTTTCTTTTTGGAGTTAGGTTCAAAATGATTATTTTATAAAAACAAATGTTAATTTTAGGTTACTTGAAACAATTGTTTAAAATTAGACCGTGGTTATTACTATCGTCGCTTTAATTTAAAAATGAAACCATGATTATTATATGTGATTTAGTTAAAAAATGAAATCGTATTTAATTACTACCGTTTAACGTTTATAACTTAGAATTAAAAAAAAAATTAAAAATTTTAGTAAATTTCCTATTAGAATGAAAAGAGGTTTACAATTTCATTAAAAGGGTTATTTGACCCAAACTCTTCTGTTTATTGGTTTCCTCTTAAGATGGTATCGAGCGCCAAGTTTATACAGGTCGCTAACTCTCTTACACAGTCGTAGTCCGTTCGCTTCTCAGTTCGAATCACTCACAGTCGCAGCAAATGGAAGAACACCAAGACCCGGAAAACCCTAACCAAGTACTAGACACAGACACGCAGAAAAAGCACGCTTTAATGCTGGAGCGCCTCTCCAATCTCCACCAGACCCGCTTACTGCAGTCCCTCGCTCGAAAATCGGATTCTGTCTCCGGCCCTTCTTTTGAATCCACCCAATCCTTCCTAACCAGGTTCGGCGACTCCAAACGCTCCATTGAGTCCCAACTCGACGGCGTCCGTCTCACCGCCGATCCCCAACGCCGATCCGACCTCCAACAGATCTCCACCTCCATTGCCGATCTGGAAAAGCTAGTGGCTGAGGAACTCCTACTACTTACTCCTTACGAAATCCGCTCCGCTCCTCAAATCCGTATCTGAATTGAAGCAGACTCCTTGACAATTTGGAATTCGAACTACTTCCCAAAAGAAATTCTCGTTTCGCAATAAAGGAGCGAAGAAAGAACCAACCAATGCGCCAAAGGAAAAGGAAATTGGAAAGTCGCGGATTTGCGCGGAAACCGTTTTTTGCTATCCCCGATTCGCCGGGTTTAGGAATAAGAAAGGTGAGGGTTTTGCTAAAGATTTTAAGGATTCGATATTGGGAATTTACCATTTCGGATCTTGATTCTGCGAAGTGAGGTTGAGGGTTGCGTCAGAACCATTTTTATCCATCGCTTGGAAGAATTGTCAGTGCTTTTGCTGGCCAGTTTCAGGTTCCATTTTAATCGAGGAGGTTGAAGTGCTTTTGTGTTGGCTTCACATCAGGATTCGGATTCATTATGCTAAAGGGAGTGATTTTTACCTAAGGGTGCGGAGTAGGCCGATAATTGAGGATAGTAATGGTGTGAGGCTTGCGCCATACTGTTTGTGGCTATCAAAGGGATTGGGAGGAAGATCTTAAAGATTCAGGTCTTGATGAGGAAACGGGAAATTGGGCAAATGTGGATGATTTCCGTTGGTTGAGGGCTGTGCAGTCTCCAAACTGGTCTGCTTTGCCTGAGAATGAAAGGATTGGTACAGTAAATGTTCCAATCTTGGAGATTGGGTGTGAAGAAAGTTAGAGTGATTTGTATTATGGTTTTGATAAGGTCCAGTGTATCCATTGTTTTAAAGGAAAATTGAGGCATCCTGCCTCATTATATTGAGATTGTTGGATGTGTTTCATTAGTTTATTCATGCCTTATATTTGAGCATGATATTGACGGATCAATCCTTTTGTATTATTTGGAACTCTTTGTTTTATGTATCTGCTAGTTTTTTTATGGATTGAATCAACACAATGTTTTTGAGGATGAAAAGAATACCTGCTTGATTAGTTTTCTTACGAGCTTGTTGATATTTGTACATCTTCTGGGTAGCTTCACCAACTATTTTTGTAAAAGAAATCATGGTTCAGATACCTATGGTTTTGCAACAAATTACTAGTTTTTGGTCCCATGTCTAGTGAAGGAGAAAACATGGGAGAACTTGTTTGGTCTTGAATCATTTTCCTTTCGCAGGTTTGGCAATCTTGGTCTTTGATTTGACAAGCACAACAAAATTAACTGGTCACAAGGAAGTTCTGTTTTAAGCTCGCTTAATTGTAGAATATTTTTGATAGGATTATCTGAAAGATCTCAATTGGATTAAATTATTTAAAGAGCACATAAATGAATGAAATAACTGTTCTGCCAAGATAGGAAGCATACAACATCTCTAAGCTAGGAGGATATTTTCTTGAGTCTAAAACTGAACCATCAGCAAAGTGTAAGGCTTGTCAACAGGCATTAGAGTTGTTTGAGATGTAACAGATTGGCTCTAGTATTCCAGGACTTATATTTCAAGATTTACCTAGTTATCCATCAGATGGATTAGTACCAACATGAATCTTTCAACAGAAAAGAGTTCGTCTTATTTATTACGAGACCTATTAAAATTGCTAATTCTTAAATTCTGAAGGCCACTTTCAAACAGTTACTGTCTCCAAAAGGTTTATGTTTATTACAACTGTGTCAAATCGATGTCTGATCAACTTGGTATGGTTAGATTCAATGCTAATGAGTTGCTGAATATTGGGCTGATTGAAGGTAAAAACCCGCAACCCTTTTTGGTTCTTCTCCAGTTTCCTTGCCATCTTGAAGCTAGTTAGGAATGCTCTTGCAGGCTAGTGGCCAACAAGATGTGTAGCCATTTTGGATCCTTGATGTAGTGTTAGGGTCCAATACTTACACACTCTCAATGAATACATGAATCTATTCTGGTAATTCTTTTCTTCTATTATTTAAATTATTTCTGTGAGAATGGACTTAAAGTTCTCTTTTAGGACTGTATTATCCAGCATGGAGTTCACTTTGAAATCATGTTCATTATAATTGACATGATAGACTATTCCACAATTTAGACTTGATGGGATTCTTGCCAGCTCTACAATCACTACTCCAATAAAAAAAGAACCTAACATTTGAAAATCTGGGGGTTGCTGCCCTTAATTTTCATATGGTGTTATGTTAGACAGTCGGTGGAAATCAAAGATTCTCCTGAAGGTTTAATAAGTTTTGAGGTTATGTATGCCTCAGTCCAAGGGCTGGAAATCCTCTGTCAAAGATTCTCCTGTCATTAACCATCTGTCAGGAGTCACATCTGGAAATCCTTTTCTGACTTCCAGCCTAACACTGTCATTCTGAAGCATTTTATAGTGATATCATTCTCAATTTCTTCTTAAGGGCTGTCTTTCTAATATTTATATTTTGACCAGTGTCTGTAAATTATGCTTGGAACCAGGTTCCCACCACTTATAAATTCTGTTCAAAATTTGGTTTTCTCCTTTCAAACTAAAATGATCAATCCTACCTTTCTTAAACTTGTCATGTGTAAGTTAACAGTTTAGGCATCTTGCTGATATATTTTTGCTGGTGTATTGTTTTCTCCTCTGGGACATGTGGGTTACTCTCTCTTTGTGAAGGTATGCATCTCAAATCTCCCTGCCTCCTTATGATCTCTTTCATTATCTTCATCTTCACAGAACAGAGGCAACTTACAAGATTATGGTATTTCCCAAGGTGCATTTTTCTCCCATTCTGTATTTTAATTCAGTTCACCTTATTGGTTCAGATGAGTTTTCTTTATAATGAAATGGGCAAAAGCCCAACAAATTTAAGAAATTACAATTTTTGTTTTTAAATTTTTTTTTAGCATATTCTCTCTTTTATTTATTTATTTAGTTTTCATCTCTCATGCGAGTTCCTGTGTTTTTGTATGTCTCTTTTGACATCAAAACAAATGATAAGTTTGATTCAAGAACTTTTGATGTCAAACCCCAGTGTTAAGCCTAGTTGCATCAACACTAATAATTGCATTGCATCTCATTTTTAAGATCGCTGCTCCTATGGACATAGACTTGTGTGAAATTTGGGGTTGTGGCTGTAACTGTGCATATAAAGATTAGCTGGTACCTTTGAGTTGCTCCGTGACTTAGAGAACGTTAATGAACCAGCACTAGGAAACAGTAGGTACTTGGACGCTACTGTGTTGATTGCAGAGTAGTGTTTTTGTTATGACTTATATATTAACTAAATATTATTTCTCCTAAAGACTTGTTTTTGGATAATTGAAGATGGAATTCAAAATGCTCCATCCTGCATTTTCTGAACAAACGTATGTTGTATAAAACTGCACATTAAAGCATTGTTTAGATGGACTTCTAAGAAGTCAAAGATCATTTTAAAGTTGAATAAGAGCTTTAATGGCTGTTTAATTACTTTAGAAGTCTAAAGATCTTTTAAGTTGAACTGAGAGCTTTAATGCCCGTTTTGGTAATTTTTATTCAAAGAACTTGACTTAAAAAAATGTTAATATGGAAGTAGAGAAAATCATGTTTTCTCTGAAAGCTCTATTCTAATTTGTGCATGAAGTTGTTTTACTAAAACCTTTATAGTGCCACTATCATTTTTTAAAAATTGTAACTTTGGTTTCAGACTTAGCTTTTCAGCTAAAGCAAACATGGAATGTTATTCTGTTTAGACCTTGACAATTTGGTTGTAGCTGATAATTGTAATTAGTGGATCTGCATACAACAAGACGATGGCGGCCCACCACTCTGTGGTCTTTGGGCCAAACCCCATAGGCCCTGAATTGGTTTGACCACTATGACAACTAGAATATGGCCGGCAATATTCTCTTTACCAGCATCATGGTCTAAATCTTCTTTAGCATTGAAGGGCTCTCAGTGGGGTTAGGTTCAGATATGCTCAACTTTCTTCACGTCTGAACTCATTATGGATTGTAATGAAGTTTGCTTAAGGATGGGGTCCACTAACCAAACTCCCAACCCCTTTCACCTGGCTCCTTATTAAGGACGTAGATGTGCTAGGTGTTTTTCTAGTTTTGTGTCCTAATCATCGAATCAAGTGGTCATATATTTCAATTGACACACGCACACACTGTTTTGAAAGACTTACTTTTTTTTTCTTCTTGTGAACCTAAATGACCAAGCTTACGGATGAGTCTAAAACTTATCTATTTTTAATTCATTTTTTGGACATATTTTTAACAGTTTCAGATCTATCTTTATGCCAAATTATGGAATATTCACCTACTTTCTGTTTTACAGGAAATAATTGAAAAAGGAAATAAAACAAGGTAAAAGTTAAGTAAAAATATGAAAATGCAAGAATAGACATTTATTATTAATTTTCAGATGTCGCGACACAAAATTCAAGTAAACCAAATGAACTATGTCGCAGCCAACAACTAAATGTCGCAACAAAGCTCAAACATAACTCAATGGCTGAAAGAGAAATTTATGTCGCGATAAAGAGTTTTTATGTCGTGACATTATTGAAGAAAATTATGAAGAAAACTGTCGCGACAATCCTTTACTCTATCACGACAAAGATTAAAATAGTGAGCAAAGAAGCTGTGTCGCGACAATATAATTTCGCCGCGAACATAAAAAACTGAAGGTTAACAGATGAACTCTGTCGCGACAAAAGACAATTCTGTCGCGACGTAAATTGCCCGGGACATAACACAAGTCAATCGAGACACAGCGTATGTCATGGCCAAAGTTTTCAACATCAAGTCACCAAGGGAAGAACCGTTGTCGCAACAAAGAAAATCCTATCGCAACATAACATTCGCACTACAACCAAGAGCAACAAATTTCATGCATAAACAAAACATGAAGGAGGTGAATTTCACGCGGCTACCGCGTAAGAGTAACACAAGAAGAACGGCGACAAAGAAATTCTTGTTGCGACATAATCACCGCTTGAAGGCAAAACTTCAGGTCGCGACAAAATTGAAAAAATCGAGACGGCTAAGGCAATTGTGTTTCAACATATAATTCTATGTCACAAACAACTCAAAGAAACTACAAGACCGAGAAGAAAAGTCTGCTATGTAATTCAAGAAGTTTCTTTGTCGTGACAAAATCGCTTATGACTTAAAGAAACTTCAAGGTAAACAGTAGAAAACTCTTTATCGCGCATTAAAGTTGAGACAAACTGAAAAGTAAATGCTTGTCGCGACAAGGAAAATTATGTCGCCACAAACTCCAGAAGAACAAGGATATGAGAAGCTGGTTGCAATTGGTGTCGCGACACAAGGCATTCCGGTCGCAACAAGAACAAGATTGTTGAATAAAATTTATGTCGTGACGTTATCAAAGTATGTCGCAACACAATCCAAGAGCAAGCCCAGAGAACAAGTCACGACAGAAAACAAGAAGCTCACGATGTATAAGCGACAGAAAACTGAAAAGCCTGGCTGACACTCCTTATGTTAAACAAAGAGACCGATTTGGGCCAAAATTTTGAGGATCCACAACACAATTAATAAAGTGAGGCCCAATATTGGAAAGCCTATAAATACACACTTTTAGGGCAATGTGCGCAGCTTTCGCAACTCCAGAACGTCTAGGTGCTTGAAGACTCTTGTATATTTTAAGTTTTTCTTTTCTTTTTTATTTTATTTTCCATTTTAGTAGGATTAGATTTAGTGTAGCTTTATTTTGCTTTCTTTAATTTTCTCGGAGTTGGGTATTGTACTCAAGTGCACCCGAAAGGTGTATTTATTATAAAATCATATTTTTCATTAATGCTTGATTTAAATGAATGATAGAAAGTTTATGGAGTTCATTTATTTTCAAATTTCTTGTTTATGATTTCAGTGAATTTTCCTGATCAATTAGTCATTGATATGAGTAAACCAATTTTGAAAAGTTGAGCTCACTGGAAATGGGTCATTGATGATAGTCATTTTGCTGCATAAGGTGGAAGAAAGCTTTAATTAGAATTCTTGAATTTATTTTATTGGTATTGTTTATAAATTTACTTGTTCTCAAAAGATTAGTACCAAAATTCAATGCAAGGTAATGTATCTCGCTCTGATTTCTAAGAGGCCCTCTGAGTGACACGGAGATGGAGAATCCTGAGAGTGTAGAGCTGTTCCTTATGGGTATAGTAGACTAATACTATGGAACTAATGAACTTTGAAAGATTACTAAGATAGATCACCAACTTACTTATAATTTGAGGATAGTTGAATGAAGTATATGTTTAATCACTCATAGGTCTCTTCTTTCGTCGAATTGATTCTCATCCCCGATAGCAAAGATCTGGATCAAGAGATTGAAATTTAATATGTAGGATGACGTGTCAATCAAATTGGGGAAGGCTTGCAATA
Source organism: Tetrastigma voinierianum (assembly GCA_016808115.1). Lineage (NCBI taxonomy): Eukaryota > Viridiplantae > Streptophyta > Magnoliopsida > Vitales > Vitaceae > Tetrastigma > Tetrastigma voinierianum. The sequence continues at coordinate 41,463 of JAEQBH010003866.1, forward strand.
TCCTGTCTATGGGGGCAAGAATTCTCTAGTCCTGGGATCTGAGTATGAAGTACTGAAAATGAAAATTACTTAAATCTTAGAAAGAGAGTTACATATTACAAGTAACTGATTAGAATATTATCTCAGAAATGAATATGAACTTTTAATCGGTGAAAAGTATGGTTGGGGGAGAAATCCAAACTATACTATCTTGCATCTTTGACAAACTTAGTTTTCCAATTGATGGTTAGCTATGAATCAAAATGATGCAGAAATTGATTATTATTAATTGATCCATGTCTAGTTTTGTCTCATTAAGTGAATCCTCAACCCCAATTTCATGAAACTTTACTTTTGTATATTTAAGATTTCAGTCTAAGACTACATTTTAGTCCTTTTATCATCATATCAGTGGAGTTCAAATAGTAATGATATTGGAAAGAGATGGAGTAAGCAGCCTTTGATGACATTTTTCTCCGTGAATCGATATCTCGACTCTTAAACATCCACTTTATTACTGTACGACATGTGCACTTGCAGTGATCAAGACCACACACAAATTTTTAATGAGTCATTTTACAAAAAGAGTAACCGATCACATCATATAAGCTGTTTTAAATAAGTTTTTTAAAATCGTTGTCGATTAATAGGTAATAGTCCTTAGTAGTAGTATCAAAATTTGTATATATCATTTGGTCTTAACACTTACATATATACATGGGAGCTCATGCTGGGGAGAAAAAAACCCAAGGTTGTTAAACCTCCTTCTTGAGTAACTATTAGACTGTTAATTTGATTGAACAGGCACATTTTTTTGCATTCATTGTGATGTTCAAGTTCTCAGACCAAAAAGGAAAAAAGAAAAAAAAGGCTTGATTTTGATATTCAGTGAGATGAACAAGCAAAAAAAGGATTAGAATCTATCTGTCTTCACTTTGTTTTCTATCATTAGGTTAATTAATGTGTATTCACCATATTAGTAGAACTGTGTTCTAAATCCCTTAAGGTGGTTTTCTTTCCAATGTAAAGTAGTAGCTAATGTCTAGAATTTAATGTTGATACATCATACATGTTTGTAGTATCAAATCTCTAACATTAATACTGAATACTTTGCCCAAGTTTTAGAAATTTCCATCTGACATCCTTGGCTAATCATCTATAATTTGCTGACATGCAATATATAATATACTACACAAAATCAAATTGACTTTTCTTGCATAGTTGGTATGTATTGTCATTTTGAAAAAACTTCAGTTGTCATTATACTGTAAATCAACCAATTATATTTGAATCACTTAAGATTTAGCTTTTTAAATTAGGCTTGTATATGAAGACATCATGTACATCAAAGGAGTCAAATTTCGAAACCATTAGCTCAAAATATTGAGATGGTAGTTCTGGTGTGCAGATATATAATATGAAACTTTATAAAATGAAGATATCATATACTGACAAGATAGAATTCTTGTTACGTCAACTTAAAACTAGTACAGTGGCTGTTTTGAATGTTAAATTAAACTCTGTATACTAAACTCTCTCTCTCTCTCTCTCTCTCTCTCTCTCTCTCTATATATATATATATATATATATATATATATATGTATATCAAATTGGTAAAAGTTATCGTATTTTGTAACCTTGAGCTTAAAATACCAAGAGGTTGGTGTTTGATTGTTAGAATTTATGCATGTAATTTGCAGTCCACAATTTTTTAATCTACAGGGATTGAAAAATGACTTGGCAAAGCATGAGGACTAAAGAATCTGGAATTTCAGTTTTTTATAAGATGTTGCAATAATTATGGTGTTTATACTAATACACTGTATTATATTACTACTTGCTTTGCATGTGTTGAAGACGTGTTCAAGAGATTAATGTTTAAATATATTAAATTAGTAGGAAAACTATATGAACTTTGACCAGTGGGCTGTTGATTAATGTTTATAAAAATTGTCATGTCTGTTAGAATGGTATAGGATCAATCCTTCTGATATACTCTTCTAACATATTTTCCAAAAAAGAAAAAAGAAATATTAGTTTAAATTTATGCAATTTTATTTACAATTGGGATTTTTATTTATTTCTTTATTTGGTCATGCCACGAGGTGTTTTGAGTGAGTCCATGCATATAATGAAGACACTTTTAAGTCATATGACACTCAGACTAATCCTTATTTGAGCTGGAATGGACCACAAAGACGATAAAACTCTACCATAAAATACAGCTACATTCTCAAGGCTTGAACTCGAGACTTCTAGTTAAGCTATGAAAGACCTCAACCATTTCACCTATATGTTCGATGGCAAAAGGGATTTTTATCAATGATTAGTTCAAAAGGTAAAACATATGAAAAAATGTGTATTTGATTAGATTGAAATCCAGTTTATTTACTTTTGCAATTGGTTTTTATTTATTTAGTTTTTAGTTATTTTTTCTCTCTTGTCAGCCGGTGTCATGTGTGAAGTTGGTAATAGATTTGGTGGTCTGCAGCCCAGCTGCTAGCCTAGGGAGTGACTAAGATTTGGAATAGTTCAGTTAGCAAATAAGATTTTCTTGAGTGAGTATATCTATTATTTGTTGAAATTATCTGTATACTAAACAAAATATCATCACTGTCAATCTCACCATCTTCCTTTTGTCCTTAGCTGTGGAGGGTGATGTCATGCTCGAAGTTGAGCTAACAACAAGACGAAGTAGGTGATGGCTAAAACCATCAATGGTTTAGCAGAGTTATTAACGTAAATGCATTTTTTAGTACATCTAAACATACATCTTAATCAAATTGCAAGACATTATATGGATGATTGTTCATTATGTAGTTCATAAAATATTCCTAATCCCACAATGTTGGGCATAACAGTTGAGAAAATTAGCTAGAGTCGTTTCATATTATAGAGGAGTCATTAACAAGATTTAAACATTGTCTGATTAGATATTTGAATTGATGATTTCTTATCGTAACGTCATTACATAAGAAACTAATCAAAATTTAAGCTGGCTTTCATTATACATTAGCTCAAACTACGAATATAATATTCGACAGCGGAACTTAGGACGAGACCAACGGGTTGCCGGGTCCGCGTTCCATTGTAGAACAAACCCTTTTTGATAGGTCGTAACTGTTGTTGTCAATTGAAACCGGTAAAGATTCGATGAAATTAGCATAGATTTTCAAAAAACACTACAACCCCCCAATTATTATTTTGTGGTTACTGTTTGAGTTGTTGGGCTATTACAGTAGAAAAGGGTGAAGTTAGTACGTATTTGATTTATTATCTTAAATACTATTCACGTGTAATATATAGTCTACGTGACAATATCTCCAATGATATTCTATTTTTTACTTTTTATATATATCTATGTATCTATATTATAATAGTTCTTTATTTTCATCTCTAAAATAAAGATAATGAGATTCACATTTTAGTAAACACCATTCATCTTTATTTTATTACTATATTATTATTATTATTTTATTATAATACCAAAATAATTATATTAATAATATTTATATAACATATTTTTCTTTTCTTTTTCTTTTTCAAGTTATATTTATTTTTCTTATTTATGATTTTATTAATTTTGAATTATTTTTCTATATACATTATAGTAAATGATTATAATATATTCATTTTTAGTAGTAATTTATTTTAATAATTTATAATTTTTTCTTAAAATAATAAATTTGAAATAATTTAATATTTAATTTAAATTATTTTTGCAATGATATAATACATTTTTATTATTTTTATGTATATTGAAAATGAAGATTGTTGGTTTGAGTTAGATAATAAAACATTAAGATTTTAATTATTTAATAAAATAATTTCTTAGAAATAAATATAACTTCAATTGAAAAAAAAAGAACATATAAATTACATCATACTATGTTTTGCACATCATTTACTTAAACTAATAGATTAACTACAAGTAACATTATTACTATAACTTTTGAACAAATGACTCACCAATCAAGTGAATCAAGTAATTTTAATAAATATGAGGATGAAAATTATAGAGGTATTTACTAATGCATTAGTTTTATATTTTATTTTTATCATTTGGTTATAATTTTAATGTACTCATTATGTAGCTTTTTAATGTTGTTTACTTTCTAACGTAAGATTATGATTTATATTATAATTTATTAGTTTAAAAGATTTTTAGGTTTTTTTATTCATTTTTATTTATTATAATTTTAATTATTTAATATAATTTTATATTTATACTTAAAATATAAATAAAAGTATTTCATATATCATATTTTAAAAATTATTTTTATTAAGTAAAGCGCACGAGTATTCATATTAAACCAAAATCTTATAAACTTGAGTTTTTAAGAAAATTGATCGTTTGGCATTGTATCAGAGAGCATAGTTTGACAAGAGGAATTGGATTTGAACCACTTATTTATAATTTATTTCTTATTTATTAATTTGAAAGTCAATAAAGTAGGTATGAAATTACTTGTTAGAATTGAGTCTTTAAAATATGGTCCCATTATCTATATAAATATAGAGAAGATATCCATTTATAGATGAAAATAGAGATCCATTTGTTAGAGATGCTCTTCTGCCATACATCCGGTGGGCTCTATGTTCTGGTTTGTGTTTTGTTTATTCAAGCTCTCTAGTCTCAACGACAGTTGAGAGTAACTGTCATTGTCAATCTGATATCAAATATTAGAAAGAGACAAACCTAACTAGTCTTAGCTATATTCAGCTTCTTTTAGTGACAGTAGAGGAAACAAGATCAACCGCAAGGTGTGATCATTTTTCTTGTTTGTAACGAAGAAAGATTATCGACCTAGACACTTAAGCCAGGACTGCTTTCTGCATGGAATTGGAAAGATACAAAAGGATATACGTGTCGATGGAAGCATCATATCAAGTCTTTGTGTTTAGATGTATCGGGTAGAAACCCAAAGGAGCAAGCAAATCAGTTGTTTAGCTGAAACCATAAGAAACACTTATTTCAAATATTGAAAATAATACTGTTTAGGTGACCTCACAAAACCCTCGTTATTTAATTGAATCAAACCTGCTTCTTTTGATGTAGGAAGGTGGTCCACCAGACAAGGAACCGGTTGAAGAAGCAACCCCACCTCTCTCTCGCTCTCTCTCTCTCTAAATATTCAATGAAGTCTCTCATGAGCTGTGAGGAAGGTCCTGATGGTATGGGGGTTTAATTTGTTTTTCTATGAACCTAGAATATCGTTGTTGTTACTTGTTACTTTGACCCATTGTGGCCATTGATGTGATGCTTGATAGGAGTTTAGGTTTGAAAAAGTAGCTGCAATTTAAGATATATAATGGCCTTTCTTTGGAGAAAACGAAATTTGATTGTGTTTAAATGCAAAACAAGGACATATATACCTGCCTTTTGCTGATGTTTTCGCATAACTTACTGGAACTGATTGTATTTATTATATACCCATTCTTAAGTGTTATAGAGGATGTATATTTCCATTTTAATTCGATCTTCTGATAACAAGCTCTGATCAGTAGATGGCACTAACTCCATAGCTTTTAGTTGAGGTATGGGCTTGCAATTAGTAGGCACGGATAGCTACAGTTGATTTATTACAGCCATCTTTTAGGTGATCTCATGAAAAGGGAGTTGATGGAAAATTAGTATTAAAATTCAGAATTTTTATGATTTTTATATTTAAATCTTACCAAAGTTTTCTTTTAAATATATACTTTTTATTAATTTTTTTATATCCCGCTACACTTCCAAACCTTATCTTGTTAAAATGTGAAACAACAAAATAACATCGCTTTTTTAATGCTAAACTATAATTAAAATAAAAGTCGGTATATAAAAACAAAATTAATGAAAATTGCTATATTTAAAAAATAAATTTTTTGTTAAGGATTTAAATACAAAAGTCATTCAAAATTTTAATACTAATTTTCCTGAAATTGCCTAATCTTTATTTATATTCTGTATAGAGGGTATTTTCAATTGCAGACTTTCTGGAACATTGCTTACTTTTGCCACAAGATATTGAATCACTGCCTTAGTTCTCTTTCCTAGAGAAATTAAACCTTTTTCTCTTTTTGGCCTTTTGAAAAAAAAATTTATGTTCTTTATCTAATTTGTTTTCCTTTTTGTCCGAATGAGTAACATTTATGGCATGTATCTGTTTTGATGTATATATGAACTGAAAACTACCGTATCAAACTTATTCTTCAGGAATATTATCTCCGTTATTGGGGGAGTGTGAAAAGGATCAGAGATATGATAGAGGACAAACGAGATGAAGACAGAGGGAGGCATCAACGAATGCCATTGACGCATTCTTAAGGGAAAAGCTGGAAGAATGTCTTTGGGTTTCAAAGGTTGTGTTGGAAATTCAGAGCGTTTGCTGCACCAACTTTCCCAACCAGCTCCCTCAATGGTCAAATGGGGTCACATTCTTCATGTCTCTATCTTACCCCAAGTTTTAATTATGTTCATTGAAAAACCAAAAAATTTGGGAGTAATTATTATTGGTATTGAAAGCAGAGAGTTATCCTGATCAGAACTTTCATTTCGGTTCGTTCCAATGGGTGGTTCATCTTCCCACCCCCACCCAAAAAAAAATAAAAAATAAAAAATATGAAGAAAGAAAATATCAATCTATCGGACACAATTCTTAAACCCACTAGCCTGGACAGAAATACTAACTTTAGGAACCACTTCACACTAGACCGAAAACTGTATAAGAGATGAGATCGGGTTAGGCAGAACTCAGCCTACACACGAGGAAAGAGACTCATTACTTTTAATATTGCTCCCACTCGATCCACCCTCATGAGACCTTTCAATTTATTAAGGCAAGCTTTCATATGATTATTGTTTTAATTATAGCGATATTCACCAATCTTGAGGGGCAGGTGATCAGTTTAGTCCGACCTTAGAGTTTACTTTTATTGATCACCAGTTTAAGTCACCCTAGATCACTAGAGATTTATCTTGCTGTCAAGCTGGCTTGGACACCGCCATTATTCACCCATTTAATTGATTATAGTTTTACCATCTTCACCTTGTGATTTGCATTGCACTTCATCACTCTCTTCAATGCAGGGATTGATGAAGAGGTTTTGAATTTGTTCTGGTAATTTCCTAATCATGTTGATGCAGCAGCAAAGGGTTAAGATTCATATGAACATGCTGCTTCGGCAAATATGGAAACATAAAATTAGGGCTTGTTTGGTTCCTATTTCTGAAAATTGTTTTTAAGAACAATTTTTGAAAACACATAAAACATAAACTCTGGAAACTGCTCTTGTTATTTGAATTTAATGTTTTTTTATATTTTTCAAAACAAAAAATAAATACTGGCGATGCCACCTGGACCGCTGGAGCGTGTCGCGCTACCGGGCCGGAATCGGTCGCTGTGGATCAATCAAGGCTCGATCGTCGCTGCAGATGGGATCGCCGCCGGATCAGGTGCGTGCTCGATGTAGCACTCCTCTCGCAAAAGCAAGAAAGAAGTTGGGTCGGCCGGGCTTCGCCGCAAGCCGCCCGACGCTTAAGTCGGGCCTCGGGCCGAAAGAGAAAAGATAGACCGCGAGGGCGAATGTTTTTATGCACTTTCACTCACGGGGTGGCCTCGGGTATTTATAATATATATTTTTTCCCAATTGATGGGGCGTATAAAGACTTTCTATTACGAGGATTTTTCCTTATCACCGCCGACACATGACACCGGAAAGTTAGCTATCGGTAATTATATTACTCTTTTCGTGAGATTCGTTTGATTACAGGATAAAGCAGCTTATCGTAAATATCCTACTTTCCTTATTACGAAATTTGGTTCGATTTACGCGATAGCTAGCTATCGAAATATCCTACTTTCCCATTTGGCGAGATTTTATTGATGACAAGTGATAAAGTTTGCTAGCTATTGAGAACATCCTACTTCCTTATCGATGAGATTTGGTGTGATTTACAGTGATAAGCAGCTATCGGGAAATATCCTACTCTCCTTATCACAGATTTGGTTTGATTTACGTGATGCCAGAAATATCCTACTTTCCTTATCAAGAGATTTGTTTGATTTGGCTGTGATAAGTGCTTATTGAGAAATATCCTACTTTATCGATGAGATTTCGTGTGATTTACAGGATAAGCAGTTATCGAGAATTATCCTACTTCCCTTATCGGCGAGATTTAGTCTGATTTGCGGAATGTGGGCCTTCCCAATTACCCATGTTATCGGCCTCGGCCGCTTAATCGGTTGCCAGGGCCTGGGTAAGGTAATGTGTCATCGGCGTATTTCTTCTTCGGGGCTACGAGCTGGCCTCGCGCTTTTTCAAAACCCCATCAAGTTGCTCAAATTCTTGTGCACGTGCACGGGGCAAGGGCTATAACGACGTGGGTGTGATTTCCATGTGTCAACCTGTGGCTGGATCATAGGCTTTATCACGCCATATGTCTTTTGCGGATAATGATGACTTTTCTGGCTCGCTCCAATTCTTCAATCTCTTCTCGTTTCTTCCAGAACATCCTATGACCAATTGCCTTGTGTTCCTTGGTCCTAAGCTTTTCTTTGCTTTTAGTGAGTTCGACCCTTTCCCTTAGTATTCGGGTTCAACCTCTATGCAAGAGTCCTTTTCTACGCTTTTGCTTCGGTGATAGCTCTTTTTTTTTTTTTCGCTTGGGACCTGTGACATATGTAGCCTTTTCTTAATGAATATTCATTTTCACCACTCGCTCTACTTTACTCTTCGCACCGTTATGTACATGAACCAAATGGCCCGACCGAAAGGCTCCGAGTTGAAAGAAGCCGAGCTCATCAAAAATGTACAGCTGAGGTTCGTGGGTCAGAATGCCCGAAATTAACTCGACTCTCAGTCGCATGGCCCGTTAGACTGAGTCACTGGCCTCGGTTATTTGGCTCCGTGGCTACATGGCCTGCTTAGACCAGCCGGCCGGGCTCAGCTATTTGGCTCCGCGGGTCGATGGCCTCGCTTCGTGGACCGAGTCGGGCTCCCGAGCTACTTCGCCCGCGGGCTTCATGGCCTGCTTCGGATCGAAGCACAGTTCTGAGCGACTTGGCTCCGTGGTTGCATGGCCGCTTGGATCGAGCCTGGCTCCCCGGAAGCTAATGGCCCGCGTGGCTACATGGTTTGTTCGACCGAAGCACTGGCTTCTCGCGGGCTACACGGGCCCGCTTGACCGAAGCTACTCGCCCGCGGGCTGCACGCCTGCCGGATCGAAGCCATCGGGCCCGTGGCTACTTTGCCCGCGGGTTGCATGGCCTCGCTTTGGACCGGTCGGGCTCCTAAGCCGGGTTCCTAAGCTACTTCGCTCCATGGCTACATGGCCCGTTTCGACCGAGCTACCGCCTCCAGCTACTCGCCCGCGGGCCATACGGCCTGCTTCGGGATCGGCCGCTTAGGCTCCCGAACTACTTGCCCGTGGCCGTACGGGCCCGCTTCGACCGAAATGTTGGGCCTCAGCTACTTGGCCCGCAGGCTACGCGCGGGCCTGCTTGGCCGAAAGGTCGGCCCCAGCTACCGAGGCTTCGTGGGCGCTTAAGGCCTCCCCGAGCCAACAAACAGCCGACCGGACTTTTAGGCCGTATGACCAGTAGAGTAGTCGAGGCCGGCCAAACCGAGTCAGCTGGCTCCGGCGCCGAGGCCTTATGGGCCGACTAGACCTCGAGCCGATCTCGACTCTTAGGCCGCATGACTTGAGCAGAGAAGGAGCTCGCCAACCGAGCCATTGGCTCCGGCGCCGAGGCCTTACGGGCGCCGCCAGCCCGAGCCATCCGACTCTAGGTTGTGTGGCCCGAGCAGAGAAGTCGAGCCTCATCAAACTGAGTCACGGGCCCGGAGCCGAGGCCTTGTGGGTCGAATAGCCCGAGTTGATCTTACTCGCAGCTGGCACGGCCCGTGCAAAGTAGTCGAACTCTGCCAAAGTGAGCTAATCGGGCCCGCTACCAGGGCCCGCGCGATATAAATGAGCCGACCCGACTCTAGCCGCATGGCTTGAGCAGAGTAGTCGAGCTCGTCAAACCGAGCTACTAGGCTCCGGGCGCTGAGGCCTTGTGGGCGATATAGCCTCGAGCCGATTTGACTCGGGTCATGGCTGTGAGTAGTCGAACCGCGCCAGTGAGCTATTTGGCCCGGCGCCGTGGCTCATGGGCGATATACCGAAATGACCGATTCCAGTCGCATGACCTGAGTAGAGAATCGAACCGGGCCGCAAGTGAGCTACCGGGCCCGGCCAGGCTCAGGGCGATATACCGAAATGATCCGACTCTTAGGTCGTGCATGGTTTGAACATAGTAGTCGAGCTCGCCAAATCGAGTCCGTTGGCCCGGCGCCGCGAGAGGCCTTAGGGCGATATACTCGAGCCGATCCGACTCTTAGTCGCGTGACCAGTAGTCAAACTCGTCGGGGACTGAAATTGGCTCCGGCCGCCGAGAGGCCTCAGGGTCGGGGGTGCCCGAGCCGATCCGACTTTAGGCTGCGTGGCCTATGCAGAGCAAGAGGAACCTCGTCAAAGTGAGTAATCATTCCGGCGCCGTGGGCCTCATATTATATAAATGAGTCGACCGGGACTCTTAGGTCGCGCCCAGGCAGAGTAGTCGAACTCGCCAAAGTGAGCTTCATCGGCCCGCGCCGCGCCGCGCTATATACTGAATGATCCGACTCTCGCCGTATTTGCCCGAGTAGAGTAGTCGAGCTCACAACCGGAGTCATTGGCCCTCGCACCGAGGCATCAGGGGCGATATACCGGTACCGACCGACTCTCGGCCGCACGGCCCGAAAGAGAAGTCGAGCTTGTCAAACCAGCCGCTGGGCTCCCGAGTCAAGCTCCTAGCGATGAGGCTCAGGTGATATAGCTCGAGCCGATCTCGACTCCCAGCCGCATGGCCCGAAAGCAGAGTAGTCGGAAATTACAAACTCGGAAATGCATCGGGTCTGTGCGCTGCGGGCCTTGTCTGCCGAGAGAAGCCTGAGCCGACCGACTTTCAGTCGCATGCCCGAAAGGCAGTAGTCGAAGCTCGCCAACCGAGCCGCCGGGCCCTCGCGCCGAGGCTTCAGGGCGATATAAATTCTGCCGACCAATGTTAGCCGCACGCTCGAGTAGAAAGAAGTCGAGCCTGTCAAACCGGAAAGGCCGAGGCTAATACGCTGCCGCCGGCCGAGGACCTAGGCAATCCCGAGGCTTCCACACCTTTCGGGACCGTCGTCTTTGCTCCTTCGTCCGCCCTTGTCGCTTGTCGGGCCCCGCTCTTTCTCTTCATGGGTCAAGAGCTCCTTTCTTGATATGAGGGCTTTTCGCCGTTAATGTACTTCTCCTGGCGATGAGCACCTCAAACATGTTTCGTCGAGGGTTTTTCGAGATGGAGAACATCAAATCCTTTTGGATCACACAGGCCAAAACGCGATGTGCAAATGTAAGCCTGGCGCGCAAGTGCACGTGTCGCCCCAAGTAATATAGTGTACCAATGGTACGGATATCGATCCACCGGGATAGGTGTGTTGAATACAAAGATAGGCTTTTTAAATATTATCTAGATATACATATTGTGTGAAAGAATACTAGTGACTGAATTTAAACTAAGCTAATTCTTTTGTCCTAATTAATTATTATGTATGGAGAGATCAGTATTATGTCTCCTCGCCACTTCCAATGGATTTGTTTATTAAAGATGATATTATTCATTTATTTGTGATTTGCTGACGGCTAGGTATCTTGCTTACTTAAATACCCTTCTCAGGCATCCCGCCATCTCGCTTAGTAGAATTGAGTGTAATTCTACCCCAACTGATAATTCGAAACGCTTTAATGTTCTAACTTTAATCGCCACCTTCGACCGGGAAGAGTCTCTATTTCACGAATCAACCGGGCTCTCTACTGTATCCCGGGTATCCTCATCTCTAACTTATCTCCAAGATACCACGCTAATGTCAGCTGACATCACCATGTAATTGATTATGATATAAAGCAGATGCTAACAAATTATAAACAACCGAATAATATAAATTACTAATCTTTAATTCATCAGAATGTGACAGGGTTCAACAACACCCTAGGTATATATCTAGAACATGCTGAATAAGAAAGTGTCACCAATATGCATATGTAAAACACTGCATTCATATTGTTCAAAAGAGGAAAGTAATACAAATCACTGCTCTCCTTCTTCGCAGCCGCCGCCGCTACTCGATTCGCGCTGCTCGTGACGATTCCCGATAATTCAAATTCGCGCCCCATTTTGCTTTTAATGACGAGGACAAAACTCAGACCACGCCGCGACGCTGTTGCTTGTCGACTTCTTTATATAGCTGACCAACGCCGCGACGTTAGACATCACGACGCCGATCGCCGCGACTTTGGAACGCCGCGACGCCCACCCATCTCGATGACTGTTTCTCGCTCCAAAGTGCTTCCAAACCCGCCTTTCACATCAATTAAGAATTCCCGTGATTCACACCAATCGCACTAATCGTGAGATCGACTTATAAAAATACATATTTAAATGTAAATAACACTAAAAACGTAGAAGACGTGACGGTATCAATTCGAGTGTTTCTGGGGCACTCATCACACCCCCAAACTTAGCTTCTTGCTTGTCCCCGAGCAAGAATGAACTCTAAACTGGACACACACCCTACAAACTATAGTCTAACACAAAAAATTTGGTGACACACATGTTGATACATAGAGGATCAAATTGGACCGACTCACACCACTGTCGTGTTATTTGAAGTTCACAGGATTCGCAAAGGTGTTCGACTATCGAGAGAACTTAAGCTCTATGTAGCTGACTAAAGGCCCCACCCTCAAGTATTCAATAACCTTTCCTGCTGACCCGCATGTATGCTAAATAAATGACCTCTAGTGTACACTTAGGTTCCGACGCCTAAACTTGAGTTCAACTCACCTTAATCGGGAAAATCTAACTAAGAAATGATATAACGCACCGCTTTTCATTTCTAAACATACCCTACTCATGTATCAGAGAACAAACTAGTGCCCGTAGTTTATGCCAAGTGTTCATGTAGCGGATCACTGGTGACTCCCCACCGCCGGGTAAGGGCACCCGCACATTCAGCTCGAACATCACCCCGAACACTAACTAAACCTACGGCCCTAAGTCGTGGGAACCTCCATCTTCCTGGTCCCCCTCGTAACGGCAAAGGAAGTCAATGACTCTGGCTAGTTGGCTCGTGGCATCAAGTTTGAAAGGCCCTCTGACCGTGCCCGAGATTCATCAGATCCTACTTTTTCTTATCTATATATATATATTTTTTTTCTTTTCTTTGTTTTTTTTTCCCCTTTTTTATTTATTTATATAGGCAGCAGTAGTATATATATATATATATATATATATATATATATATATATATATATATATATATATATATATATATATATATATTTTTTTTTTTTTTTTTTTTTTTTTATTTTTGGGTCAAGGCAATCCTCATTCACTAGTGTCACATCTCTTTAGTGTTTCTGTGAGAGATCTCATGGGTTGCTGGAACTCCAGTAGTCGGGCTCTGCACTCCAAGCATACCTTAGAGACTATTCAGGTGTGAGTGTTATAGGCTCCTCGAGAAATAGTTTCTGACTAACCTGAGGTGATTCACTATGCCTCCCCACCTATCCAACATAATTCCTATCATTCAAACACCCATTGAATCCTTTCTTCCATGTCAATACTGGATTCATTTAAAATAATCCCTGCTTCCTCAAGCATGGCATCACACACACAACTACCTAACACCTAATACACCCACACTACACATGCATATGATCTACCTAAAAACACAACATGACTAAACACAAAACTTAACATCCTAAGACAAGCAAGCAGAATAAAACTAAATCAAAATGAAACTAACATGGCTAAATGAAAATAAGCTACAACACAAAATACGAAGATCAAAACAAAATAATATTAATCTAAACAATCGCCGATAACTCGGATCACCACTCCACCCTCTCTCCCCCCCAAACAAAATACTATCCAAGGTCCCCACCGGCAAGAAAATAACAGGAGAGAAGGAAAGCGGAACTCCCCGCGATCGAACTCAATAATGGCGTGTGGCGGTGGCTACCGGTGGATGGCTAGAAGTCAAGGCTGGCCTGAGCACCGCCGGCCGCACAGTGGCCGCTGGGCTGTGAATCGTACGCACGTCGCCGGCGGGGCCTCCATATTCTATGTGATGAGGACTCAAGGCTCCCGGTTCCCATCCCGCAATGCATCAAAGCGCCGCAAGGGAGAGCACCGCCCCGAGGCTCCAAGCGTGGGACCGAGGAGCCGCTCCCGTGGACCGCTGCGGGAGGTGGTGGTGGTGGTGGTGGGTGGACGAGGATCGCCCGCCCCTCGATTGCCCCAGATTCCAACACGAGCCTGATAATCGTGGAGCTCGCCTCGCCACCGATGGCTCATGGTCGTAATCGTAGGCCCTCGTGTCGCGGGACAACCCATTGTCCTTGGATCGATATGGCCTTGATGGGGTGTAACTACGCCTCATCACATTTGGGCACCTACGCTTCGCATAAGCCATAAATGAGGAAAGTGGTGCCCTAAATTCATCTTAGCGTCCCAAATGCATGGAGGATGGCGTTCTCTATAAACCTCAACAACATCAAAAGGAATATCCCTTAATGATGGCATAGTTGAGCAGTAGCACGCTTGGCGGTCACCTCACACCACGTCTGCCGTCTAATGAGACGCCGACGTGATGAAGTGATGCCGCACTGGGGATATACAACGCCGTCTCAAGGATGGTACGGCCCCACCGTTGAGTTTCCACTCACCCCGCTCCATTAGTCAAGACCCGAATGACCTCGGGGTAGTCAGGGTGCTCGTAAAGCCGATCAAACGGCTCCGAGGGACATGATCCGCACTATAATAGCTATTGATCGACTCGCATCGGAGCTTCCACCAACACACCCTCACTGCCGAACCTTTCTCAAGACTGGGAGGCTAGATTGGCGTGAGAACCCTCAGACCACACTCATCGCGGCTGATGAGGCTTGGCAAAGTGCTCACCATCCTGGCCGTAATAGTTTTTGTGGAAGAAGTCATCGTGGTGATGAAACCCTTTCTTAATAAATGATCTGCCTGGCAGATAAGTACAACCGATCGGCGGCACCCTCATTGACAAACCGGGATATATCATAATTGGGGGTCGAATCCTCACTGGACCGACCCCGCTTTGTAGGCAGCTTCTGCCTCTTTCCAGACATTAGAGGAGAGAATCAAGCTCCTAGGAGGGGAATGCAGTGAAGTGGCACCAAGGTGACACCCTCAACTGGGCTAGACAATATGCCAAAGACCTAGAGTGCACTAGGAAAACGGTGCACCTGACCCTAACAGACCCAACCGAAATAAATCTAAATGTGACCTTAAATGTGAACCTAAATGGGACCCCGAGACCTAAGCAAAGGTGATCAGGACCAAAGGCGAAAACACCCAAGGAGTGGCGGATCGGCGCGCAGGACGGTGTGTGATGATGATGGTAGCAGATAGGGTGTCAGGCAAACGACCTTCAATCGTGTGGTGGGAACTCCCGCAATGGTCGGTGGGGAAGGTGGTGTGCAGGAGGCTAGGGTTCAGCAGATGATACAGGTGAGAAGAGCAAATGGGAGGTGGCCTGAAACAGGCAACATCGCGACGCTCCAGAGAGAGCGTACCAACGCCGCGACGCTTATAACCAATCGCGCGACCGCTCCGCAGAACAGCTTAAATCAACGCCGCGACGCTGGGATCTCATGTCGCGACGCCCAGAGGTTCAAATTCAACGCCGCTGACGTTGGGATCTCACGCCGCGATCGCCCAGAGGTGTTAAATCAACGCCGCGACGCCGATCTCACGCCGCGACATTCCGCAGGGTCAAACCGACGCCGCGACGCTATCAACGCCGCGACGCTACGAAGTCCTACAAAGTACATTATGCCACTATATTCTAAGATAAGAGAAAACTCCCCTCGCGTAAATGTGATTCTCTGGACTTTTGTCGTGCTCTTCATGAGTGGATCCTCCCCAATAATTTCGATCGCGTGTCCTGAAATTATACAGCCCAGAAAATGATTCCGATTACGGACATCACAGCAAACCATCATAACTTAAAGCAGATAATAACTAAAAATTGAGACATAAAAGGAAAATCAGCGAAAGAACTCATTGCCTCCCAAGAAGCGCGAGGTTAATGTCATAAATTGACTAATTCCCCGACCTCAATGTGCTCGTGAACCCGAGCTCAGAGAACTGGCATCAACTTCGTCGTGCGCTGTAATGATCTCGCTTATCCGCCGAACTCGCCCCAAAATACGGCTTCAAATTCGCTGGTAACTGAATGTTCCTTTCTCGTGATGTAACTTCTCGCCTCTAATTAGCGTGAAAAGATCTTGGTCATCGTGGAAAGGCCTGACATCTAGACTTCCAATTTTCCCTGAAAGAGTTTTAGAAGGAGTTAAATGGGCAGAACTTGTTGTCACGCCAATTCCTTCCCGTAATGTAGTTTATCGTGCCGTGCTTTTGTCTTTTTTCCTGTAAATACTGCATTTTCATAAGCTTCGCTCCTAATTCGTCAGTTCATCGAGCCGGGAGTATGTCGCTTCACCACGTTGTACCGCTCCATGTTCAACTCGAGTCGCTTCAAAGAGGCTCGATGCTCTAATTCCACCGAAGATGGCATGCTTTCTGCCATAAACAATTTAAAGGTGACATACCCAAGGGTGTTTTAAATGTTGTTCTATGCCTGCAGTGCATCTTCAATCTTTGTAATTCAATCCTTCGGAACTGCTAATCAGTTTTCCGTAATGGACTTAATTTCTCGATTTGATACCTCTACTTACCCATTTGACTGTGGGTGATACGCAAGATACGACATGCACCCATACTCTTTTGTAAAACCCGGTCAATCACCTTATTGCGTAAATGAGTACCATTATCCGTGATCGCTTGCCTCAGGGGTTCCAACGTGAGAATACGTGGGTCACGAAGAAACTGAAAGCTAATGACCTTGGCATCGCTTAAGTATGGCCGGAATTGCTTCAACCCACTTTGAGACATAGCTCATCACAAAGAAGATGTACAGTTGTTATAAGATGGGGGAAATGGTCCTACGAAATCCATCCCCCATAGGCCGAATGTGCTCTACTACTGTAATGGGGTGCAAGGCTTGTCCTTTTAGGAATATTCCCCATTCTTTTACATTTGTCACATGTGGATATTAAAACATATATCTTTTGAATAAAGTCGCCAATAGAAGCCCGACATGAAGTACCTTGGTCGCGTTTCTCTGCCACCAAAATGTCCACCACATGGTAGAGAGTGGCAAAGGGTTCAATATATCGTTTCATTTACCCGAAAGCACACATTCTCGACACCGACAATAAGTAGTTGTTCAGAAGAATCAAGCTCCTCCCAATAGTGTTTCAAATGTGCGAAAAACCTCTTTCGTTGATAGTTAAATTCCTGAGGACTACCTTAGCCACCAAATAATTCACATAACTGGCAAAACCATGGAACTCCGCCTTCGCTTCAATAGCTAAGAGTTTCTCATCCGAAATTATTCACTTGAACATCATCACTCGCCTTCCAATCGTGAAAGATGATCTCGCCACTAGGCCTCAAGGCCTTTCTTGTCTTTAATCTCAACATCAAATTCGCAAAGAAAAGAACCCACTGACAATCTTAGGCTTACGCTCTTTTTTAGTCAAAGAAGTATTTAATGGCATCGACTGGCTAGAACGCATTTCCACCTTGTTACCAATCAAATAAGGTCTGAATTTGTCAAAAGCAAAGTAATAGCCACGCCTCTTTCTCCGTAGTGCATATCCAACCGGCATCATTAAGGTCTCGCTTGCATAGTAAAATTAATTCGGAAAATTTTCTCGCTTTCTCGCCTAACATTGCCCTCAATCGCAAAATCGCCATGCCGTACATAAGTTCAAATGGAAAGGACTAACTGGGGCTACCACAATAGAGCTGATACCAACTTATCTTTCAACAATCGAAAATGCCCGCAAACACGCGTTAATCAAACTTTGAATGGGGCCTTGACCAGAGATCGACAAATCCGCTTTAAGTAACTGAGAGAAGTCTTTATTTAAGCGCCTATGTAATCCAACAGGCCCAAAAAAACTTCCGATCCCTATCGGGTTTGTGGAGGTAATTTTTCAATCGCTTTCAATCTTTGCTCAGCCCACCTCTATTCCTCTCGATGAAATCCGATGACCGAAAGTACACACACTCCTCTTGTACCATAAAATGGCACTTCTCCCAATTGGAGTACTAAGCTGGTCTCCCCACATCTTATCAATACCGATCTCAAATTCTTCAGATAGCTGTCAAATGAATTACTCCAATAATCGAAAAATCATCCATGAAGATTTCGACATCTTCTCAACCATGTTGGAGAAAATGGCCATCATATTATCGTTGAAAGGTGCTCATGACAAGACGCCCAAAGGGCACCACTGAATGCGAATGTACCATAGGACATGTGAACGCCGCTCCTCTCCCGATCTTCAGGCCATAGCGATTTGATCAGAAATGGAATATCCATCCAAAAAGCACACATTCATGACCCACTAATCGATCCAAAGATCCGATCTAGAAACTAAGAAAGGAAATGATCTTTTCAGTGGCTTTGTTCAGCCCGATAATCAATACAAATCCTCCAATCCCAGAACTGTTCGAGAAAGCAAGAATATGTTATTCTCGGGCTCTTATGACATTGTTCGCTCTTCTTAGGTACTACTGAACCGACTTACTCCATGCACTATCTCTAAAATAGGGATAAATTAATTTCAGATCCAAATTATTTCAATATTTCCTTTCGGACTACCTCTTTCATCATGATTCTAAATTTCTCCTCAAGGCTTCCACCAAGGTTTATGCCCATTCTAACAAAATACGATACACATGGAAGGGGCGACCTTTTAAATCGGTTGTGAGACCACCCAAGTGCATTTTTATGGTCTCTAAGGACCCTCAATAACTTCTCCTCCTCTCTAGTTCACCAAGGATGCCGAGATGATCACCGGTGCAGATGCTATCCCAAGATACGCATACTTCAAACTGCCAGCAGAGGTTTTGCTCAATCTCAGGGTGGTCAGCTCAATCGATGGTACCGGCGCTAGCTCCTTCACCTGTAGATTCAAGATTTCCTTCTATTGGGTCCAACGCATCCATCCATTTTACATATTCTTCTCGCTTCTTCTCGCATATCCTCGTAATCATTCTCAGACTTCGCTAACCTCCAAAGGGTCATGAGACCACTTCTGCTGCATTAATTATAGCCTCTACTATTTCTGCCATGAAGCACGTATCACTCTCGGATGTCTCACAGCTTCGAACACGTTGAACTTGACTTCATCTTCCTACACTCACAATTTTAGTTCTCCTCGAACGTCAATCATCGCTCCTTCCAAATGCAAGAAACTGGCCTCGCTTCAAAATTATGGGTATTTCTTTATCTTCTTCCATATCTAAGACAATGAAATCATTGAAAGATAAAACTTGTCAACTTTTACTAAGACATCTTCTATTACCCCTCCTGACAAGCTTCAAGGATCTGGCTCGGCAAGTCAAGTGTGACTCGTAGCTCTGACTGTTTCACCTAATCCCAAACGTTTAAAAATGACAAAAGTGGTACGAGACACGCCGCACCTAAATCAAGACATAGGCTCTCTCAAAAATAACATCTAATGGTGCATGGAATAGTGAAACTGCCGGGTCTTTGCTTTGCCACTTTCCTAAAGTATGGCAATTACATCTCGCTTAAGTTAACTGCTTAAATCAAGAAATCTTCTCTTCGAGACAAGATAGCTTTCTATAAACTTCACATAACTTCGGGCATCTGCCTGCAGCATCAAACGAAACGGATATCGATGTGTAGCTTTTGAACAATTCCAGTGAACTTAGCGAACTTCTTGTCCATTTTACGCTTCTTTTTAGGCGCTGATATGGAATCGTGGGTCAGTCTCTTGCTTCAGCAAAGGTTTCCCAGATCGCTTTCATTAGGTCAAGCCTTTATCCGCATCATCGCTCACCGGGCCGGATGACTTTCGGGCCTCTACCTCCCTCTATAACCGGTGATTGCCTCTCAGGTCTCTAATTCTTTACCACTTCTCAACATGACTGCTTTGACATGTTCATTCCCATCTCTTCTCAAGCGATTTCATAATTGCTCGTAAGGAACCCTTGCCTTTCACAAGATTAGAAGCATTTAGCCCATTTCCAGCCCAAGTTTCTCAACTGTGCGCTTGATTGTTCAATCAGTAGCTCATACGTATATTTCACTTTGGCCTCTATTCCTATGAAAGTTATTCGAGGTCGCATTTTGGGGCAAGGGTTGCTCTAAGTCCACCTTTTCTCAAGAGGCGTTCACTTCTTAACTCCTGCTTTGATGGTATATTGTTCTCGATTGTTCCTCCATCCATACCCTTTTTATTGTTCTCGATTCTCGATTATTACGCCTACCCGCTCACATTTTTACCCCTATAATGGTTTCCATAACGCCCTCGCTGATCGATTCCGACAACCACACATAATCGGGCTCGTTTACCGTTTGGTTTCGACCGCATTCCCGTGCTATTGTGCCATTCCTCCACACCTTTTTAACACACCTACGGGTCAGGTCTCAGATGGTAATGGCCGCATCTTGCCGTCTAGCACGCTTAGTAAGTCAGGCAAACATGATTAACCGTGACACGAACCTCATTGGTCCGTGCACCCCATGGCTTTCATCGCGTAGTCTTCCTAGGCCACTCACTTGAATTGGTCGCAAAGATCTCCGTAATTTCATAAGCTTGGTCCGCGGGTTTTCATTAAGGCCCTCCGGGCCAGAGGCATCAATCACTGCTCTATTGCATTCCTCGACCATTATAGAAAGTATGGACTCAATCCATCCGGGTTAGTCCGTGATGTGGCACTTTCTCGCAGTTCGTGAAATCGTCCCATGCCTCCGCCAAGCTCTCCCCTCTGGGCCATTCAAAAGCATGATCTCTCGCATGTTGTGCAATTTTCTAGGTGGGAAGAACTTGGTCGAATTTCGCATCAAATCGCTCCAAGAGGTAATGAATCCGGCCGACTTCATAATCAATGCTCGCTTTATCACCTAGCGAGTGGAAAATGGGCCTCAACCCGGAGGTTCTTCAAGAACTCCTATTGTACTTGATCGCGGTCACACTTCAAGAAAGTTGGTCGATGTATTTGATTCTCATTAGGCAACCCGTGAAACAAGATAAGCTTAAGCATCTCGCAAAGTGACTCGACTTAACTCTCGGGTTGCTCACCAATCTAAGGGCCTTCTTATAGCCGTCTAACAATAGTAGGCAGAAGGTAAACTCTTTCTAGCAAAGATGCTGAATGGATCATCCGTCAGAGAAACGGTCTGTGCTTGATTCTTCCATTCCCATTTCGCCTTCTCCTCAGGTTTCGTTTTGCTCAATGCTAAGATCCCGTTTCTTCATCGTTTCCATGTTTGCTAAATTTCAGTTGTTCCGCTCGTTTCTGCCGCAGCCTGCGGTAAAGTTCTTCCGGCTCTGTGATCAAATGTGATGTTGGTCAACCCGATCTCGTCGCATGTAATTTACCGGAATCTAAACTCCGCAATCACACACGAAACAACAAGACCAAATTACCAAAGACTTGTAAAAACAAATAAAAAACAAAAATTCCAGTAATATCTAATTGTTTTATTCTCTATATCACTTCAAACTTATCCCCAAGAACGCTTCAAAAACTTGACAGCCGAAACGTGATGTGTAAAATGTACGCCATAAAAGCAAGTGCACGTGTCGCCTCAAGTAATATAAGGAAATTACAATGGTACGATATCATCCACCGGATGTGTTGGAATACAAAGATAGGCTTTTAAATATTATCTAGATATACATATTGTGTGAAAGAATATCAGTGACTCGAATTTAAACTAAGCTAACTAATCTGAATGAATTATTATGTAATGGAGAGATCAGTGGCCAAGGTCTCCCCTCGCCTACTCCAATGGATTGTTTCTTAAAGATGATATTATTCAGTTTTATTCAGGATTTGTTGATGGCTAGGTGATCTTGCCATTTAAATACTTTCCTCGAGGCGTATCCGCCTATCTCGCTAGCAGAATTGAGTGTATCTCTACCCCAACTCGATACTCCGAAACGCTTTAATGTTCTAACCTTAATCGCCACCTTCGGGACCGGAATATCTCTATTTACCGAATCAACCGAAGGTCGTCATCGATCCCCGCATCCCATCTCTCGAATCTCGGATCTCCCAAAGACAGCCACGCTAATGTTGGCTAGACATCACCATGTAATTGGATTCATGTGATATAGCGTATGCTAACAAATTATAAACAATCAATAATATAAAATTACTAATCTTAATCCATCGAATGTGATTGTGGTTCAACAACACCCTAGGTATAGTTATCTAGAACATGATGAATAAGAAAATACCAATATGTAATATGTAAAACATCGCGATCATTGTTCAAAAAGAGAAAATACAAATCACGGCTATCCTTCTTCGCCGCCGCCGCTTCCGACTACCGCTCGCACGACCCCGAGCACCCCAAATTCCCGCTACCATTTTGCTTTTAATGATGAGAAGACAAAAACTCGCACTGACGTCGCGACGTTGTTGCTTGTTGACTACTTTATATAGTTGACCCAACGTCGCGACGCCGATGTCACGACGCCGATCGCCGCGACGCTCCACCATCTTGATGCACCGTTTCGCTCCAGCGCTTCCAAAACCGCCCTTTTCACATCAATCAGACTCGCATTCACCCAATTGCAATTAATCGTATATCGAGCTATAAAATACATATATTTAAATGTAAAATAACACTAAAAAACGTGAAGACGACGCTGGTACCCGAGTGTTTTTAGTACCATCAACCTGCGACTCCAGCCCAACGATGAATGCTGATAACGAACTTCTCGTCTGCGTATATCTACCTTCGCAGACTCTGCGATTGAATCTCTCCGGACATAAGACCTCGCTTTCTCAAGGAGCTCTACTTGATGGTTACCGCATGATAACTTGGCTTTCTCGATGTTCCGCCCAATGAATGTGGAGACGAACACGCAATGGATAGCTCTTCAAATGGAGGAAATTGATGAGATGGAGCTCGCTGAACTACCAAGGTCGGGTCTTTTTTAGTGTGATACGAAAGCTCGGCATCTCACGTGGTTTTCATACCCATGCGCCCATTTGATTCTGTGGCGTTGATGACCGACGGGATCGCACCATCGAAACGCCCACTGCGGGCATTTTGAACTCGGGTCGAAAGGGAAAGTGAAGCACTTGGCCGCAGTCACCCGCCCGTCGCGCCGCGCGCCCATATGACGCGGCTCGTCCCCTACCACTTTACGCCGGTTGAGCCCGCCGGAGGCCCCGAATCCTCTCGCTTCCCATGATCGCCTCCCGTCCCTTGTTGAGGATGGCGTAGTTCCTCGGTCCCGACATGCCCCGAGTGTCGTCATGTCCCTTCCGTGGGCTGCGGTCCATCTTGGCCCAACCGGGACTCTCGCTTCGTTTCGCTCCTGGGAGTGCCGAGAATGTGCTGCCTTCATGAGGGGTGAGGTTATGACCTTCCCGGGAAGCCCCATCACGCCCCGCGGCGCAGATCCGTCATTGCGAGCCGGGCCTAACCTCCTATCAGTTAGCTCGGGTGAGGCTGAGCGCCTCCACCGCCTCGTAGCGGCCAAGGCCGCTTAACGCAGGTCGGAGGTCGGTTGTCTACGCCGCTCGGTCGGGTCCCGCATCCTTAGGAGGATCGGGTGTTACTCCCGCTTGTGTTCGAAGCCGATACCATCAATAATCGAGATCGGTCTTATTTGTAAAGGAACCGTTGTCCCACAAACGACGCCAACTGATGATGCTTTTTTTTTCACTGACTGGTCAGAGCGTGTTGGGGTCATCGCCTCGAACTGTGGTCAGCTGCGGATCGGTCCAAGGCTTTAATCGCCGCCGAGATAGGATCACACAGTCAAGGCTGCTAGACTTGATGTAGCGACTCTTCGTTGAAGAAGAAGGTGGGCCTACCGCTTCACCCGCGCGCCGCTCCGACGCCTAAGTCGGGCCTTTGCCGAGAAAAGATAGACCGCTTAGAGGGCTTAATGTTTTTATGCATCTTTCACCGACGGGTGGCCTGCATTTATAAGATATATTTTTCCTAATTTAATGCGATAAGGATTCTCTTATTGGATGGAGGATTTTATTTCCTTATCGCTGTCAAATTAATACATACACCCAAAGCCAGCTTATCGAAAAATTATCTTACTTCCTTATTGGTGAGATTTGTTTGATTTATAGGATAGCGCTATTGGGAACATCCTACTTTTCCTTATCAAGTAGATTGGGCTTGATTTACGCGATAAAGTTAGCTATCGAGAATTATCCTACTTCCCTTATCGCGAGATTTGTCCGATTAATGGACGCGCTTCCCAATTACCCATACATTCGCCGTCGAGCGAACCTGACTGCTGGCCTGCGCTGCGGCTTGCTCTACGCCATTTCTTTCAGTCTGAGAATGTCTCTGCGCTTTTTCAAAACCCCATCAACACAAAATAAAAATTAAAAACCAAACATATTATCTTATTCTCCTTATTTTTTAGAACAGAAAATAGTTTTTAAGAATAGCAACTAAACAAACCATTAAACAAGCCCTTAGCTTTACCGATCAGTTCCAAATTTCATTACCCATGGGAAAATATTAAAAGTAAGCATAGTGATTTTTTCCTCTTATTTTCACGTGGCACAGTGATTGGAAGGGTGGATGAGAATGGAGAGAGTGGAGCTCTGAGGCTCATTGTGAGAAAGAGAGATATGCAAAAGCAGGTCGAAATTTCTGAAGGAGGACCCATGCATGATGCATCAATATCAATACGTAAGTGCAAATAATGAAATCTGCCCCCATGCAATCATCAGTGACGACTGAAAGCCCTTCTAAGCGTGCATGGATGGGGCTCTTCTCCACCGCCGACATGCCATCTGTCAGGGTGATCTGACTTTACTTAGAGCTTTAATTTTTGTGTTTTTTTTCTTTTTGTTTGTTTTAGTGTAGATTGATTGCTTAATATATAATATACCTTATATTTTGTATACATAGTTTAAGTTATAATTCCGAGAAAAATCTATAGTTTTATATCCGTGTATGTTATTCCATATATGTCCATCTAAAGTGGTTCCAAAAGTGGGTCATTCATCGATTTATAAAAATCATAAGAGGGAGTAGTAGGGAGAGAGGTGCTGATAATATGCCATTGAAAAGGAAAAAGGCCCAGTTGGTTTGCGGGCGAATGGGAGGCAAGCACGTGGGTCACCATATTCTTGGGAATCAGCAATGATCGACAAGTGGGAATGGGTCTATAAATAGTGATCAACTTGAGCTTAGGTTGGATTTGAGGGATCTAAGCCAACCAAAATCAATAGAAAAAGCAGCATTCAACAATATGGGAAGATCTCCCTGTTGTGATGAGAGTGGCCTCAAGAAAGGGCCTTGGACTCCTGAGGAAGATCAGAAACTTGTCAAATATATCCAGAAAATGGCCATGGTAAGCTGAGAGCTCTCCCAAACTTGCAGGTGCAATTCAGTACAGCAATACAACTAATTAATCTTTTCTTCGGTATCTATCTATCTGCCTCTAGCAAAAGGCATGGCTGTTCTTAATTTTTGAGTTCCACTCAGGTCTTAATAGAGCCGTGGGAAGAGTTGCAGATTAAGGCGGACAAATTATCTGAGGCCTGACATCAAGAGAGGCAAGTTTTCTCGGGAAGAAGAGGAGACGATTCTGAATCTCCATTCCATCCTTGGCAACAAGTAATTCTTCGAAACAAAATGATCAGTTGCATTAATGGAAGCATTTTAATTCTATTGAATGACGTGTTACTAAATTACTTTCATTTTTCTTTTTCTCTGGGTTTTCCATTTTGGAAGATGGTCAGCAATCGCTTCCCACCTTCCCGGACGTACCGACAACGAAATCAAGAACTTCTGGAACACCCATCTTAAGAAGAAGCTGATTCAGATGGGGTTCGACCCGATGACCCACCGGCCCCGAACCGATATCTTTGCGAGCTTGCCACACCTTATAGCTCTGGTTAACCTAAAGGAACTTATGGAGCACCAGTCATGGGAAGAACATGCCGTGAGGCTACAAGCCGAAGCTGCTCAAATGGCTCGGCTCCAATGCTTGCAATATCTCCTTCAACCTCCAGCTTCAGCTTCAGTCTCAAACAACATCAGTAGTACCACAGAAATGGGAAGCATTTAATCTCTTGACTTCACTCTCTTCAATTAACGACACATCATCCCAGTTGGAAACTCTTTCTTCTTTCGGATCAGTTGGTCTTGAATCCATGCCGTTCTCTCATTTGCCCAGTTTGGAAACCCCTTCAAGCAAGGACATGGCGGCGCAGTCTTCTAACTTCACAGTGTTTAGCCAAGGCGAAACCTCGCTTAATTCTCCATGGATTCCGTCAGCTTCATCGTCTTCTCATGCTGCTCCGCCTGCGACCGAGACTTCCATTACAAATCCAGCAGATGCATCCAGTTCTCCAAGTTATGAAGGAGCTCCTCCTTCATTTTGGCCTGATGGGATCTTCATTGAAGACCCCATATTTCGTGAGATTGCTTAGTTTTAAATACGTTTTGGAAAGTTTGGAGTTGCATTATCCACTGCATTTAAGTCTTAGCATATGATAAACTCTCCATCACTGTATATACAATCATCCTCTATATACCCATTAACCTAATTATGCATGCATGCATTCATCCTTCTATTGTGTGTTTCTTAATTGTCTTACTCTTTCTTTTCTTTTTTGTAAGTTTCAGTACTTAAATTTGAATAAATGAATTGTGATGATGAAGGTAAGAATTTGAAGGCATAATATGAAAAGGGTCACGGTTGGTATGGATGTTTATACTTAGACTTAATTAATTTCTTTATTATTTGTACTTTAAATGGTATATTTTAATTAATTAATTTAAGTATAGTTTAATAGGGAGTAAGTGAAGGACGTTGGCTAAGCCAACCACTCTGGAGAAGGAGCTATCTGCAAAATCCATTTCACTGTCTTGTTCATCATAAAGCATCCCTTTATTGAAATGAAGAAAACCTAAGAAATTAATTATTTGGGGGGCCATGGCATGAGAAAGAGTTGACCAAAGCCATTATGTCAAAACGGTGACGTATAAAGGATTCTCAATGATAAGGGAGGGGACCCAAGGTTGTTAAGAAACAGAAGTTTTTAGACTATTTTTCCTGACTGATGAATATATTTATGGCTGCTACCTGTCCCAACACAAGACTACATGATTTTAATTAACTAATTTAATCTCATGCTTTTGAAACTGATAGTACAGTAATGTGGATGTGGGTGATCATAACAAAGAAAACAGAAGTATCTACCAGTGGAAATATGTGATTTTGAAGGTGATGCCTACTCTCCATTTTTTTATTTACTAGATTTATGACTGATATTATATATATATCTTTTGTTAGAGAAGGTTTTCACCACAATTCGACTACCATGCTTCTTGCTTTTAAGACTTTTAGGCCATTTGTTTTATTGTTAAAAAATTTTCAAAGTTAAAATCAATTATGAAGTTTGAATTAATCTTGTAGGTATGAACAAGGTTATATATAATTTAATTAAGAAATATTTGGTTAAAAAACTTCAAATATGTCAAAATTTGCAATCTAATCCTTCCCATATTTTTTCTTGAATAATGACCTATTATGGACAAAAATGTTCTTATCATTTCATTTATTTACGCAAGTCTTTGAAAACAAAGAGTTATTTTTACAATAAAACAATAAAGGTATTTTTTTCAAAACAAGATCAAAAATTGATGAAGGCTTCTATTTTCGAAATTTAGCTTTTAAAAGGTATTTCAATCAAATCACCCTTTAATTAAAATCCTCTTATTTAGCTTAATGAGTTTATTTATTTGATTTGAACATACTTTTTTTTTCGTTTTCTTCAAATAAGTTTCAAAATTGGTTAATAGGAAGCAAATCATCTAAATTAATTTATGAGTGACAATTAATTATTGATGTTAAATTAAACATATAAAATTAATTAATAAATTAAAAGAACAAAATATTATGTTCTTAAGTAATGTATAATGCAAAAAAAAAAAAATCAATGCATTAAGATAGAGTGATTCAGAAATCTTTTTGGCCGTTTGCTTTAGGAGAAATACAAAGTTAAGAAAATATTGTTGAGGATCTCTTAAAATCAACTGGCAGTTGGTGATGTGTTAATATATTAGAGCTAGACCTTCTAATGAGGGTTAGGTTTGAAACAGATTTTGAATTTGACTGGATACGCACCTACATATAGATGCACATTATTTTCATGTTATCTTTAATTTGATATGGGTGGATGCATGCCACTAAAATTTTTTTTAGATGAGAAAAATATAAAAATTAATATAAAATTATGCTAAATAAGTTATATGTCAACCTCATCTTATATGCCAATTGATGAGTCCACTTAAATGTATCCCTTATCTAGATAATGAAATAGTTTAATATGTATTAAAATATTATATATATATATATATATATATATATATATATATATATATATATATATATATATATATATATATATATATATATTTACATTAAATTAATATGTAAAATAATGAGAGATTAAGGGTTTATTTATTAGTATAGTTCTGAAACATTTTTAATGGCAGCTTTTATAAACTAAAAATATTTCAAACTAATTTTTTTATAATTTAAATTTTTTTATGATTATTACTTTATTTTTAATCATTCTACATATTTGCATAATTACTTTCTTTAAAACCATATTTAAAGAACCCTTAACTCCTAACTCAAGTGATAAAAGGTAAGTATGTGAAAGGTCTTAGACTCTAGTCTTTGTAAGAAGAGGGTACTACAATTCCAATAAATTAATATGTAAAATAATGAGAGATTAAGGGTTTACTTATTAATTAGTACAATTCTCAAAACATTTTTAATGATAGTTTTGATAAGCTTAAAATATTTTTAACCGACTTTTAATAAATTTTAAAATAATTTTTATCATTATTAATTTATTTTTAATCATTCTAGCTAAATGTTTACATAATCACTTTGTTTTCAAAGGACTCAAGTGGTAAAAAAGAAGATGAGTGTAAGGGATTGGGAGGTCCTAGGTCGAGATAAGAACAAAGTATTATTACAACGGTAAAAAAAAAACTATATTTAAGAAACAAATGAAAATAATAAAAAGAAATAACATATAAATATATTATTTATTGTTTTTAAGAACATAAAAATAGAAAATAGTTTTCAGTTTTTAAATATATATATTTTACTTTTTGTCCTGTGGAAAGTAGTGATCAAAGAGCCCTAAGTGCCTACTTATGAGAAGAAAAAAAAAAAGGAGTAGAAAAAATAGACTTTTATTTTTTTTTTGATATTGAAAATGAGAAAATTTCAAGGATGAAATCATTCTCCAATACATCAGTAATAAAAAGATGAACGTTTACAAGTCACTCAATAGGACTAAATTGAGAAACAAATATTCTTGCAATAAAGTGAGCAACTTGATTCACTGATCTGCAAGATTTTACACTGGCCAATTCATGAGCCTGCAATCAATGTGATTAGGCCAGGGTTGGTGACGATAGAGCTTGAACAATGAGGAGAGCATCAACTTCAATATGGATTTTCTGCATTTTTAAGTCTTTTATCCGGCTAAATATAAATAGGTGAGGAAGATAAGAAAAAAGGCTCGTCTGTACAATATTGAAGAAATAATCACTATATCCTTCTCAGAGGGGGTAGGTATTGGACTTTTAGTTGTTACTTTTCCAACAAGAGATTGACTGTGAACATTTGAGTTAACGAATCCACTAAATATTGCTTCAGTGATTAAAGTCCAAATTGCTTAGGCGAAGAATGGGTGTCGGGATTACAAGTATGGTGCTGACTGCCTTTGATTATGTTTCTTTCCCCCATTAAGCTACATTGTGGAAAATTAATTTGTTCAAATTTAAAAAGTCAATGATATGGTCATTCATGGTGGTGAAATCAATAATTAAAAAAAAAACTTCTAACATGCATAGACATTGCACATAATAACTGCCACATCACTCATAGTAAATAAAGAAAAGTGAAGCAAGAAGACCACCTAACTTAACCCACTCACCACCCCTCAAAAAAAAAAAAAAAAAAGAAAAAAACACAATGAAAAACTTTTGGTACAAAAATGTCAAACACTTCATTAATTTAATCATTTCCAAAATATTTTAAGAAACCTGAGCACCTATTTTGTGAGACAAGAAGAATATTGATTTTCTAATAATTTGATTGCTTGGATTATCGAAGTGTTATGACTCTTGAGATATATTTAATTTTACCTAATGAGATTATTATTAGAAATATTCGGTTAAAATACCTCAAATAAGTCCAAATTTGTAAATTTAATTCTTCCCATATTTTTTTTTTGAAAATTTTATTCATTGTGGATAAAAATATCCTTTATCCTTTCATGTCTTTGAAAATAAAAAGTTATTTTTACATGAAAATAATAAAAGTATTTTTATCAAAATAATGTCAAAAAAATGATGAAATGTTAAATTTCCGAAATTTAGTTTTCAAAATATCTTTTAATCAAATCACCCTTATTATTAAGGATGTTGTAAAATGGAGTAGGTTGCGTGTGAATTCTAGAATAGTTAAACATAAGATATGATTAAACTTTAATAAGGTTCTTTCATTTTCATGGGTCATGTACTATTTATTGGAAAAAATCATTTAAGGTAAATGATTAAATAAAACTATGATTGTGGCGAACTTTTTAGAGCCTAAGGTTTTAAAATGATGAAATTCAAACTACAATTGATAGTGGATGTTTTGAATACAAGCTATGTGTAGCATTTTGAGTTGAAATTGTTAACAAATAGATCTATTTTTTCCTTATGTGTGCCCTGACCTTGATGCTAATGATAATTTTTTTAAATCTATTTATCATAAGACCAATGCTTTCTAATTAGAATAAAGGAGCCACGGCTCCATTTTTTTTTAGTTTTTTGTAATCCTGAGTTGAAAAAAGCATTCTGGATTTAAACTATTCCAAACAAAGAATGCTGCAGGTGATGACTTAGCCTCTTAAGTCAAATTCCCAGTTTAAATGCAAAGATATCAATCAAAAACACATTATTATAAATCATATTTGAAATTAGTTATAAGTGGGTCATGACTGTATAATATATGTAGTGGGTAGCAGTTGTAAAGAAATGAGTGCTGCTGACTATATATTATCATTTCTTTGATTAAACTGAGTCTAATAACCAATTGATGTCCATTCTTTCTGGAATCAGTTGTACTTTGTTCAATTGTCTTTGGCTTAATCATGCAGCATGATTTCACGGTTATACATGAAGTACTCTTCTTTGTGTGCAATATTAAAGTAACTTTGTCCATATGTTTGTCTCAACCGGAGGCATGTGGGGTATTGATTTGCTGAATTCATGTTTGGGGAGAAAGAAAATTTAGATAACGATATGGTCAGTTTTTAGGCTCCCTATGGAACCTCAAAATGATAAGAAAGAAAAATATTAAAAATGATTTTTTCATATTTGATTTTACCGTAAAATAAAAGAAAATTAACATATATGTTAACTCAAAAAAAAAAATTTCAAAATCATACATATTTTTAAATTTTCTAGTTCTTATATAGTAATAGACATAAAACAAATAAAATAAGTATAAATAAACATATAAAATTAATTTATTAAGTTTCAACCTATTTTTATATCCCTCTATATTTTATTTCCTTCAATTTTTTCTCTTTATTTTATTTCTGGGTTCCAAATGGAGCCTTATAGTCTCGTATTCTCAAATAAATTTTCAGAATGTGAATATGAACTAACTCAATGTGAGGGTGTAGCAGAAGTTCAAGGCCTCGTCTAGTATTTCTAAGAAAGAAAAAGCCTAACAAAACTGTAGATTACAGCTGCTGTAATGGTTCCTAGAATGGGAGCGACAATGTGATCCAAAGGCCGTTAAAATCCCGAGGGAGACGAGTGCCAGCCCGATGCTCCTAGCAGGTCTATGGAAGCTCCTGTTATTTGCTCGCAGATTATTACAGTTAAGAACATGAGCGTTGATGTCCTGGTCGACTCTACTCGCTGTTTCCAAACGATTACTTCAAACGCTCTTGGGCCATTAAAGGATTTACTTGTCCCTTAACTTCAGGACTTTATAGGTCTGTTTGGAACCCGAAAATTAAGTAAATACTAAAGAAAATAGAAAAAGTGGAAAAAAATGAAATTTTGATGAAAATAAAAAATAGGTTTAAACTAAATAAATTAATTTTATATATTTATTTAAACTCATTTTATTTATTTTTCTATTATATAAGTACTAAGAAATTAAAAAATATGTAAAATTTTAATTATATTTTATATTTTTCAATGAAACCAAATTTGAGAAAAATAATTTTTTTTAGTTTCATTCTTTTCTTTTCCTACTACCTTTTGGGTTCTAAACAGAGCCTATTGGATAAGTTGAGGTGGGCAAAAGGATAACACCCATGGTTATCAAGAAAAACAAACACGTGGAAGAATTTTTCATTACCCCGCAAGGACATTCACCAGTACCGTGGCTCCTACTGTGACTTCAGATAGCTCGTTAATCCGTTCATGATCAATATTCTCAAGTGCATCAGTAGGAAGTCAACTGAGTGAAGATCATGAAATTAGTGTTGTATTAAGGAAAATTAATGTTTCAGAACATTTATAGTTTTAATTTATATATATATGGAAGTAGATTGGTACGTACCGCTCTAGCATCAGTGGCGACTCCACAAATGGCAAGCATTAGAATAAAAGAGATGACAAATTCCCATGTGAAAGCTTCAATGTTAGTTGTTGGACTGAAACTGAGTGACAGTGACATGTATAGAGGTATGCTGGTTTTCAGCATATAGGAGAAAGGGTGAGGATTGCCAGGGTTGAGCATGCCACCTGAGACATAACATATAACATATGGTGGCACCTGCAATCATTTCCAAGAAAATTTCACTTAGAACAGCCAATTTGGTAGCAGATATGAGGTTGGAAGATGATGAATTAATAGTTTAATTATTAATACTGATTATGCTAGTGAATGTGGTATTAGAATGCAAAAAACACAAGTGAAAAAAAGAGGAAAGAGAAAATTATGGAAACAGTGGGGATTAGACCTAGCCTTGTTGCTGCTCATGAAAGTGATGATGACATGATTTTAATTGGATATTACACTGATCTTCCAGCTACTCATATATAGACTTTAATAATACTGACATTTTGAAATGATCCCAGTTTCGAAATCACCTATTGTCACTTTGATATTCTTATATTCCATTTTGGGAATTGCAGATTAAGCCTTGCATCTGCTCCAAGTTAGCCGCATACAACTAGAATAATGATTTTTATCAATTTTCTAGTCATTTTAGGTGATTGTTTGTAAAATAATTAGTGGCCATTGAGAACTCGCTATATGTTAGGATTTTTGACAGAAATTATAGAAACTCAATTTTTAGGGTTTTTGCTAGATGATTCTTGACTTTTTTTTTTTTTTTTTTAAAGATAATTAGAGATGGCTTGACAATTCTTAGGAGGAGAAAGAGACCTTGAAAGTTAAATTCTTTGTTTTAATTCCTTTGAATAAGAATCATTTTTCTTAATCTCTTATGACCTATGTATGTGAGAAAATGCTTATAGAGGCTGTGGTGCTATTCTAGGTAAAATATGAAAATCTAGAGCTGGTATGTAGCTAAAACAACTGCAAATTGACTAATAACAGAATGAATTAGACAAAACAATTAAAGGACCAGTATTGAAAGAGAGTACCTCTAAAATTAGTTTGACTTAGGAGATAATAATTCGCATATTCCATAATACTAAGGATTTTAGTAGTTCTAGATCCCTAGCTATCAAATGTTTTGCCATTATTTTCTACTTCAAGAGAAATCTACATGATAGGGTATTACTTACAAATAGGTCAAAGCAACTTTTCCTTTCCCTAATAGTAGGAAAATACACTACTTTCTTAGCATTTTCTTTGTGATTTTTTTTTCCTTCATATTTTCTATGTCATCGGAACGGAAACCGATTTTCTATATTATTAATTTTCCTTTGCCTAGCATTTTTCAAGAACCAAAGGAAGCCTAACAACTTCTACCAACACCTTGACTTCAATGGCCTCTTTAGTTCTCTGGTTGAACCTACTTTCATTCAACTGGTTCTGTCCTTGTCTATGTCTCATGTCTCATGTCTTGAGAATTTGTCAATTAAATGTAACAACGTTTCAATTTCTCTTCCAGAAACAAGCCATCCTTCACCAAGTTCGTCATAGCTTTGGCTACTGATTTTTTCAACAAAGGCCTTTCTTGGCGACTTGCTTCGCTTCCCTTGCTTTAGAGGTTGTCCTTGACTAATGTTTGTTTGAAAGGCCCCAACTTAACGGATAGATGGGACGTCGAGGAAACCAAAGTACTGTCCAATGCATATGTGACTTCCTGCAATTTCGTGCAACTTGGTGCAATTTGCCGATGGTATAGCCTTACATGTCGATCATGATCCTCTTTATGAAGCGGCATCAGTGCTCCTCGGTTTTAGTCTCTTATGAGATTTGGTCTCTCTTACATTGTAACAGATTATCACAACATATGCATCAGCCACACATCAGTCATTGGATTGCAACTAGAAGGTGTTACGTTATAACTTTCTTCCTGCGTACATGTTTTTTGTCATGTTAATTGGGTCAAAGACAAAGAAGTGCTTACATTTTTCATATGGGTGTAAATTCTATCTCTTGGTGTTTCTGGAAACTAAGAACATTTGTTCACTCCTCTACTAGGAAATAAACATTTGCTTTGCACAGCCACTCTCAAACTGGATTCATAAACTTCTTCAAGTCTGTGATAATAATGATGGTATCATGTTTGTCGTAACAAATCCTATGTTTCATTCACCAATTAATGAAACATGTTGCCATAGAATTTCATTTTATAAGGGATCAAGTATCCAACAGTAGCTGGACTGGTTTCATATATATTCACAATGGACCAACTTGTTGGTGTGCATTCAAGGCTTTCTTTCATGGCATCCATTTCCATAGCTACAAACCAACATTGGTGTTCCTCTAAGAACACAGTACCATCTTGTGGGGCATATAAAAAAAGATAATAAAGTTGCAAGGAAAGACATACAAAGATCCTGTCAACCCCCGCCCTAACATACAAATCAACACTATAAACCTTGCCTTGGATGTCGGTACCTGATTCGTCTGACTTTCGGGGCATCAACGGGACAACGTGAACTTGTAAAAAAAAGAAAAGGGCGGTGGTATGTCGGCTACCTATCCGATGCTTAAGTTAGCTAAAATGATGGAGAAGATCAGGAAGCCAATATCGGTGCAGACATAGTTGCGTACCTCTTTTCTGTAAGGGTTTTTTCGTTTATATTTGAATTTCTCCTTAATTTTTGAAAGCTAATCCCATAATATCTCCGATAGAATATCTCATTCCTTATCCAAGACCAATTCTCCGTTATTTTTGGAAGAATAATATCTCCAATAAAATTTGACTTTCCTTATCGACGATTCCCTTTTAGGATTATTGTTTTGGGCAGTAGTGAATTAAAGAATCCGGTAGATGGATATCTTGTGGCTGACGATAAGGTCGCTGGGAATAGGGCTTCGAGACGAGGCAGGGATTTTCGGAGTCTAAGAAACCCACTTGACTTTGAGGTAACGAGTTTCTTTGGGCCTGATTGGGTTTGAATCAGTAATGGGCTTGTCTGAAGCGTGGGTCTGACGATAGTATGGTTGGGCTGGCCTAAAGCCATGGTACTCACAATACCCTCCTTTTTTTCGTCTAGAATATAATAGTCTTCTAGGCGGGGAAAATATTTGTTTGATAGGCCCTATTGTATGGGAGACTGGGAGTGATTAATGTGAATTAGTCTCGAGGCGCATGTTACTAGGATATACTATGTTCCCAATGATGCATTTACTACGCCTTAGGGACTGACCCTATATATATGATGAAGAGGTTAGTGAAATTTATAAGATTCCTAACGGATTTGTCTTTCGTTAGCTCATCCCCCTACTAAGAGTTCCTCTTTGGGAGCAGCGAAGGTGGAGCAATGATGGGTGGAGATTTCCAGAAGCCTTTGCAACTGCTTGCCGCTTATGGATATTGTGCGTTTGAAGACAACATCTATGCCAACCCATCGGACGCCCCATATGGGAGGCCTACCTACACCAATATCTCCTCTTCAAAAATCTTTATTAGGCCTTGCGTAGATCGGCCGGAAGTTGTGGATGCGGTGCCTGATTACGTCGCTGCCCCTATTTTTGGAGTTCTGTGCTGGGGCTACATGCCCCCCCTGCACTGGTCGAGATGCGGAGTTGAGATGAGGGGAAATTTTAAATGGGTTAATGCAGATTATTTTTCTGTTTTGATTTTCCCCTCTTCCTCTTTGTCTTCCTCTTCGCCCTTTTTCATCTTGGCCTTTTCTGATTTTCCTTTTAGCTTTTTTTATTCTCGTTTTCTGATTGTAAGCAACCTAATACATTTGTCTAGATATTCTTGTAGGGGATCCACCAAGGTTGTTCAAATATGTTTGTCTTGGTTGCAATGTAACTATTTGGCATACTTTAATAAAATCAGATTTTTGGATATATCGTGGCATTGAATTTTAATTTCCCATTCTGTTTTCGTGTCCCGGCCAGAGGAGCCGATTACCTGAGGGGGACTCCCGAGAAGTCGTTACTGGTTCATGGAGATGATTTCTTTGTACCTCCGGATAAAGGTGTGGTCGTGGGATCTACTTGGTTGTGAAGGCCCGAGCCCTTTTGATGAAACGAGCACAGGGGCTACCAATGGGATAAGCGGTAGGCCCATTTCTTACTGTTTAGTGCAGCGCCACTAGAAGGTGAAGTGTTTTGCAAACACGAAATGTTGGGGGCAACAACGCACTTCTTCCGATATTGCGGCTGATCCATAAGTGCAATTAATGAGCCTGCTCACAAATTACCCTATATAAGAGTAAGGGCCCGGAAGGTAGCTTCTTTGCTTCTGCTCTTTTTGTTCGAAAGTATTCCACTTTTCTGAAATACCCCTAGAGTTTTTGGTGAAGGAGCCGCTTAGAGGATCCAGATCGCTTTTGGTCTTCAGGTGGGTTTTTTATTTGCTATGCTTTTGATTTTGTGTGGATTGTTTGATGGTTTTGTTTTGTTTTACATGCCTTTCCCGGTTGCCGATAGGTTTCAGGACCTGGATTTGCACGTGGAGTTTGAGATGCCAAGTGCGTAGGTTTCTCAATGACTGTAAAACTTTGGGCCTTCTAGTCCTGTGATCAATTTGGTAGGTTAGTGCCGAGTTAACCCCCCCCACCACCCCCTTCCCCCAGCCCCTTTTTATTGTCGACTGCGAGGAATGGCGAGAGGTCGGGGAGACTTCTGCAGTCGGGCTAGGTGCGGGAAGGGCTGGCCCGAGATCAGCTCTATAAGCAACATGGTTTCTTCCATGTCCATGGAGGAATTGAGATCCTTATGTCGTATCCTTGACAACATGAGTTTAGAAGTGTCAGATGGTCCGACTGTTTCGATGATAGGGGAAGCGGATAACGCCATCTATTTTACCCAGGAGTAGGTTGCGGCTGGACTTCACTTCCCTGTATCGTCATTGGTGAAACAATTTCCACATGTTTCCCGGGCACCTCCTGTGCTTATCCATCCGAAAGTTATTCGGATTCCGATGGGTTATAATGTGCTCAACCTTTTGTACCGGTTAGATATCTCATTGGTGGAGATTTGCTTGGCTTATACACTGAAGCTCGGGACTAGGGGTAGATTGTCGATGTCCACCCATAATTAAAAGCTTTAGTTTGTAACCAGGCTACTTGATTCTCCAAAAACTGAGGTAAAGGGGGTTGTCTTGGTTAGGGCCCCTTGGTATGAGACGCTCAGCTCTATCGAGCTTCCCTTCGACGTGAATCAATCCCTGGTGCTCCTAGGTTTGTTTTAGCCTGGTTGCTACTTACGTTTTGCTAGTTGGATTATGTACTGACGTACCTCAGTTTTCTTGATGTCGTTCAAACAAGCGCAGGTTAGGTCGGTTAGTAAATTGGATTGAGAAGGCTAGTTTGGAGAACATCAGGTGGTTGCTTGAGATAACGGAGGTAGAGCTTAATCATGAGCTTCTACTGACAGTGAAGAATTTATGAGAGCTGGGTGGTAGCCCTTTTCCTTATATTATACCTATCGTCCCCCACTCGTTGCCCGCGGAGGTCATCGAGGGGGAGCACTTTGTTCTTGTCAATCTCCTGAAGCTGGTCCCAGGCTCCTCTCAACTGACTCCTGCTCAAGAGGACCAAACGGAGACGCTGCCGAGGACTTAGTGAGGTGCGCCGTGTACGTCGACCTCGAGTCCACGATTTCGGCTTGCAAAGAGAGAGAAGACCGAGGGGCGTGGTAGACAAAGGTAGTCAACGCCGAGCTAGAAGATTTTCTAGATTAAACGAGAGTAGCCGATATCGAACTTGTCGAGGAGGAAGAAATGTTTAGCCTTGCCACTAGGTTTGTTGTGCGAAAGCGTAAATGGTCTGTGACCCTTGAGGGCGTAGACACCTCTAGTTTTGGGGAGAAGCGACCTAAGCAGTCTCCCTCATATGAGGAGGCCTAGTAGGACGAGGCCATAGTCCTAGTGGGATCCCCGGATCTGGCCTCTAATGACCGGCCATAGCCTTAGTGGGATCCCCGGATCTGGCCTACAATGACCCAACGACCTTGGGGTGCACGAGCAGAGGCGAACATACCTCACGGAGGAGGTTCCGGTTGTGAAGCCTCAGTGTTGAAGGTTAGAGATAGGTGTCCCATGTCGAGAGTGGTTATTGCTCCAGCATCCTCGCCCAAACCTATCGGCGTCGGACCAATCAAGAAAAGGTTCCCTGACTGGGTGATTATAAGTACGTATGTTCCGCCATTAAAGAGGGTTCGCTCTTCGCTAGACATGGAGGCTCCAGATCTTATGCGCGTGCTGAAAATCGCCCGTCGCTAGAACCCTCTCAATTAAGAGGAATCCCTGGTGACGCACTGATAGGCCAAAAGCGTGGTGTGTAGATATGTACGCCTATGTGCGCAAGTGCACGCGTCGCCCCAAGTAATATAGTGTACCTATGGTACGGATATCAATCCACGGGGATAAGTGTGTTGAATACAAAGATTGACTTTTGAATATTATGCGGATATAAGCTTTTTGGGTAATTACTAATGCGAATTTAAACTAAACTATCGATCTTAATAGTGCATATAATGGAGACTAGGCTATGTCTCCCCTGCCACTTTGATGGATTATTTCTAAAGATGATACTATGGTTTATTTATAATTTATTGATAGCTAGGTGATCTTGCTACGAAATACCCTCTCTCGAGGTGTGTCACTTTATCTCGTAGTAGTGTTAGTGCATCTCTCATGACTCGATACTAGAGATGTAGTGTTTCTAACATGTCCTTGCCTCGGGATTGGAATATCTCTATTCACCAGAGATCAATAGAGATCTTGCTCTACTCAAATCCACTGGGTATCCTCATCTCTGAATCTCGGATATCAGTATAAATCATCATGTTGGCTGAACCTCACCATGTAAATGACTCATAGGATATAAACGGTATTATGTTATAATGTGAATAAATATAAATAAATCACAATCCATGCAATTGTGACAGGGGTTCAATAACTTCCCTAGGTATAAATCTAGAACATACGAATATGAGAACACCAATATTTAATCTATAAACATGAATTGCTTCTCCAGAAAGAAGAAAAATACAAAAGTCGAGCTCTTGAGATCGAGTCGTTTGTTGCTCACGATGTCAGTGCCTAGTTCGTCACGATCTTGAAGCTCAGTCACGGTCCCTTTTTGCTTTTAATGATGGAGCGAGAAATCTCGTGGCTGTCAGCGACGTTGACGTCATGACGTTGAGACATCGCTGGCGTTCTTGCTGTTGACTTCACGTTTGTTGACCCAGCGATCGCGGCGTTAGGAAGTCCTGACGTCGAGGCGTTGACGTTGCGGCGTTCGGTGAAGAACTATGCACTTCCACCCTCGCAGTCCAATGCATCCAAAACCTCAGTTCCACTGCGGTTCACACACACTACAAAAAATCGGATGTCGGGCCGTAAATAATACTTAATTTAAATATAAAATACATTTAAAAGCATTAAGACAAGCCTTGGGTTTTTGGCATGAGTGTTAGGCACTCATCACACCCCCGAACTTAGCTTCTTGCTTGTCCCAGCAGAGCGCTCTTTGGACACACACACACTACATACTATAGCCTAACACTGGGATAGTCTTTGCCTTGTCTTGATAGACAAAGGATGAGTGGGTAGGCTCACACTTTTGCCATTTTGTTCAAAGTTCAAAGGGATTCATGAGGTGTTCGACTTTAGAAGAATTAGATTGAAATCGGTGTAGTATTTCATCCTCATCCTCAGATATTCAACCTTTTCAGAACCTATATATGCTTTGAATAAATGACCTCTAAGTTTATACAGGTTTTAAACCTTTGAGCTTGAGTTGACTCCCTGGTGGGAATCTAAAACTGCGAAGCTAATTAGGAGCATATAGTTTGCTTTCCTAACATACCTACTCATAACATCAAACAAAACTAGTGCCCGTAAGTTTATGCTAAGTGTTCATGTAGCGGGGCTTAGTTGGTGACTCCCATGATTGGTTAAGAGACACTTAGGGCATTCAGTTCCCCTCGAGCGTCACCAGAACTATAGCTAAACCTAAGGGCTAGGTATGGAAACCATCATACATCCTATGCTTGGGCGTGAAGTCGATGACTCCCAGGCCAATTAACTCGGGGCATTGGGCTTTGAGCCCCCTCGGAATTTATTTGAGTTAGATTAAAAGATCCCACTTATTAATACTAAATATATATATATATATATATATATATATATATATATATATATATATATATATATATATATATATATATATATATATATATATTATTTTTTTTATTACATTTTATTTTATTTTTTTGGGGCTTAGAGGGGCAATCTCTTTTATCAGCATTATTACTATCTCTTTTAATTGTTTAGAGACTTTAGGGTTTTATTTGAACCTTAGTAGCGAGTTTGACATCTAGGTATACCACAGGTCCATAATACGTGACGTGAATATTAGGCTCCATTGAGAAACAATTTATTGAATATATCGGGGTGATTCTTTCATGCCTCTCCTATTCAGCTGTTCAGGAGCATCGAACACCCGATGAATCCTCTTTAGAGATATGTTTCCATGGTAATGCTGATTGGTGACCAAAAGTGATCTTCGACTCTCAAACATGGCAACACACACACAACTACTAAACAAACACCACTAAACATAGATATGATCTACCAAAAGCACAAACAAGAACTAAATACCTGACTCGACAACCTAAAATGACAGGCGTAAATGAAACTAGAAACACAAACTAACACAGCGTCGCGAAACTAAACTACGAAGCCTGAAAACAATACTAATCAGTAACTAAAACCCCGATCACCACCCACACCCCCGAACAAAAGCACTCGGTGTCCTCACTTGGCAATAAAAGAAACGAGGATAAGGTGAGAGGGAACTCCAGGTGATCGGACAGTCCATGCGGTGGCGGCGAGACGGCAGTGGTGGGCAAAGGAGAATTTGGGCAAAAATTTGGGCTGGAGGAATTCTTTGGCTGGCTGGAGAATAGTGGCTGGTTGGCTGGAATAATACGCATGTCGGTAGAAGGCCTCCATATCCTATGTAAAGGAGGGACTCGGGTTATCTGGTCCTCATCAAGAATATCGTCAGCTCGATGGGTGACAAGGTCCTCTAAATTCGAGTGTGGGATTGGATGGGCCCTCCCGAGGATCTGGCGAGGTGGTGGTGGTGGTGGTGGGTGAGTAGAGGATTGCCCAATGTCACCACAGGGATGCTTGCAGTCAGCGGGCACGATGAGTCGTGGAGTTCGTCCTTGTCCGAGGGCTCATGGCCCGAATCATAAGTCCCCTCAGGTCGTGGTACACCCGGTTGTCTTGCTTAACCGATGGCACTGGGTTGGTGTAGCCGCCATAGTTATCATCCGACACTGATTTCATTTGCATAGGCGTAAATGAGGAAAGGGTGCCCCGAGTTCATCTTAGCGTCCGGTTATGGAGGATGGCATCACCATAGCATGACATCGAACGAAATATCCTGAATGATGGCATAATTGAGCAGGGCACGCTTGGCGGTCACCTCACACACGTTTGTCGTCGGAATGAGACACGACGTGATGAAGTGATGCCAGACTTTGGGGATATAGGCCAAATGCTTGGCCTTGAAGTGGACAGCGTGCCCATCATTGTTGAGCTTCCGCTCCACCGCTTGGATTTGTCAGACTGATGACCTCGAGTGTCGGACGCTACGTGAGTCGATCGAAAGAGCTCCGAGGGGACATGATGGGTCTCGGTGGTTGATGACTCCCATGCGAGTCTCTGGCACGCACCCGGGGACCTTGCCCGGCGTGGGAGCGAGGTTGGGGTAGAATTCTCATGCTCATCGCGGCTGGATGGGGTGGTTGGCCGCGCCCGCCATCCCTTGGCGCAATAGTCTTGCGGAAGCGTGGGGTGGTGGAAGCCCTTTCTTTGATAAAGGACCGGTTCTTACGGATGGTGCGAGCGGTC
This sequence comes from Tetrastigma voinierianum, assembly GCA_016808115.1. Taxonomy (NCBI): domain Eukaryota; kingdom Viridiplantae; phylum Streptophyta; class Magnoliopsida; order Vitales; family Vitaceae; genus Tetrastigma; species Tetrastigma voinierianum. The sequence goes on from JAEQBH010003866.1 coordinate 84,152, forward strand.
CGGCGGCACCCTCATTAATATGGCCGCGTGAAGTGAAGTCGGGGGTCGGTCACTCCAGTGGCAGAACAAGTTTAATTCAGGCAACTTTTGCCTCTTACCCGACATAGGCTAAAGTACCTAAGCTCCTAAGAGTACTTTGGAATCAATGGCACCAAGGGGCCACGCCCAGATGGTCTAGACAATTTGTAGAGCACCTAAGGGGCACTAGGAAAACTAAGACCAAAGAAGCAAATAACGGTGGAAACACAAACCCTAGGGCAACAATATAATCTACTGGCTCAAACTAGACCAAACACGAAGGATTAGACCTAACAGGAACGATCTAAACCTATCCTAGTCAAGAACACCAAGGCGGAATGTGGAAGGAGTGAGGAGGCGAGGGACGGTGGAATTTGGTAATAAGTGATGGTGGTAGAAATGAAGGCGGTAATGGAGGCCAGTGTGGCCTCCCGATAGGGGTGGATTCCGACAGGGACGACGATGGGGACAACGATAGGGGCAATAGGGTTCAGGCGAGGAGGGAAAATGAGGGTAAGAGCAAAATGAGGGTGTTGTTGGCCTTAAACAGGGCCAACGTCGCGACGTGCGAATCTGGCTTGTCGCGACGTTCCGAAGAAAGGAAGCAGCTGACATCGCGTTGAAAGCGGCGTTGCGGCGTTTAAGGAATTACAAAAATTGACATCGCGACGTTGGGATCCAACATCGCGACATTCCAGAGAAGGTCTAAACCAACATCGCGACGTTGAGGTCCAACGTCGCGACGTTCCAGAGGGGGGTCAAACTGATGTCGCGACGTTGACACGTCGCGACGTTGAAAGCCAACATCGCGATGTGACAGAGAAAGCCCAAAATGTAAGATATTCAACAATGGACTAAGGTAAAAGAAAACTCCCCTAGTGCAATATGTAACTCCCTCGAACTTCTGAAGTGAATTTCTTGGCGAATCCTCCCACAATACTTCGATATGGGTCGTGAAAATGGAGCATCAAAGAGAGTTCAAATTACGAGGACAAAAACAACAAGTAGAAATAAACTAAAACAAACAATAAAAATTCAGACCATAGAAGAAAAATTTCAAAAGAAAAACTTGCGGTTGCCTCAGAGAGCGCTATGTTTAATGTCGTTAGCTAGACGGCCCTGAATCTCAATGTGCTCGGGCTCTATGACCACTTCGCATGCCATTTGATGCGGTCAATTGAATGGTGCATATCGCGTGAACTCGCCCCCAATCTGGCTTTACTTGGATTTATGTGATGCTTGTGAATGTTCCTTTCTCGAATCGTAACCTACGCCCCTCCGTGTGGAAAGACCTTGGTCAGCATGAAGTCAGGAAAAAAAGAAGTTTGAGGCGGGAATTAAGCAAGAGGACACCATTGCCCGCCTCAATTCCTTCTGATAATATGTTTATCGTGCAGGCTTTGTCCCTTTCCTTGCTTATATACGCGACCTTTACGCCGTTCTAGTCGTCTAGACCGTCCTAACGGTACATGGCGATCGGCTTCTCATAGGCTAGTGTACCTCCATGTTCAAGCTGTAGAGTTGCGATGAGCTCGATGCTCCAATTCAGCGGTGGCATGCTTTATATAACCAATTCTAAAGGGTGACATACCCAAGGGTGTTTTAAATGTTGTTCGGTATGCCCAGAGTGCATCTTCAATCCTTTTAGACTAGTCCTTCACAGGCCCAATTGCTTTATTTTCTCAGGAATGGACTTAATTTCTCGATTGATACCTCACCTTGCCCATTTATTTGTGGGTGATATCTGAGGATGTACGATGGCGCACCATACTTTTGCAAGACTTTATCAATCATCTTATTGCGAAATGAAGTCTAGTTATCACGTGATCGGTAGCGAGGAGTGTGAATCGCGAGGAATATGTAGCTCTGAAATTGAGCCACTACCTTGGCATCGTTAGTGCGGTCGGGTGCTTCAACCCATTTAGAGACATAATCTACTGCCAGCAAGATGTACAGGTTGTTATAAGATGGAAATGGTCAATGAAATCCATCCATAAATCAAACGATTATACTTCGAGAATGGGATGCATGGGCGGTTCGTCCTTTAAAATGCCCCTAATTCGTTGACATTTGTCACATGTGGATAAATGATGAGCATCCTTGAATAAGGTGGGCGATGAAGCCTGATTGAAGCACAGGAACCTTTGTTCGGCGGCTCTTAGAAATGTCCACCACATGGTAAAGTGTGGCGGTGGTTCAAAATCTTTGTTCATTTCATCTTCGGGCACACATCTCGGATCCCTTAGTGTGCCGATGTCACGTAGAATTAGCTCCTTGATAGTATTAGTGTATTTCAAGTGTCACGAAAAACCTCTTTTTACGATGATAGCCTAATTAGGAGAGATTACCTTGGCTACAAATAATTCTGTAATTTGCAAACCATGGAGCGCCCTCTTGTCTTGATAGCTAAGAGTTGCTCATGGGAAAATGTCATTCACTTGAACCTCATCACTTGCCCACCAGGCCCAGTGAAATGATGCAGCTAGGTTCTGTTGCCTTTCACTTTCTTTAGTCTCTATGTCAAATTCTTGCGGCGAAAAGAACCCACCGGATTAGTGGGGTTTGGCATCTTTTTAGTCATCAAGTATTTATGGCGGAATGATCGGTGAACTACGACCTTATTACCCGATCAAATAAGGCCTGAATTGTCAAAAGCAAAGACTAATGGCAAATAAGTTCTTTTTACGCTAGTGGCCATTCAACTAAGCATCATTCAGGTTACTTGCTCACATGTGGTCCACAGAAAATTCTCTACCGTTTACGCCCAACCTTTGCTCAATCGCAAAATCACTTGTCATAAGCGCTTCGAAGCGGAAAGGACCGATGGAATTACGACGATAAAGATGATGATTTATCTTTGCATTCGAAATGCGGCAGCAAACTGCTGGGCATTAAACTCAAATGGAGGAGACTATGGACTAGGAACTGAATAAACGGTTTTGCAATACGAGAAAAGTCTTTTGATGAATCGCCTATAGAATCAGCGTGGCCTAAAACTTCTTATTCCTTCTTGGAGTAGGGGTGGAGGTAATTTTCAATTGCTTGACCTTTGCTCGATCACCTCATTCACTCTTGCTGAAATCCGATGTCAGTACAATACCCTCTTGTACCATAAAGTAACTTCCCGATTGGTACAAGGTTGGTCTCCTCGCGTCACTATCAACGATCTCGAATTCTCCAGACGGTTGTCAAATGAATTACCCGAAAGCAGAAAAATCATCATGAGATCTAAAATTTTCTTTTCAAGCCTGAGAATATGGCCATGCCATCGTTGGAAGGTGCGTGCATTGCCTGACGAAAGGGCATCTTGCACGAATGCGAATGTCCATAGGGACATGTGAGATATCGTCTTTCTGATCTTTAGAATTTATACTAATTTGATTGTAAGCTAGGAATATCCATCAACAATAATATTCTGCTGGAAATGTCGATCCAACGATCTAGAAATGGCAATGAGAAATGATCTTTTCGAGTGGCCTTGTTCAGTTTCTGATAATCAATACAAATTCTCCACCAGGTAATTGTTCGGGAAGGCAGTAATATGTTATTTTCGGTTCTTATGACAGTTGTTCCCCCCCTTCTTAGGTACTACTTGAATTGGACTTACCCATGCAGCATAAAAATAGGATAAATTACCCGGTATCCAGCACTTTAACACCTCCTTTCGGTTCACTTCTTTCATAGTTGGATTCAACCTCCCTACATTAGCTACCAGCGGGGTTTATGACCATCTTCGGCAAATAAAATGCATGCATGGAAGAGGCGAATCCCTTTTAAATCGGCTAGAGACCATCAGAGCGCATTTTTGTGATCTCTAAGGACCCTCAATAACTTCTCCTCCTCTAATTCCAGTCAAGGATCTTTGATATGATCAACGTAGGTGGATGTCCCGAATATGCATACTTCAAATGGCTGAGTAAGGTTTGTTCCGTCTTGGGTGGTTGTTCCAGCGGAAGTAGCGCTTTGGCGTTTTAGCACTCACCTAGAGGTCGATATTTCGTTTCTATTGGGTTCGAAAGAATCCATCCATTTTTACATATTCCTCTGCCTCTTCTCTCATATTCTCTGAGTCATTACGTACTAGGCTGGCCTCGAAGGATCGGTCGGACCGCTGGCTAGAAACTTCTGACCTACACTATCTACGCCGTGAAACATGTATCTCTTTTCTGTAGGATGTCTCACAGCTTCGAACACGTTGAACTTGACTTCATCCTCCTACACTCTCAATTTTAGTTCTCCCTACTAAACATCAATCATTGCTCTGTAGATTGAAAAGCAGGTTTGAATTCATAGGTATTTCTTTATCTCTTCCATATCTAATATAATGAAATGATGGAAAGATAAACTTGTCAACCTTTACTAAGACATCTTCTTTACCCCTCTGATTGCTTTAAGGACACAATACGCATTTGAAGTGTGACTATAGTTTGAGCGACCACAATCCCAAGCGTTTAAAAATGGTTGAAAACAGGATTAATGCGTTGAATCACCTGATGCTCTCGAGATAGCATTTCCAATGGTGCATGCGGATAGTGGCTTTGCACAGGTCTTTTAGCTTTAGTGACTTCCTCTGAAGTATAACACTACACTCTCAGTTAGGTTATTGTTTCAATCACTTGATCTTCTCTTCTGAGACAGTATGTCCTTCATAAATTTTACATAACTGGGCATCTGTTCCACAACATCAGCAAACGGGATATTGATGTGTAGTTTCTTGAATACTTCCATGAACTTGGTGAACTGCTTATCGAACTTATGCTTCTTTAGACGTTGTGGATACGGAATTGGGGCTATGGGTTGTGGGTTGTCCTTTGCTTGGTTGTGTTTCCTAATTTGTTTCTCTTGAAGTACATTCCTTATCGCATCATCATTGACCCGAAATTTGGATGACTTTCTCAGTCTCTACCTCCTCTATAACTGGGGGTTGCTCCTGTGTCTCTAATTCTTTACCACTTCTTAGTGTGACTGCTTTAACATGTTCATTCCCATCTCTTCTCGGGTTCATACGAGTTGTGACCAGGGTGCATTTGCTTCTGTCCCGATAGATTGGCCCGTTTGACCCGTCACAATACCTCGAGTTTCTCAAGCTGTCTTTGCTTGATTGTTGATTGGGTGGCTGTTCTTTACATATTGCCTTTGTCTCATTCATAAAGGCGTGTGTGAAGGCTAGCTTGTCTGGCAGCGAGGCCTTGTTCCAGTCACTTTTCTACGATTGGTTCGCTGCTTTCGGGTGATGGCGTATTGTTAGTTGTTCCTCCATTATACCCTTAGTATTAAAATTATTTGATTCGATTATTAACTACCCTTGGCCTTGATTTTGATTACGATAGTTGTTTCCCCCATCTTGAAACGTCATGTTCAACGCATGGCTGACTTTGATTGAACCTCGTTTATCTTATTCTATTTGTTTGGTTTTCTATTGCGACGATACGTATATTGTCTTGTCCTCACATAATTCCACAACTCCAGGTTGATCGTATGGCATTCGCGATTACCTTCTTTGTCAGTTAAATGTTTGGTCGACTATGCAGCATGGTAACTGATTGTTGAGAACCTCATTATACGTGCAGCCCGCGGCTTTTCTTGGTGTAGCACTACAGGTATTGATTTGTATTAGTAGCGGCATCTTCCAGATTTCATATGCTTGGTCGTGGTTTTCTTCATTGGTGCCCCTCCGGTAGGAGTATAAACGCTGTTCTAGTTGCATTCCTCGGACCATTGCCAGAAAGTGGTTCTGTCATTTGGTCAGTGCATGATGTGGGCACTTCCTCGATAGTTGCGTAATCTATCCCATGCCTGCCGCGGTTCTCTCCCTCCAGGTTGTCGAAAGTGGCTGATCTCTTACCGCAAAGTTGTGCAATTTTTAAATTAAACACTTGGTCGAGGAACCACGCCTTTGTCGTTCGTTGAAGTAATGGAGTCCGTTGGGTGACTTGTTAACGATACTTGGCTCTATCACTGAGTGAAGTGGGAACAATCTCGGCTGAAGGTGCCTCTTGATAACCCGTTGTACTTGATCGTGTCGCCGGACTTCGAGGATTGGTCAAATGCATATTTGGATTCTTATTGGGCAATCCATGAAATACAAGATGTTCTGAAACATCAGTAAGGTGCCCGTTCGAAGCCGAGTTGTTTGCACGAATAGGTGGTCTTGGATTGCTCCGAGAAGTTGTTTACTGAATAGGTGGTCTTGGTTCTTTGTGCGAACAAGCGTGGGCGATGGGGCAAACTCCTCCCCTTACTTGTGAATGGATCGTACAGTTGGATAAACGGCGCAGATCTTTGATTCCTTAGTTATTCCCATTTCGACCCCTACGTGGCTCGTTTTGCTCAATCTTAAGATCCACGCTCTTCATTGTTCTCCATGATTGCTAGATTTCTAGTCACATTTTGTTCTCTTGTTCTTGGCGTGTCATTGTAAGTTCTTTCCGGCTCAGGATCGAACGGATGTAGGTCAACTGATCCACAGTAAGTCGCATCGCTCCTTTGTAACCTTGAAACACTGATACGCGCACCTGAATCAAAAGACAATTACAGTCTTGGCAAACGAATAAAATAAAAAATAAAAAAGTCCAGAGTAATATCTGTTAGCACAATATCTATATCACCGCAAAAACTTATCCCGACGACGAAAATGATAGGCGAAAGCGTGGTGTGTATATGCGCCTATGTCTTGTAGTGCAGTGCGCCCCAAGTAATATAGTGTACCTATGAGTACGAATGTCGATCACAGGGATAAGTGTGAATCTGAGGTGGCTTTTGAATATTATCTGGATATAAGCTTTGGGTGACAGAGTACCAATGTCTGAATTTAAACTAAACTAATCGATCTTAATGAATTACTGTATAATGGAGATTAGGTGTAACATCCGAGAAATATACATGTGAGTTTGGACTTGTTTAAGGTATATTAAAAGATAAATGATTTTTCGAAATAAAGCAGAAACTTGGAAAGTTTACAAGATACAAGGGCAATCTTGTAATTTGGTAAGGATATAAGAAGTTATAAGATGAAAGATGAGGGGTTAAATTAGAGATATGGCCTCAGTGCTTTTTGCAAAAGAAAGGAGTTTAAGGACGAATGCAAATAAGGAAACTTAAAACAAAAAAATGATTTTTACTTGGCGAGCATGGCCTTAACACAAATATGAGATAAGAGCAAGGTGGTCTCTCATTTGAGGGCTTAAACCGTAGAGAGAGAGGGGAGAGGAAAGAAGAAGAGGAAGGAAGAGAAGAAGAAGAAGAAGGAGAAGTTGAAGCAATCAAAAAGGTATGGAAGCCAATCTTGGTATAGATCATATGGAGTTTGTATGGCATTCAAGAAAAGTTTAGGAGTTCCAAACCTAGGGTTTGTTAGGATTTCATCCTAACTAAAGACATAATGAAATTAAGGTTGGTAAAAACTCTAAATCCACAAGAAAAGTAGGAAATCCTCCCTTTGAGGGTGGATTCATGGTTAATGACAAGCAATTGAGTTAGGGTTTAGAATAAACCTAACAAATCCCTTGAGTTTAGCTTATGTGGTTAAGACCATATTAGATGGTTTTTTGAAGAAATTCATGATGAGTCTTTGAAATAAGAAGAAGAGATTAGAATAAACCAATTAATTAGAAAAAGAGATCATAAGATGAAATTGAAGTGGTCTTAGTGTTTATAAAAGTATAGAGTTGGTTTGGGATGAAAAATATGGAAAAATGGAGAAAACACACATTTGGGCATTTTAAATTGACATGTACCGGTACAACTTGAACATGTACCGGTACATCTTGTGTTCTGGTCATTTTTGGCCAACTTGTACCGGTACATGTTAGACATGTACCGGTACAACCCTGTTCTGGTTTCCAATTTTGACCAGTTTTCGTATTTTGGCCATAACTTGCTCATTTCTTATCCGATTTAAGTAGACCAAGTGGCAGAACTAGAGCTTTAAGGAAGTATCATATAAGGAAATAGATATCGATCAAGTGATTTATAGATCTAAATTATTTAAAAATCCACTCGAAGTGGGACCATGCAAAACCAAATTCTGGGTTCAGTGTTGAACATAAGAGAAGTCGAGGTTGTTCGAGGACGTAACTTGAGTTCTGGTGCTCAAGATTGGGTGATTTCAGTTGAATAGAACCCTTAGCACCTTAGATTTAAATGAGAGTATGAGACATAGTGTCAAAATATGAAGTTAAGACCCCGGAAAAATGAAGTAGCCTAAACTGTCCCTAGAAAAATCGGTAAAATGACTAGTTGGCATAAAAATGCCATAACTTTATTTTGGATAATCCGAATGGATTGATTCCAATTTCTAAATAAAGTAGATTCATAGAGGAATAAGAATACATAGGTTGAATAATGTACAAGTATAGAAAGGTATAGGAATATGTGTAAATATATGATAGGTATAAGTCATGGAAATATGATGAGATATGATAGAACATGTCATAAGATATGATAGTCTAAAGTACACGAATGATAGGCACATATGCCATATAAGATTAAATGATATGAATATAGCGTGTATGATAGGATTATATGATAGATATACTTAAATGAATAGATAGAACATGCTAAGAACAAATGATAGGAATACGTAAAAGATATGAGTATAAGATAGACATACTGAAAAGAATAAGATGGAACACGCTAGGAATATATGATAGACAAACGAAATGATAGAAAAAGATATGAATATATGTATTATATAGATATATGAGAACCGTAATATGAAACTACAGATATGAGAACTAATACAGTAAAGTGATGATAGTATATATGCACCTTGAATTATGATAACAATAGTTATTCATGCTTATGAGATATATGCTGAGAAAATGTAATAAAGCTGATTACTGCTTAGAGTATAGTAGAGGGATAGATAGGCATGTACCTATAGGGAAGATACGGTTGCCTCTGACATATTCATAGATAGATATTAAGGCCGTTTGGTCAGTGATATGAGATCCAGTTTGGATCGGGTGGCCCACACTGGGGTCACCCTTGATAAACGAATCAACGCACCGTGCGGTGATGGTACCTTCGGTACGATGGCGTATGACGCGATTGACATCGTCCCGGTGATGATACCGGTATTAGCAGACGGAGATCAACGCCTCGTACGGTGTGGTACCTTGGTACACATAGTTTCCGTATCACTTCTAAGGTATTAGGACATAAGAGGCCAAAAGGAAATGCATTATGTATAGAAAGATATGAGCTGATATGAAGCGTACTTAACTGTATGCGATGAAATCTGAACAATTCTGAGAACAAGTAGTACGGTATAAATTGATATGAAAATAAGTATATGAACCAGAAAGTAATAAAAGTATACAAAAGCACAAAGTATAGAGTAGATAGAATAGGCATTACAATGTATGGAAGTATAGGAATGATACGGGATAACAGGATATGAAAAGTACAAGATGAACACCTATAATGAGAAAGTATACAATAGTACAAGTATGAAGAGTGAAAATGCAATAATCCTTGAAACAGAAGATGAAAAAGACATAGACTAGAGACACTATGTAACCTTGAGAATAGGAACATTAGACATATAACAGCGTGAAGATGAACCGCAAGGGATAAGTATAGGAATATGTAAAGTACTCAAATAGGAATCCAGAAAAAGTATAAATAAAGGAGATGCTAAAGACATAGAACATGTAATAGAAAAGATTGACATGCAATAGGAATATCAGATGATAAGGAATTACGTTATAGAAATATGTTTAGATATATATAATGCATATGTATAAGCTTGTGACAGTCGCCATTGGTGGTTGTCCATGCTTATGTTCCCACTAAGCGTAAAGCAGCGGTGTTCAATCGGGTGTAGTCTGAAACGAAGACAAGGATAGAGAGAAAGGACATTTCCACTTCAGCAAAAAGAAGAGGCAGGCTCGAGAGATAGGTGCTCACATTGTGCTGCAAATCTACGATCATTTTGTAATAGAAAATTTAAATGTATAGGTAAAATGGGTTTCTGCTGTGTGTACAATTGTGATGGACACCGCTCAGGTGGTAGTTCTTTGTATATGTACAAATGTTTTATTGTGAAGTGTTTGGCACCAATAGAGTATAGGTGCGGCTACGAGAAAGAGCAGATTGATAGGAGTCCCAGTTCAGTATAGTATATAGTATAGTATAGATAGTCTCGCGCCCCGGACTTGTTCGGGATTCATGTCAGGTCGAATGGGATCGGGCGTGACACTAAGACTATGTCTCCCCACACTTACTTTCGATGGATTATTTCCTAAAGATTATACTGTCGGTTTATTTATATGAATTTATTGATGGCTAGGTGATCTTGCTTCTGAAATACCCTCTCTCGAGGTGTGCTCAGCTTTATCCCAGCTAGTAGTGTTGAGTGTATCTCTGCGACTCGATACTCAGAGATGCTTAAATGTTCTAACCTTAATCGCCACCCTGGAGTTGATACTCTCTATTTAGAATCGCGAAGGCACTTCTCAAATCCTAGGTATCTCTGTCTCTCGAGATCTCGGACTATCCGGTATAATCCATCAATGTTGGCCAGGACATCACCATGTAAATGACTCACGGATATAAAGCGGATGTTAACAAGTTATAAGCTTAATTTGAATAATATAAAATACAATCTTTAATCCATGCAATCGTGACGGTCCAACTACCCTAGGTATAAATCTAGAACATATTGAATATGAAACACGATATTTAATCTATAAAACATCAGTACTTCTATCCGAAAGAAGAAAAATACAAAAGTCGAGCTCTTCGCGAGATCCAGCCATTCATTTGCTCGATGTAAATTACTTACAGTTACGTCACGATCTTCGATGCCTTGAATTGCGGTCCCCTTTTGCTTTTAATGATGGAGGCGAGAATTGCGGCGTTGAGACATCGGCGTTCGCGCTTGTTGGCCATTTGGTGACCCGACGCGCCGTGACATTGGGCGATCACGACGTGGGGGCGTCGGGGCGTTGGAAAGTGTTCCAGCATCTGTTGCGCCACCCCTGGTCAAAAATGCATCAAAAACCCCGTTCCACTGCGGTTCACACGCGCTACCAAAAATCGGATGTCGGACCTCAATAATGCCAATTTAAACCTATAAAATGACTCGCGTCACAAGACAAGCGGGTTTGGCGAGTGTTTTAGGCACTCATCACATGCATGACTGTCCATTACGAAAGATTGCTTGTGGCGTTGCTTCGCGACAATACCCATTAAACTTGTTTATGTTGATAAGAAGATATCAACTGGTGGCCCGAAGATGGATGTTTATCGTAATCTGCTTCGGTGGTCGGCGGAGCTTATAAGTGCGAGTCTAAGCGCGGACTTTGGTTGTACAAAGTCTTTCACTCTGTGCTTTTGGTTGTGACAACCATCGGAGACGCGGCGCGATGAGGTTGGTCCTACGCGGATGATGTCGGCTTGCGGGTTAACATGCGCGGGTTAGCCACCTCGCATCCTTGAGACCTTAAGCGCTTCTCACGGCGGGTGGAAGCTTCGTCGACGATTGGAAAGGAGGCCATAGATGGCGTGCGACGTTATTGGTGGAGGAAGAAAGGGCGAGGCTAGAAGCGGCGGCCCAAATGATAGGCTGGCGTCAGAGGCTTACCAAAGCCGGTGAGTTGATTAACCAAGGCTTGAACTCTTTGGCGGCTGTGGAAAGGGCGTGGGTCGGCGAGATCGCCGGCAAAAGCGAGTTTGCCCATGTGGAGGTGGGTGAATTACCGCTTCTCTGCGGGCTCGGGGCATCAAGCGTGAGTGTCTTCCCTTCATGCGACGACGAGACGAGGAGGACATGGCGGAGGATTACCATGGGTCTCTAGATCTTATATTTGCTTACGGCTATGGGTGTTTCACGTTCAAGAACAATCTAGATGGCCGGACATCCCGAGTGTGGCATGCTGACTCTAACCCTTTCTCTAGAGTTCTTTAACAACGAGGGTGCCCTGGTCTGTGTTGAACAAGACCACATAGATGCTAATGTAAGTCAAGGCGGAACAATGGAGATGGAGGGTGTCAGTTGTTGAGGAATAGGCCCTTCTTGCTTTTTTTAATTGGCGGCTTATGTTGGAAAAAACTTTACAGAGTGAAGCGTTTGGCCGCACATAAACTTTATTTGTAAATTCTGAAATTTGGTACTTCACATGTTTGTTGAAATTTGAAAGGTCGACCGGAGGTAACGTGTTTGTTAAGAACTCGACATTATAGCAACCATGCACAGGGATATCAGGCGGATGACAAGCGTGGCCGGATTTGGTGGGCACCAGCTGGGACCTTATTCGTGTCACGGGCTTAGATGCGACGGGACAACGCATTCATATCCCGGAATTTTAGATGCCCGGCCAAACAACAAGCGTATCCGGGCTTTTAGGTGCGACGAGACGTGGCCGTTATCGGACACTAGGTGCAGTGGACGTGTGATATCGGACTTTTAGGTGCCCGGCCGGATGCGATGTCGTGTCTGGACTTTAGTGCCATTCGGATGACGGCAGGTATCACGGACTTTTAGGTGCCAATCGGACTGACAACGGAAGTATCTGGACTTTGGGGTGCCAGCCAGGATGATAACGTGTCTGGACTTTTTAGATGCCGGTGAACAACAATCTTATTTGGACTTTGGGTGCAGCGGTGAGTAACCATATCACGGACTTTAGATGCGGCCCGGAGACGACAACGGTATCTAGACTTTTAGGTGCCCGGTAGGTTAACCGCTATGTATTTGTTAGAAGCAGTAATGATGGGTTTAAGAGGAAATGCATGAAGCGATACTCTTTTATTGATGATTACTTTGATAATACACTCGATAATATTTCTTGAGGTGCACTGGCATTCTATTCACAGAATAGAAGTTAAAATCACGAGTGCATTTAATGCATATAAGAAGCGCGGCACAGCCTGCGAGACCGATAGATAGTCCCTTCAGGTTGAAATTTGGAATTTAAAAACCATTTGGGTTGAGCGTCTTTTCAAATACCCTTCTCGAGATGGCTCCTCGGCTTTGAATGTGTGCGCGGCTTTACACAGCGGACTGTACTTAACTGCTAACCTTCTTTGGTAGCAAGCTATGCATATAGTTCTTTGCTACAGGATTCATCAAAGTGTCCGAGTCTTTGATTATGAATTGGTGCTTGTTTAACGAGATTCACAATTCGAATTTTGCATTCTGATTTTCATGGGGATGATAGCCTCCATCCAATATGTGAGGGCGAATGGTGACTCTCTGTTGGCCATTTGGTGTTCAATGACCATAACCTCTAGTAACTCCTTTACCCATTTTCCTTTAGTTGAATGTAGGCGTTTTTTCAAAGCCATTAGGAGTGTTTTGTTAGACGCTTCTGCCTGACCATTGCTTTGGGGGTACCGCGAGGTGGAGTATAGGTTTTTTATGTTCAATTCTTTCCCTGAGTTCTATATGGAAGCTTTTCGAGCTATGACCCTATTATGCATTACAATTGGTGGGAATTTATCCACGAACACACACAATGTTTTCCACCATATTTGGACGACCTCACTTGTCTTTGAAATTGATGAAGGCTTGACCTCTATCCATTTGCTTAAGTAGTCGGTGGCAACTAACAACAGCTTATTCTAAGCCAGGGCGGTAGGGAATGTCCTAACTATGTGATCCGCTAGCGAATGGCGGGAGGCACTGCGATGTCGACTCTTGGGCGAGGTCTTGATATATCGGAGCTTGTCGTTGTGGCGCAGATCACATTTTCCCCAACATGGCGGCACTGTCCCGCGTAGTCATTGATAGTAACCTTGGTATGGGCACATGTGCTAATGTCTTCCGCCGGTGATTTTCATATCACTTATGTAGTTATACTTGAGTGTGTAATCCCTGTTGTTAATTGAGGCATTTAAGATAGGGCATGTGCGGGATTAACACTCTGATTGTTCGTTAACTAGGAAGCAGTCTTTGCCCTGAACCTAGATCTTGTGGGCTTTCAGCTTGCTGTCGCATCGAGAAATTCCCAGAACTTAAAACAAGCGGACTATGTGGGGTCATCTGTGAAGGCGCTATACTTAGTTAATGTGAGTTAAGTAATGAATTAATGACTCGGTTGATAGTATGGGATCAGTATCTCTCTTTATTGGTAAGGGATAACTAAGCGTGAAGGGTGTGCTTTTCTATTGAGCTTCTTAGGATATGCTCAGCCATGATGTAGCTTCCAGCCGTGGGTGTCATTTCGCGTACTTGGCCATGCGTTGATCTCTTGCTTCGTACTCTCCGCTCTTGTGTAGCCCCAGAAAGCACAGGGAGTGGTGGTGATCATCAGTCAACTAAGCGGAATACATGTAGCCATTAGTGATCATAATGCCACAAAATGAGTGTCTCTCTACGAGACTGAATATAAGTAAAAATGGCCACGTCGAGCCCATACATCCATACTCACCAAAATATAACCAACTATATTACAATAGTCTCAAGAGTAAACTACACTCATATACAAACATGTATTAATCATAATGTTTCATACATGTTTTACAAAAATATATAATCAAAGTCACATGTCGGCTTTCTTCTCAAAAGTGGCCTCTAGTGAGCGTCGTCTTCTTGAATACTCTTGAAAGGGGGATCCCATGACAGGGCGAGCAATGCCCAGTAGTCAAAATTTCCTACAAGAGCACACTCCCTCACAAAATATCTGCATAAATGCTTTTCACAATCCACATTCCATACAATTTTCCAATTTTTATGGAATGCTTTATATCTGCATGAGATGAAACCCCCATGACATACCAGAGTCCGTCGACTCCTTACATGCCGCCCTGATGTGACAGCCGTGTTTGGTGTTCCTTTGGTGACTCGCTCATTGGACGACCTCGATACACATTTTAAATCGTTGTCAGTTTTCGTGTGTTTATTTATTTATGGTACGTCTTTTTGGGGTCTGGCGGGGATTGATGTACGTCTTCGAGCATTTCACGGACTTTGCAGGCCGAGTCATGTCCTAACCGCATGAATTTGGGACTTTCACCTTAGAGGATACACCCCAACTTTCCAGCCAAACACACGTAATTTTTTATTATTATTTATTTCTTTGTTCAATTATGGACGGGTCTACCGACCTTAGAGCGTTGTCCATTTCGAGCCCATCCACACCCATTCACCAAGAATGGTGAATTAAACATCACAAGATTTTCTGCGCTCGACTCGTCGTGCTACATGCCTATGAATGCAATCATGCCAATTCATATATTCAATTCTCATGGTTCGTACACAATTATATTTCATATAATTCAAACAATCATGTTAACACATCAATTTAGCATGCATCAACAATCTCATTTTCCACACATCAAACATGCTATTCAAATCAACTGATAACATGCAGCCAATGCCCATAGGCAATTTCGAGTCCGGCAAGCGATTCGGGTGCGCAGGCGGTCTATAAGCGTGGTGTCGAATATGGGCGATTTATCGAAACATTCGGTCCACACTTTCTTTGGGATGATTGCGTAGCCCATTGACCTCCGACTCCAAGCAGGCACGGCGGCTTTAGACGAGAAATAACCAGAGTAGGGAGGGACACCTCATCAGAGTTTGTCGAAACTCCCCCGATCCGAGTACCAGCGTAGCCACTGCAGTGGGGGATCAACAACTTCCTTTGCTTCTCCGAGTTTGTGAGACCGTCGTAGGAAAATCTAGAGAAGAATTACACTCTCTCTCTAAAACTGTCCTTCTTTCCCCCCTCTATTTCCTTTTCTCTCTCTTTTCCCTTCTCCCTCGGCGAGTTAGATTCGAATTGGGTCCAGGGTGGATGTCCTCTCACTTGCCATGTCGATTTCTAAGTGAAATATTGCAGTTTCCCACCATCACCTTATCCGTCTACTTAAGATTTCTATCCCCAATGACATGATACTTTATGTATATATATTTACGCCAGGCTCATTGCGACCTCATATCGCAGCGACGCGTAGCCTCATGGGCCACTTCGACACATGGCAAGTGTCCTTCGCCGTTCTTTGAAAGGCGTGGAGTTGGCGTCACCAGAGAGATTCAGCAAATTCGGCGTGGTAGTTAGATTTTCTTGAGCCGATTTCAACGTTGAGATTCGTTTCTTCATGTCAAGATCAAGAAAAAATTTGGATTACGGCCAGAAAGTGCTGTTTTACCCTTTCTCGAAAATTGGTTTTACGGGGTTTCGCATATGCGCCGACCACAGGTTGAAATTAAGCTTGGTATGCGAATTTTTTCCTGGAGACACGAGAGATTTCTAGAGTCGAGCCAAACTATGATGGCCATTGTCGTCTTCGTTGTTAGAAGCGGAGAATTAATCACGTATGAAACATTTCTGCTCACTGTATTTCAGGTTGGCGCTTTAAGTTGTAACCACTAGGGCGGCTCCGTACGCCAGTGAGCAGATCCATTTAGAGATCCACCCGATGGGCCAGTCTGGCTCAATATCTTGTTGGGGAGTCTACTGATGGCGTGTGTGCACTAATGTTAGGCGTGGCTTAATGAATGCTAACTCATGAAACAAGTGCCCATGGAGCCATTAGTCATGGCAGATTAGGACTTATTGATGTAATATAGAAATATTTAGTAGTTTGGGACTTGTTTAAGTATATTAAAAAGATCAAGTAATTTTGGAAAGTAAAATAAGGGACAGGAGTTATTAAAAATAAAGTCAAGGTAAATTAGTAATTTTACCACTTGAGGACTTAATTGTCAAGATGAGAAAGAGGGGATGCCAAAGTATAAAGTGAATAAGTTGGATTGAAATAATAAAGAATGGAAGGGGCTAAATTAGAATATGGCATAAGTTGCTTTGCAAAAAGAAAGGAGTCTAAGGACCTAAATGCAAAAATGAAAAATTAAAACAAAAAAATGGGTTTTCTTGTCTTGGCCAAACATGGCCTTAACAAAACATGGGATTTAAGACAATTTACAATTCATTTTGGAAGACAGCGTGGAGAAGAAGAGGAGAAAGAGGAAAAGAGAGAAAGAAGGAAGAGGAAGAGAAGAAGAAGAGAGGAGAAGAAGAGAGAAGCCAAGATCAAAGGCATGGAACTACTAAATTTGAGTATGGATCTTTTTAGTTTGTATGATTATTATACTTGAGCCTAGGGTTTTGCTAGGGTTTCATCTAACAAAATTATGGAAAGTAAGGTGGGTAAAACCTTTTAAATAGTCTGATAAGAATATGAAATCTCTCTTTGAGGATGATTCATGGATTATTAACAAAAATGAGTAGGTTAGGGTTTAGGATAAGCCTAACTAATCATCATATTTAGTTTATGTATGATTTATTACCCATATTGAGGTTGCTTTGAGAAATAAATCATGAGGGTTTTTGAAGAAAGATATACCTAAATGAATATATAGAACATACTAGAGGCAAATGATGTAAATGCGAGAAGAAACGATAGAAAGTAACGATAAATAAACACGAGAATAAGTATATGTACATGAATGATAGGCATAGTAAAGGCATGATGGAGTAAGTAATATGAAATCACAGAGTATAAAAGCATCTAGCTTAATTGAGAAGCATGAATAGGAAAGTATATGAATATAAGCGTATATGATATGAATATATGAATAAGTAAAAGCATACATGATAGAAATATAGGAAGTACACGAATAGCTAAATTAGGATATGAAACGCATGAAGGACATGATGTAAACATGAGATAAAAGGATATGAATATATATAAAGATAGATATGAATATATGTATTATAGAGATATATGAGAACTGTAATATGAAGTTACGAGATATGAGAACAAATACAGTAAAGTAATGATAGTATATATTGCATAGCATTATGATATAATTGTTATTCATGCTTATGGGATATATGCAGAAAATGTAATAAAGGCGATTGCTCTGCAAAACTGGTGAGGGATGATAGGCATGCACATAGGGAAGATACGATTCTTTGCGGATACATAGACGGATATCGAGGCCCAGATTTGGAGTCGATGACATAGATCTGTTTGGATCGGGTGGCCACAGAAAGGGTCACCACAATAAGGCAGAATCAGCTGTCTCGCACGGTGATAGTACCTTCAATTCTGAGATAAGACGAGAGATCATTGTCTCGTACAGTGATAGTACCTTCGGGTACACCCAGTTATTTCCCGAATCCGCTTCTAAGGTATTTGCAGGCATGAATATAAAAGAAAATGAAAAGTATACACAAAGGAAATGTAAATGCAAAGCATATGATATGATATGAGAAGCATAGCCTTGCTATGCGATGAAAGTATAGACAGTTACAAGAGCATGAAATCTGAGTATAAGCAGAAAGTATAGAAAATAAGTATATAAACACGAAAGAAATGCAGAGAAAGTATACAAAAACTTAAATATATGGAGATAGAATGGAAACGAACAAATGTATATAAATTATCTACGATAGTAAAGTATGAAATAAAGAATGAAAAGTATAACGAGGAAAACGATATATGAAATAGAATAGTACATGAATATAGAAATATGAACATACAAATACAAAGTATATGATGAAACTGGTGAATAGAAAATATATGATAAAACAATATGTAGAAGCTGAATAGTCTAGCATGGGCGTGTATACCATGGAAGGAGGATATAATATAAGTGCAGGATAAGAAATGATATACGTAATAGTACATAGAATCTGACTCAATCTTAGAGCCAGAAATGAATGAAAAGACATAGACTAGGGCCACATTCATAACTTGAAAACGAAAGGAACATTTAAAAGACATATGACAAGCGTGAAAGATGAACACATGACAAGGATAGGAATATGTAAGTATAGAAATAGGAATCTGAGAAAAAGTATAGATAAGATGCCCAGACATAGAATATGTAACGAAAGAGATTAAGATGAAAAGATGTAAGATGATGAGGCACAGACGATCGCTAGGTTGGTGGTTGTTCGTGCTTTATGTTCCAACTAAAGCGTAAAGCTTAGCAAGGTGTTCAATAAAATTGGCAGGTGCCAGAAGAGGAACCCGAGTGCGAGTCGATCCAGCGTCAGCGTAGAAATTGACACATCGATAGGGGGTGGAGTGGAAGATTTTTTGGTATAATGTATATATGTCTTTTGTTTCTTTTGCAAACCATGTAAATGTCACTATTAAATATGGGACTTGTATATGTATCTTGTATCCTTTGTGATATAATATAAAACAAGTTTAATAGTCACAAGTTAGTGGCTTCTAGTTAATCGATCACGTAGCCCTGAATCGGGGGCATCACACTTAGTGAGCATCCCTGATTCGGTTCGACTCACCAATCGAGTCGGACAGAGAAGGTGTCAAGCATGTAAAGTGCTTCATAGGGAGGTTAGTGAGCACAAGTGGATTGGCACTCGAAGTAGGGGGTGGAGCTTTGGGCCACCCGAAGGGCCGTGAGTCGCCTACCGAGACCTGCATATCGAGTTTTTGCTTCGGATAGGGATTTGCTTATGAAGAATACGAGTTTCTGTTAGTAATAGTGCTCTAGGCCTATTGTATGGACATGGTATTTTGACTATTTATGAGAATTTATTATTATGATGATTTGCATATTTATTATATATATAATGTCCTTGAATATTATTAATTATTCTAAATGTCCTGACCTGCTATTGTTATGGGAATAACAATGAATTAAGATTAGTATAAAGTTCGGATGATATTCATGGATGAATATGTGTATGAGATACAAATCAAATTTATATCTATTTGTTGAGAACAAATATCGTGGGATGCACTGCCTTGAGATTAATACATGGACTGTAAAGTCATAAATTAATCTATAATAGTCAGGTTATTAAATCCTTTGACATGAGATCGCTTATAGTTCTCAACATAAGGAATATTGTGTTTTGATATAATCAAACGTTGTCTTTAATAGATGACTATAAAGGTTATATTTCTTGAACATAATAAGCAATTACGTGAAATGAGAGCACAGCGACAAATGGAATTTGTCCTCTTATTATAAGAGAGATGGATTCTCCGGGGCCCTCGGCAATCGAGACCGAAACGATGGGTCGCATTTCAAAATGAATCACTGGCATCAACGCTGCCATTTCAAGCTACCAACGACCGTTTCAGTAATCAAAGATAATCATATAAGGTTGACTTTGTCCATGCCTTATATCTATCAAGATATCATGACAAAAATGATTACGCCATTACTATATTAAGGTTTGGTTTCGATCACGAAATCTTTCATTTAACTTGGGTAGTCATAATGTCTTGCTAGAGGCCACTATGACTTGTAGGATCAAATGTGTATTTTAGCCTACCGCTAATGTTTAATGAACCCATAGGGTCGCACATTAAGAAACTTAATAATAATGAAGTATGGTTTACCTCTCGTAGTAAATTTAAAATAGGATGAGATTATTTTAAAATTACAAACAACAATTAGTTGTTATTTAAATTCAATTCTAATTTTGAGAAAGCTTAATTGATTTAAATTATAACAAATAACAATTTGTTATATTTTCTTACTGGATAAGGGAAATAACTGCAAAGGGTTTTAAATAATAATATAAATTGCTTTCCTTATCTCGATAAGGAAATTGCATTTAAATTGTTATTGGTTTAAAAAGAGTTTTAAATATAATAATATGAATAAATTGCTTTCCTTTATCTCGATAAGGATTTGAATTTAAATTGTTACTATTTAAAAGCGCTTTTAAATATATAATGATATAAATTTGTTTCCTTATCTCGATAAGGAAATTGCTTTGGATTTTAAAAACCCTAGCGCATTTATATAGATATATATATATATAAAGGTATCTATAGATATATATATATATATGTGTGTGTGAGACATATATTTTTGGGAGTAGTCAGTTTTTAAAAAAAAAAAAGGAACAACCAAAAAAACAAAGAAACCCCTAATTTCAAGGTTGAGAAGATCGAACCCGAACTAGCATTCGTAAAGACGCTCATTATTTGTTCGTGGTGTGGATACTTGTAGAGGGTGGTTGTTGGGAAGGCAAAGACCTTTGAAGATCCGAATAAACCAAGGCGCACTTTGAAGGGCTTGACGACCGATCTACAACAGGTGCCTTCGCTTTACTCCTTCTGGGCTTTATGAAACATGTGATCCTTGGTGGGTTAAGGAATACAAATTATAAATTCCACGTATTTATGTTCCAACTAGATTGATATTCGTCGTAACCCAACAAGCCGCTGTGCTCGGTTTTCCTCAATAAAGCCGCACTTATCAAAACATCGACAACAACCAAATAAAGGTAGGAGGCTCTCAATTGCTCCTGCCAGCCAATATGGGGCTGCTCAACAGGTATTGTTTGGATTTCTATAAGTAGCCTGGGGCTTGCCGATTTACTACCTTAAATAGTGCCGTTCCATTACCTTAACACCCGGGTTTTGAGCACTTTTTGTGTAGTAATCACCAAATCGAATCTGGGGCTTGGTAATGCTAAGGACTTAAGAATGTTTCAACAATTTTATGTGCGCTTGTAGTTTTCACAGCATTATGTATTAAAAGATAGGGATGCAAAATGCATGAAGAAATCAATTGGAACTCGTGAGTCGTAGAACCAAAAAGGCGTAACCGCAAAGCAAAGGTCGTACATCTCAAGAGAAGTGGTTGCGGTAAATTTCGCAGCCTGCGAAATCTCCTCCCCTTTTTGTTGACTTTTATCCCTCATTTTTGGTTTCTTCCCATTTTGTCCCTATGTAATAGTATTCAGCTTTGTTTAATTTAATAATTTGTATTGTTTTAGGTGGTATATAATGCCCAAACAACACTTTGTAAAGGATTGAACTTTTCATTATTGAGCTGGGGGGGAAGTCATTTAACAAGTCTCTGCTTTCTTTCATTTTCTCTCTCATTTTCTTTCATTAGCCAAACATCCTCTAAGGATGACAACTCAGAGGATGAGTGGCTGAACCCCCTCTTTCCTTAAAGTAAAGGGCATGGAGCAAAGGAACTTGAGGCAAATGAAGGTTTCTCATGTTTTCAACGAAGGTATTCACTGACATTTATGTGTTTTCCTTATACTCTTGGCTTAGATCCCTTCGAGTCACCATGAATGGTCAGTACTTGGTAAGCTTTCAGGGCTCATTGGATGCTTATTGCTAGATCCCGTGATGTTTGTTAGTTATCATTTATGAGCTATTGGAATGTGAGTCAAGGAGACATGTTTTTACTGTTTAAGACCATTAATGCTCAGTGGATACCATTTTCAAGGATAGTTTTTGAGGGTTAAGCTGCGCTAAACCAAGATCCGATTCGGGAAGTAACTATATGTTACTATCCCTAATGCGAGGAAAAGACCCCGAGAAACCCTCATTTACCTAAGGAACCCAAGTCCAATGACCTGATACTTCAAGGGAATTCTTTCTATATTTTTACTTCATTTTACTTTTAGTTTTCACCACAAAATCTACTCTTTTTATAACAACCCAAAATCTAAAAATGAATTTTCACCGCTTTAAACTTCACCGCTGCATCATTTACATGAAGAAAACTCATCTCTCGTGGATCATCCTAGAAACCATCAGACGAGGTAGATATGCTACGCCAGTACAAGGTGTTAGGTTATAAATTTTGTTGATTCAGAATACCCTATGGGCTACACATACACACATGCGAATCAAATGGCGTCGTTGTTGGTGATCGTGCCTTAGTGCAATGATTAATACCGAACACTGGGTGGATCTCATCACAAGTTCTCGTGAATTTCTTTCTTTTCATTCCTTCAGCGCTTTATCGCTAGGTTACGAATTTCATTATAATCGTTTTATACCTTTTATTTTTCCCCTAAATTTAACACTAACCCTTTTTAGTAGAATTGTTTTGGTTTCTTTTTTTGTGTTGTCCCGTGTTTTTCTGCGTGTGGGAGTTTCTATGTTCCTAAATGGTTTAGGAATTCAAAAGGCAGATAGTAAAAATCATAATTCCAATGTGAATCATATTTTGAATCGAAAGCCTAATTTTAATAATAATGGACCTCCACCGAAGAACAAGAAAGTCGCAAAGTGCTGGAAAAATGAATCCCATTGCATATAGATCCATCAGGGACCATATACACCCTCCCTGATGAGTGCAATCCCTCCTACATCAGGCCTCCAACTGAGCAAATGGGTTGTTGCCTTACTCAGGTCACTTCTTCCCACTTTTCATGGCATTACGGAGAGCGAACCCTTTTTACCGCACATGAGAGAGTTTGAGGAGGTCTGCAACACCTTCAAGGAGGAGATGGTCACAGTGGATTTAATGAGGCTCAAGCTTTTTCCTTTTACATTGAAGTATAAAGCAAAATTTTGGCTCAACTCCCTGAGGCCAAGGAGCATACAAAACTGGACAGAGATGCAAGCTGAGTTTTTGAAGAAATTCTTCTCCACTGACAGAACAACTAGTTTAAAGAGGCAGATTTCCACCTTCTCAGCTATTGAGAATGAAAAATTCTATGCATGCTGGGAGAGGTATATGGAATCACAGAATGCTTGTCCTCACCATGGGCTTCCGACACATGGTCGCTGGCCGCTATTTTTATGATGAAATTTCTTTCCAATAAGCAATTGTGGCGGAGGAGATTTCTAAGCAAAATCCAGAGGAAGCTTCTGATTTCCCGACTATGTAGCCGAGGCTCAAAAGGTTGGGACGAAATTAACCCAACTGAGATGGAAAGAATGAGACCTCAACCCAAGAGATAGGGGTGGCATGTACTCTCTTCCGGAGGACATGGACATGAAAGCCAAAGTTTCCACCTTAACTAAATGGTTGGAAGATCTGGAAATGAGAAACCCGCATGAGGTGCAAGTAGTGATTGAGATTCTTGTGCCAAACAAGCCATGCTTCATTTGTCAGTCCACTGAGCATCTAGGAGAACAATGTCCAACTGTTCCAGCGATAAGTGAGATGTTAGTGAAACAAGAGAATGTTGTTGGTTAATTCAAACCATCAACCAATGCACAATATGGCAACACTTACAACCCTCTAGATAAATCACCCAAATCTCTCCTGGAAGCCCTCCACAATATGCTTCAACTTTTCAGCCATCACAACCATAGTCAACTTCTCTAATCGAACATGTCATTCTAAATTTGAGCAAGGTGGTGGGTAACTTTGTGGAAGAGCAAAAAGCAATGAATGTGCAGTTAAATAAGAGGGTTGACATTGTGGAAAGCACTGTGAACAAAAGAATAGATGGGTTCTAGAATGAAATTGCCCATAAAATTGACAATCATAGTATTTCCTCATCTCAGTCTAATCGAATCAACATCAAGTGCAAGAAAAAGGGAAGTTCCCCTCACAAACCCAGCAAAACCCTAGGGGAGTTCATGAAATAGCTGACTCGAGTGAAACTGCTCCTAAAATGGATGAAGTAAAAGCAGTTATCGCTTTGAGAAGTGGAACATAAGCTGAGCAACCAATGCCTAAACCACTTGATGACGCTAAAGAAGAACAAGATGAGGGGCCATAAAGAATAATGATCAAGGAAGACATGATAAAGAAGAGCATGCCTCCATAGTTTCCTCAAGCATTGAGAGGCAAAAAGAGGGTGAACAACCAAACCGAGATTCTTGAAGTGTTGAGGCAGGTGAAAGTCAACATTCCCCTCTTAGACATGATTAAACAAGTTTCAACCTATGCCAAGTTTCTTAAGAACTTGTGCACTGCAAAGAGAGGATTGAATGTGGAAAAGAAGGCCTTTTTTACAGAGTAGGTGAGTACCATCATACAGTGCAAGACTCCAGTGAAGTACAAAGATCCAGGGTGTCCTACCATATCAGTGAACATTAGAGGAACTTGTGTGGAGAAGGCATTACTAGATTTGGGGGCCAGTGTCAACTTGTTACCCTACTCAGTCTATAAGCAGTTGGGGCTTAGAGAATTGAAACCCACTACCATCACCTTGTCTTTAGTAGACAGGTCAGTAAAAATCCCCAAGGGCATTGTTGAAGATGTTTTGGTGCAGGTGGACAAATTATACTACCCATTGGACTTTGTTGTTCTTGATATTGAGCCAGTAGCTGTGGGAGCCAATAATGTGCCCATTATACTCAGGAGGCCATTCTTGGCTACCTCGAATGCAATCATCAACTATCGAAATGGGGTTATGCAGCTTACATTTGGCAATATGACACTGGAACTCAACATTTTTCATCTCGGCAAAAAGCATGTTCACCTCGAGGAAGAAGACCTAGAAGAGGTGTGTCTAATTGACACCATTGTGGAAGAACAGTGTGAGCAGCTGCAGCTACAGGCATAATGGATAGAGGAATTGGCAGAGCGCTCTGAAAAAATGGATGAACTATCAAATTTATGTGCTGCTTCTTATCCTAGGAAAAATAAGGAAGAAATCCTCCCCTTGTTGATTGAAAAAGACAAAGAGAAGGAAAAGCCCCTAAAGCTTGATCTCAAACCCCTCCCCACATAATTGAAATATGCATACTTAGGGAGGCACACCAACGCCCGTGGTTATTTCTTCATCCCTAAATGCCTCACAGGAAGGCAAGTTGCTTGGAACCCTCAGGAAGTGCAAACAAGCCATTGGATGGAAAATCTCATATTTAAAGGGAATTAGCCCTTTGGTTTGCACTCATCACATCTACATGGAGGAAGAAGCCAAACCGGTGCGGCAACCACAGAGACGATTGAATCCACACATGCAAGAGGTAGTACGCGCTGAAGTTCTAAAATTGTTGCAGGCCGGCATTATCTACCCCATTCGCATAGCCCTAGGTGAGCCCTTCTACTTGTTGTGCCTCTAAAAAGCCTGGGGTGACTATGGGAAGCCGTAACAAGAAGGGAGAAGATATGCCTACACGCCTTACCACAGGTTGGAGGGTATGTATAGATTACAGGAGACTAAATGTAGTGACAAGGAAGGACCATTTTCCCTTGCCCTTCATGGATCAACTTCTGGAGAGAGTTTCCGGGCACCCATTTGATTGTTTTCTAGATGGCTACTCCAGATATTTTCAAATCGAAATCGCCGTGGAGGACCAAGAAAATACCACCTTCACTTGCCCCTTTGGGACTTATGCCTACAAGCGAACAATACCTGCCTCTCGTGAATGCACCGCCACTTTCCAAAGGTGTATGCAAAGATTTTCAAAGTGGATATGGTGGAACCACATTGTGAAGTGTGCCATGGATGCCATCACCATATATGGGGGTAACTTTGAGGAGTGTTTAGCCAACCTTGAGATTGTTCTAAACATATGCATTAAGAAAAACTTAGTGCTTAACTGGGAGAAGTGTCATTTATGGTAAATCAAGGAATTGTCCTTGGACATGTCATCTCCAACAAGGGCATCGAGGTTGATAAAGCCAAGGTCGAGCTTATTTCTAAGCTACTACCTCCCCCAAATGTCAAGGTAGTGAGACAATTACTTGGCCATGTGTTTCTACAAGAGGTTCATTAAAGATTTTTCAAAAATTGCAAAACCACTCTGTGAGCTACTGGTTAAGGATACTAAATTTTTCTAGGATGGAAGGTGCCAAAAGAGCTTCGAGGAGCTCAAATCACACCTGACTACTGCGCCTATAGTGAGAGCACCCAACTAGAAACTACCCTTTAAAGTGATGTGTGATGCAAGTGATTTCGCATCGCGCCTCAAGGTAGAGAGAAGATGGAAATCCCTATGTGGTTTATTATGCGACCAAGACTCTGAATGAAGCACATAGAAATTATGCAACCATAGAAAAGGAGCTGCTAGTAGTAGTCTATGCCTTAGACAAATTCAGAGCATACTTAGTGGGGTCAGTCTTTGTTATGTTACAGACCACTCTGCTTTGAAGTACTTGTTAACGAAACTAGATGCTAAGGCAAGGCTTATCAGGTGGGTTCTCCTGCTTCAGGAATTTAACCTCCAAATCAAAGACAAGAAGGGGGTGGAGAATGTAGTGGCAGATCATCTCTCCAGATTGACTATAGCTCATGACTCCCACAATCTTCCCATTAATGATGAGTTCCCTGAGGAGTCTCTGCTGCTTGTAGAGAATGTCCCCTGGTATGCTCATATTGCTAATTATTTAGCAACAGTGGAGATCTCAATCGGGATTGGAAAGCAATGTGGACAAGAAATACTTATTCACCAAAATTCATTCCTATTATTGGGAGGAACCATTTTTGTTCAAATACTATGCAGATCAAATCATCAGAAGGTGTGTGCCTGAAGAGGAACAACAGGGGATTCTCAGCCACTGTCATGAAAATGCCTGTGGAGGTCATTTTGCTTCACAAAAGACAATTATGAAGATCCTGCAATCTGGTTTTTACTAGCCATCATTTTTCAAAGATACTCATGCCATGTGCCGGACTTGCGATCGATGCCAAAGACTCGGGAAGCTTCCTCATCGTAACATGATGCCCTTAAACCCAATTTTAGTAGTAGGCATATTCGATGTTTGGGGCATTGACTTCTACGGGCCATTCTCACGCCTTGGTTATTCATACATCTTGGTGGGGGTTGACTATGTGTCCGAAGCAAAGTTGAGTAATCCCTTGTAAGACGAATGATCACAAGGTGGTGCTAAAATTTTTAAAGGAGAATGTCTTCTCCAGATTTGGAGTCCCTAAGGCTATAATCGCTGATGGAGGTACCCATTTCTCGCAACAAACCCCTTTGAAACCCTCTCTTAGCTAAATATGGGGGTGAAACACAAAGTGGCCACTCCCTTACCATCCTCGCACTGGATGTGTTGAGCTTGGGGCTAACAGGAGATTAAGACCATCTCATGAAGGTGGTGAATTCAAATGTAAAAGATTGGTCCATCAAAGTTACTGGGACTCACTACGTATTATTACCTTTCAAGACCATTCTTGGGATGTCCCCATATCGGCTAGTCTATGGAAAATCATGCCATCTTCATGTGGAAATTGAATACAAGGCATGGTGGGCAATTAAAAAGCTCAACATGGATTTGGAAAGAGCCGGAGTAAAAAGGTTTCTTGACCTCAATGAATTAGAGGAACTAAGAGGGTAGTGCTTACCTGAACTCCAAAATTGCCAAGAAAGATCCAGAAATGGTATGACCAAATGGTGGTTCGAAAACATTTCCAAACAGAAGATAAAGTCTGCTCTATGATTCCGAACTTCATATCTTTAGGAAAACTAAAGTCCAGGTGGATTGGTCCTTTCACCATTCATCAAGTTTATCCCAATGGAGCAGTAGAACTTCTCAACTCAAATGAGAGCCAAACTTTCAAAGTAAATGGCTATCGCCTCAAGCCGTATGCAATCCCCTTTGGACCAGACAAGGAGGAGTTCACCCTCCTTGAGCCTCTACCACTGCGGCTCCCAGTGGCCATTTCAGGTCTAGCACCGGCGGAGCTGTGACTCCTGACTACTCATTCTTGGCTCATGCTCAATCATAGGATAAGGATGAGGTTCCACTCTCCACGACTACTTGAGGAGGTATCACTTCCTTCATTAAGCTTCCGCTCCAGACCACATCGAGGACAATTTTGAATTCGGTTGGGGGGAGAGTTAATAAAGGAAATGTCGTTTATGTTTTAAGCAAGTATGTTTTGTTTAATTGAATGACTTTCTAGTTAGTTAGTTTTTTTTACAGTACAAGTATATGTTTTTAGTTTTCAACACATGCTTTAGTTTTTTCTTGTTTGTATTTTTTTTTTTTTTTTTTTTTGTAATGCTTAACTTACTATTTGAGAAATTGAAGTCTTGTCCCATTGTTGTTGATGTTAGAATGGTGTTACGCTTAGTTGAGTTGATGGCCCGTTGAAATTCTTCTTGTCTTCAACCTTATTTCTTCCACTTTGAACTAACAACACACTATGCATATTAGGTTTCAATATTAAGCTGAAAAACTACCTTGCCTCCTAATCCTTACAAAAGTCCGGCCTAGTACTTTTGACTGTGATACTAATCCTAAGTCCGTTGACAACTTAGATCAACCGGAAGGTCGTAGATGTTGGGTTGTTCCCACCGTGAGTCCCTTTTTCCATGACCCGGGATTTAACTAAAATCGAATGGAGATCTCTCCTTTGTACGGGAGCTACACGAGAATAAAACATGTGCAATTTCATGGCAACCTGTCCCAATATTATACAACGACCATACCGGGTCCACATATGAATAAAAATGGCCACATAGGGCCCATTTATCCATATAAATACAATCTATATCACCGAAGCCACAAAAAGTTATTACATCACTCTTACTACAAAACATTATATTAAAACTAACATGTTCTAATATAATATACAAAACATGGATCAAGGCCCTGCCAATCTGGCAGCTTCATAATGTTGGCCTCCTAGGAGCACCGTGCTTGCACATGTCATGTACTGAAGGGGGTCCACGGCGGGATGAAATTGCGCCAGTGAGATAAGTCCTGCAAGGGCTGTTCCCACCTAAATGCACATGAATGAATTGACAACCAATTTTGTCAACCTAGGACATCTGATCTTAGCCTGAGAATCCTATGTCGTAGATGAGGCAGCGACTCATCATGCCCCATGTATCAAGTCCTCACAGACTCCCTCAAACATACATTTTGCCATGAATGAAAACCATTTTCAAACAAAGGTATTTGTGTTTACCCGTGGACAACCTCCGATATAAATAGTGGACACACTCCGATAATCTATTTTGTGGACAACCCTCCGATGTATATCAATTGAGCATACTCCAACGATTGACATTATATGGACAACCCTCCGATGTATATTAATTGGGCATACTCCGACGATTGATATTGTGTGGACAACCCTCCGATGTGTAGTGGACATCTTAGATAAATATTGTTGGTGTGCCAGGAAACGATTATATAGCCGCCTCATGCATTCCTCCCTCTTTGTTCTAGGGTGCCCCCGATGCATATGAGAAATGCAATGAGCCATTTCCATTTCCTTAACCCATGCAACACCATACCAAGCTAGTGGATCTCCGTTTGGACTTGATCAAAGTGCGAATCCATAACCCATTCACCAAGGATGGTGAATGACAACGACTATGCGCTCTCACCCACACCATACGATGTCCCGGAGTGCACTAGTCACTTGATGCAATGGTGCCATTGCACTCCTATGTCATACTTGATGTATAAAGACCTCTACATGGACACCTTATCTTAGTACACTCCGCTGTACCCTAGACCTCATATTGTAGCCCCAAACCCGAAGTCCGTTGACTACCCGTCAACCCGGGGAAACACTCGTGAATGTCGGGTGACCCGACATTCTCGCCATCGACTGATCTCCTTTGTACGGGAGCTCTACCCCGAATACAAAACACATATACTGTCCCCAAGCGAGTGCAATAGATCCAATATATCCAATATAATATCCAATCCCACATGATATCTGGCCACTTAGGCCCACAAACAATACTCATAATACATACTAACTATAAATCCCGACTATATACCAAATAGTTACAAGAGTTACAATATTTTTCGCTCTTATCTGATACGTATATTAAAATTAGACATTTTTATACATGTATATATAAATCCAGCAACATCGGCTTTCTTAATCATGATATAGGACGAGGCCGTCCCTCACACGCTCCTTGTACACGTAAATAATATCCCTTGAGTGAAATTTAATGCTCGATAGTGGAATCGCCACTGAAATTAGGCTACTCTCCGCCTAAGTGCGGTCTGTTTCAAAATAAACATACGTTCGAGAAAATCGTGATCTGCAAATGTCTACATGACCCGACTCAGATCGAGTCCTCCGCAGAGCTCTCACTTTCCTTCGCCTCGTATGGTATTGTTTTGTTAGTGGACAACCCTAGATGTATATATATCGGGTGGGGAACATGCCAGGCGATTGATATATTATTTGTTTAATGGACTACCCTTAGATGAATATCGATTGGAGCGTCTAGATGATTGATATTTTTAATTTGGGTACCCTCGATAATTAATATTTTTAGACAACCCTCCGAACCATTTTCTCTAGACTCATCTCATGCACTCACTCCTATAGTCATAGGGTGTTCGGTCGTATGGAATGCGTATCTGCGTCATAAATCTGATCTAATTCACATGTAAATACATAAACATGCATATATTCACAAAACAATCAATTCACATAATCATGTCATGTAAATTCTCATTTCATACATCAAATTAAGCTCACTTAGATATGATCAAACCTGACAATTTAATTTAAAATCCACTCGACCAAACACATATTTTCAAAAAAATATGTTTTGAGAACACTGTTTCGGGAATAGTGAAACCCTCGTTTACTATTCCCGACAAATAACAAATCATCGGTTCACCTTGTGAACCCGCATTTTTTCGGCCATTTCCGGCCTCATTACAATCAATACATGATTTAATACAAACTTTGTGAATTAAAACACCCAAGCAGCCCTAACAGTTACGGGCTAACATTTTGGTTTCAAAAAATTCATATCAATTCGGTCCCAAGGTTTGGGACCGATCAAACGACCCCTAACGGCCTCATTCGACTCAAACATTTGTAAAGTACTTAAGAAGAAATAAAACCCAAGTAGGGGCTTTACCTCTCGGGTTGAGAAACTCCACAAATCCGAGTGATGCCACGCGACCCTCTCAGCGTAGAGCGGTTCTCCTTCTTGTCGAGGCTGTGACGGTCGGATCGTAGTATTTTAGAAAGTCAAAACTTCTCGCCCAAAGAAGAACACCATTTGCCTGCGACTACGAAATATTTCCCCACGTTTTTTTTGCTTTATTTCAATTGAGGAGAAGAGCACTATTAAAATCTTTGTCGTTTAGTGAGCAAAAACTACAAATGTCAATCTTGTCCCTCTATTCCCAATTTTGACATTCGGCACTATCTCGGTCGTCCATTTTCATTATTTCTCTACTCATACCACTTATGACACATTAGTATATGTTATATGTTACTTTGATCACATGAAGATAGTTTCACGGCATAGAAAGCGCGTCGCCGGCGATGTAAATTAGGCTATCTCGGAATTGACGAGGCCCTGCGTGCTAGCTAGATTTATGAGACAATTCGACAGTGAAATCCGTTTTGTCATCGAGATCTAGAGAATAAATTCGCAGTTTTTAACCGAAATTAACAACTTTGTAATCGAAATTACGATTTTGCCATTTTCCAGAAATTGGAATTTCTCGGGTCTTACATGTCTAATAGAGGTTTGGCGAATGGCTAGGATAGCTCGTCGTGCGTCGGTGTATCCATCGTCGAGGCGATAGGCTTCTTTATTTATCCTGACGGTTGGATGCCTCGCCCGAATTTGTTGTCTTGTGCGTCTCGTCAGGTCATGCCTTTATCGCAGGCGCGTGGGCGATCGTTTTCCGCGTTGTAGTTGCTCGGCTAGTTCACGAAGTGTTCAGCCGTTTGTCCTAGCCTACTCCTCCTGTTTCTTTTCCATAGCTTGACACCAATGAAGAAATTGATCTTCTGGCAACTGGATCACTGGGTTGCTAGCCATTGCACCGATGTCAGATGAATCAGGGGCGGGGAAGGGAATCGTTGGACCTTCTAGTGGTGAAGGGCTATTGGCTAACTGTTAGAGCCAAGCCCTTACATGTCGTCGATGAGACGTTTGGTTCGATTCCCACGGACGGCGCCAAATGTTGGTACCTGATTCGTTTGGCTTTCGAGGCATCGGTGGACGACATCAGGCACTGCAAAAAAGAAAGGGCGGCGGTGTGTTAAGTACACTGCCGTCTTAAGTTAGCCCGAAAGGATGGAAGATCGGGAGCCAATCGGTGCAAACAGAGTTATGTAACTCTTTTTTGTGGGGGGGTTTTCGTTTATATTTGAATTTCTCCTTAATTTTTGGAAAGATAATCCGATATAATCTCTCATTCCTTATTCGAAACCAATTCTTTATTATTTTTGGAGGGATAATATCTCCAATAAAATTTGACTTTCCTTATCAAAGGTCAATTCCCTTTTTTTAGGATTATCGTTTTAAGACGTGGTGAATTAAGAAATCTGTGGATGGATATCTTGATACGGTACAGAGACACAGGGCTTTAGTGGGGATGGGTTTTCGAAATCCCGAATCTAAACTAACCCAGTATGACTTAAGGTAACAAGTTGCTTTGGGCCTTGTTCGGTTTGAATCGAGCAGTAGATACGTCTGGCTGTTGGCTGTTGATAATATAATTTGAGACCAAGCCATGGTACTCACCTTTGAGACCAATAGATTTCTAATACGCAAAGCCACGGAAGCAAAAGCGGCCCAGGACTAGCTATGAGAATTGACAAACAAACCATGGAAATTCCATGATATTTTCAGTCATTGTGCTCTCTACTCATACTCAAACTCATACTCATACTCATACGGAGAATGTGATATCTTCTAACTAAAACAAGATAATGTTAATGTAGTTTTATAAATGAGAAAGAAATTAATTGAGACAGAAAAGATGTTATGATATGCTTGCCTGTCTCCATGGGAACTTGCGTGATGCTGCGAAAGCAATAGTCACAGCAGGATTGAAATGGCCACCTGAGACATCCCCAAGCGTGTATATCATGGCCATCACAACCATACCCGACCCCACTGCTATGCCCGTGGCAAAAAGCCCGTATTTGCCATCCAATAAAGCACACACCCACAACCTTGAAATATGATCACATAGGGCCCCACATGCTCACCACGTCATCTAAACGTCCAACAAATATGCCCTGTTAATGTTATTACCTAACATGGTGGAAAACCGTAGACATTTACAAAGACAACCCAAAATCAAGACAGACTAGAACAAGAATTAAAAAGCTTACTTTGTGGGAAGATGTCGGATAAGCAGTGGTATCACTTTCAGTTGTTTCTGCATTGGAGATGGCTTTTTCTTCTTCAATTGTTGAGAGATCTGTTATTATTGAAGGTTTAGGGGAACACCCAACTGGTGGTGATATGTTCACCTCAGCCATTGAGAAGCTCAGGCCTCAGGAGCCAACCTTAGTTGAAGGTTCCCTCCTAATCTTACAACTTCTGAATCTACACTTTCGGCTTTGATGGAATGGGGAGATTGCTACATTGGGATGTTCACAATTTTTTTTAATAACCCAGATATTCTGTGGGATGCATAGCAAAAAAACTATACATTTAATTATGGAAGCTCTAATCATTTCAATGCACTAATAGCTAGGAAAATCTTGGATTTAACCCCTATTACTTGGAAAGGCGTCTATGGTGGCCGGTATCCTAGGCTTTTTGTAGAAAGGGTTGGAAATTCCTAAAAGTTCTCTCTAGTTCTTTGGGATGGTTTTGGACTATTATGAGACAAAGACAGAAACTTTTTATATTATGGTGATAATTCACTTTGAAATCGAAACTGAAACTTTTTGTTGCTCTAAGTCTTTTTGGGGTTCTGATACTGGAAAGTGGAAACAGGGGAGGAAGTCTACATCAAGTAGAATCAGTAATTCAGACCAGTATTTTGATGAACCATCGGCCTTAATTAATTTTAACCATTGTACTCAAATCTTAATTGGGTTCAATATAGATCGAGATTCTAGATTTTCAAATGGATGACAAAAATCAGATAGTGTAACAAGTATTGGAGACTGAATCATTCTAGATTCTGTAATAAAACCATGGCAGCAATCTAATCATGAAAGTGAAAAGGGAAAAGGAAAAGAAAGAAGAAAATAAAAACTCTGTACTCTCTCATGTCTTCATCCATTAAAAATTTCAGATAACAAGAAGCAGGTTTGGCCATGGTTATATCTGTTATGATCCAAGGCGTCCAAATTTCGGTATTCTCCCTCTATCTAACACATTCTCATATCCAAGCTTAGCAGGCTTCTCTAGTCTAAATTCAAATGTCAAAACATTGGAAGCACTTCCATGAATGATGGCACTATGAAACCAAGGGCAACTAGAAAATGCACTTCACCATTGTTTTATTTTGTTTAACCTTTTCTATTTGGAGTACACCTCTTTTTATACAAGTATAAGCTTTCTCAAAACTATGAAATAAGACCAGGGTTGTTCCTACTCTTCTAATGGGTCCCTATTGTTAAGGGGTTTTTTCTCTCTTAGACTTATTCAACCCACGTTTTAATAAACGTGGGTTACTAGCCATTCCAACATGGGCTTCTTAATATGAACTGAACAAACAGTAACATGACATATTTGATTAACTTTCTAGATTGTTGAGCTAAACAATCCTTCCTTGTCTTTTTTTTTTCAGCCTTTTTGTAATTGTTCCTAATGCTTCTCCTAAATGCAAGGATGAAGAATTCAAGACACAATCTTCAAGCAGTGTTGAGTGAGTGGCTTTATATAATCGTGGGTATTAAACTTTTGATATCAGATTTCTTTTCAACTATATCATGACTTGTGGGAACAATTCTGGAAGATTTCAGTTGGTTTAGAGACAGGAATGCTGTAAACTTGGTGACATGCCCAAAAACAAACCTTACTGAACCAACCAATGACACTAATCTGTCCCAATCAAGAAAAAAAGTGAAGGTGCAGCAACAGAATTTGATCTTTCCACTATAAACTTGCTGTTTTGCAGTTAGCATACGCATGGTAGTCATAATTATAACTTCCTATTGGGTCTAATAGTCTCTGAGAACATACTTCTAGTAAAAGTACAAGCAAAATGCCTCATCTAGAATGCAGGCCTCCTGTTGCAACAATAATATAACAAATTCATTGCAAACTCACAGAATATCTGAAATTTCTCTTCACATTCAAGATCCTTTATGCTCTTGAGGGTAGGCGATGGTCGGGCAAACGGGTTGGTAAAATTGAGCTATTGTTTTTTGGTAGAAAAAGCAATGATGTCTCATCAGCAGAGTCATTAAAATGCCTTGTAAAAAAGAAAAATGACGGGTTGTGTCGGTAGGCAAAATTTGGCCGATTTTTCGGGTCAATAAATTAATAGCCCAATCCTACCCTAATATTAGGTGGACCGGGTTAGTCCAATGCACCGAACTTAAATTGCAACCTCTACTTGAAGGTGGTCTGAAGATGTCATGGTGGTCTCTAGAGCAAAAAGAGCTACTGTGGGAGCTAGTTTTGAGCTTCAAATATTTTCCAACCACCAAGAGTGCTTGTTTCTTGAAATTTTCTAGGAAAAACTTTTCTAACAAAATAAGTTTATTTGGCTAGTTTTTCATCTATTATTGAAGTAAAGCCCAGGTGTTCTTTGGATGATTAGGAACCGAGATGAGGCCTAGATATTTTTAAGTGTTGTCTTCAAGTATGCTTTATATGAATATGACTACAAATTGAAGTTTGAAAGGTACTAGACAAATACTTTGAAATAGGATGAAACTTATTGACCAGTAAGCTTCTATTCAGTGTATTTTAGGATCACATTGGATATCAATAAGTTTTTTTTTTTTTTAAGAGTTTTTAAGTTAAATCTTAGGGTCTGCTTGGTGTTTTTTAAAATTGTTTTATATTTTAAAAAATAAGGAAAATATAAAGATCTAATTTAATTCCCAATTAGTTTTTATTCTGAAAAACAAAAAAAATATTAAATCTAGATAATAAGAACAAAAGCTATTCTAAAGAATGATTTTCAAAAATGAGAATCTAAATGCCCTTAATGTTTTTTCTCTTTGTTTGTTTCTATTCTTTTCTTTTTTTGTTTAACATAGTTGAAAAAGAAATCTAAGGGTCGGTTCACGTTTTGAAAATATGAAACATCGTTTTGTATTCTACAAGAAATTGTTCTTTATTATTTGAATTTAGTATTTTTTGTATTATCATGTTTTTATAACACCCGACAAAAACTGGGAATTCGTCGTTACTAACATTTTATTTGTTCTCATTATTTTTATAATAAAAACAGTTTTAAACGTAGATCGAACATACGTTAATTTTTTTATTTTTTGCATAACCGTAAATTCAGGTAGGCTGCGCGTGTGGTAATGTCCTATTTTCAAAGTCAACGATTGGGCAAATCTCATGGCCTTTGGCTGAACCTGCCATTTTGATTAGCGGTGAATTTATGGACTTTGATTACTGATTTTTAGCATGACCATGGAATCTAGGGCTGACAAAATTTGGCTCGGCAGCGTGAAGCAGCGGCGAACCCGGCTCACGGTTTTTGTGGGTTTGGGTTGATTATAATACGTGTTTGAGGTGCTATTTGTGTTGGCTGCAATAACAGCGTTTAATAAATGGGTCTCTTTATTTGTGTTGATCTGCTGGCAATTTGACCGAATTATTGCGTTGGTATTATATTAATTGGTAACCTATTTAATAAGTTATTTGTGTTAAATATGGATTATTAATTATATTCTATTAATTTAAATAATAAAATTAATAAACATGTTAAATTTAATAGATTATTTATGTTAAATATGCATAGATGATTAATTATAATTAACATTATTTTAAATAATGTAATTAAATGGGTCGTATTCGTGGCCGTGCGAATAATAAATGGGTTGGAGTTTGGGTTAGTGAATGTTGGGCGTTTATTATTCGGTGTCGGGTTTGAATAGCGAATAGTGACAGCGTCAGATGCGTTGATCACGGCGAGCAGTAGTGCTTGCGAATTCTGGCGCAATGGAATCTCTAAATTACTGAACGGTGTCGTTTAAATTTCACCGTTTCGTCCACGCACCAAAATATGGGAAGGTAGACCGGTGGAAGTGTTGGGGAATGGATGGTGGCCGGTGGGTCTTGAGGGGCATTAATGAAAAGAAAAATGTCTAGTTGGCTACCAGTGAAGATGAGAAATCATATATTATATGGTGTAAGGCAGTAAGGACCTTTCCATTTTCCAATTCCACCTTAATTAAATAAATATATGACAGAATTATTCTTACTTGTTAGGAAAATTTTGGGATTAGTTTATAATAGTCTAAGATTATTAGTCGTATTTGCAAGTAACATGGTGGTCCAAAAAGTTCCAATAAATAAAAGCGATTCTCATCTTCTCGAATGTGGCACAATCCCACAAATTATTTTTCCATTTTATGCCCCACTAATTATTATGTATTTATAAATATTTTCACTCAAAATCAAATATACATAAATCAAATGGTTGAGTTTGATGCTTGAAAGAGTTGAAGATTAAAGAGTCCCGTTCAAAACAATATCCTTTTTTTTTTTTTTGGTATAAAATTAAAATAGTATGTTATACCGAAAAAGAAAAGCATGTGAAATATAAAAATAATCAAGAAATAGTAACATTTTTAAAATAATTCAAATTTTATGTACTTATCTATTAAAGATAATCAAAGTAATATAAATGGTAAAAAAAATATCATATTTGATAAAAATAATACATGAGATACAAAATATTTTTATATGACTGTTTACAAATATTTATTTTATAAATATGATTCTTATTTTCACATGAATTCATATTCTTAATTGGATTTTATTTTTATTTTTAAAAATTATTATTAAGTATTGAATCAAACAATAATTTAGTTTAGTCATATCTCAATTGAATAAATTCCTTAGGTACTCATTAATATTATTATATTATACCTAATAAATCATCATTTTTTTTTTAATTTTATACTGATCAATAATATAAGTTGAATAAAATGAATTATCTTTCATCATTTGAAAAGCTTTGATATGATTTTTTAAAATTTATGAATAGTTTTTTATATAAAATATTTGGCAAATTCTAAAAACTTTAATAGTACTCATATGATCTCTAACACACATATTATACCATAAAAAATGGGTTAGTATATAGTTCCCATGAAAGTACATAAAATTTCATTTTTTTCAAAAAACCAGTGTAAGAAAAATTACAAAAAAAAAAAAACCTTGCTATCTTAATTAAAGAAAAGCAAGTTCAGAGGGTATGATTATGAAATATGAAATCAGAAAAAAAATTATTTATTTAGTTTTTGAAAGGAAAATTAATTTGATTGGTTTTAAGCCTTGTCTGTGGATGAAGCATTATAATTGATTACATTAAAAACCGTATATAATAAGAATAAACATATATGATGAAGGTTAATATCATGTCATCATTCAAGCATATATATTTGATATTCTGTGTGATTAAAAATCGTATTATAAGCTACGGATTACCACTTGATATATTGAAGATTATTAATTTGATTTCTTATTTTTGATCAGGATATCACTTTTATTCATCCCCGAATCGTTAAATCGTAAATAAACGTTAATGACGGAAAAAAAAAACGTTATGCTGAGTGTATGTGTGGCGTGCCGATAAGTAAACGATAATTATACGTCATAACAAGATGAAAGAGATGTATAAAAGTGATTTCAGGTTAAGAATGATAAAAAAAAATTATCCCTCCCGATTTAAGAAAAAAAAGACTAGTAGAAAAAAGTTGAGAGAAAAAAAATTGTTCTATTGAAAAAAAAAAAATTTAATTGAAGCTAAATATAAACATCATAAAATTATAACAAATAAATTTCATATCCCTTACTCAAAAGAGACCCTAATAATTGGAATAAAGTGGTCACACTTTTCAATTTTAAATGAAAAGTTTGAGATAATTGAAACGAAAACCAAGATTATAAAAAAAATTCTTGAAGGCCAAACAAGTAGGTAAAGAAGGAGAGGAGGAGGAAGAGTGATTGCTTTTTAGGATTTAAGAGGAAAGTCAAGCAAAGTCAACACTTTAGCACTTTAGCAGCCATTTTTCTTTGCAAAATGTAATAGAAAGATACTAATCAACAAATTAATTAATTAATATATAAATAATTTTAAAAATATTTTGGTCAGTGCGTAGACTCCGCAAATTGCGTCAGAAAAACAAACAGAATTGGCGATTCCTTCCACATACCAACTTTCTCTATAAGGTGGGTCATCCAGTGTTCCTTCTTTTACCATTTCTTCTGCTTTTTTCCTTTTATTTGATTTGATTTGAACAAACGCAGCACACAAGATCTGATCATTATCAATAGCAGAGCTACAAAAGCAGGGCAGCTTCTTCTTTTCTGAAGCTATTGATTTGAATTCTGTTTGGTTTTTATTTGTTTCGATTCACAGGAAAGGGAGAATGAATAGCAAGTGAAATCAGGGTATACCCATGTTTGTGTTTGTGTGTATATTTTTTGTAAGAAATTTGTGATGGTTTTTTTTTTGTATGAATGGAAATATGGTTTTGATTGGCCAACTTATGAAGTGGGTTTCATGGAATTTGGATTTTAGGTTGGATGTTGAGAAAGTGAAGGAAGCACTAAAGTTTAGTGGCGGTGGTGGCAGCGGCTACCGGATTTTCATGGCCAAGTTTTGTTGCTTTAACTCTGCATATTCTCAGGTGAGGAAATACCATACCCTTTTGCTGTGTTTAATTCATTCATCTTTTTTTTTTTTTGCCTTGATTTAATATTTTGGGGTTGTGCAAATTACCCTTTATTGAGAGATGGGGCAATTTTGCTCAGTTGATGTTTTGAAAAACCTTCTCCTTCTGGTTGGGTGTGTTTGATAGGAGGGGTTTTGGGTGCGAATAGGGGCTTTTGGGCTCCTGGAACTTATTTCCGTTCTTTGACAGGGAAACAATAAAAAGTGTAATTGAATTCAAGGGCTTCTGTGGCCAAAATTCTTGTTGCCACATGTCTTAGTGCAATTCCCAGCAGTTCCACTATGACCAACAAATGACCTACCCTGCCACCACCATAACCACCTCTATCCCCCCTCTGTTGCCATAGCCAGTTCATCGTCACCATGACACACCAGTACATACTCTATTGACAACGTTGCTGCGGTACCCTGTTGTGATTGTTTGTATTTTATGTACTCATCCAAATAGTGAAATCCCAATTTGGTGGATTTGTCTTTCTGTGCTTCTCTACTCCTCTGAACAAATTGTTAATACTTAGTGAATTGGGTATTAGGAAGAAACCTTTGAATTAAGTTGAAAAAATTAGTTTGAAACAAGTTGGTGTTTTGATGGAAGCTGTTAAATTTGGGGGCTGATCTTTTGATGATTAATTATTTTAAGTTCTAGTGGATTTCTTTGCACCTTAGTTCATTACTCCACAATGATGTAGATTTTTGGTGGGTTTGTCTACTAATTCGATGTCATTGTTGATAGGACTTTCAAAAGACGTGTTTTTTTCCATATCCATCATATGCCTTGCATATCCTACCATACTTAGGTGGTGCCTTCCCTTTGTTAAACTCTTATCTGGATACTAATCTTTGCATATCAAGAAATGGAAATTTGAATCTGAATTTGTGCCATCCTAGTTTCATGAACTTGTGTGATTTTGAAATCTTAAATGTATTTTTTATTTATTTCCTCAGCGTGGAGGACAAGCTTCATGTAGCTCTGGTAAGGGCAGAAGCCCTCAGGGCCCTGTAAAATATGGATTTAGCCTAGTAAAAGGGAAGGCGAATCATCCTATGGAGGATTATCATGTTGCTAAGTTCCATCATATCAGAGGACAAGAGCTTGGACTCTTTGCTATTTATGATGGCCATATGGGAGATAGTGTGCCAGCCTACCTACAGAAGCATTTGTTTTCCAATATTTTAAAGGAGGTGGGTTTTTGGATTAGAAATGTTGGCATCTTCACCATACTTTTTATTTCTTTTGTTTATTTGGAGATTGTATCTCTTACACATTCTAATGTTATAATTTTAGGAGAATTTCTGGACTGATCCTAATAGTTCCATTTCAAAAGCCTATGAGAGGACTGACCAGGCAATTCTTTCTCATAGTCGAGACTTGGGACGAGGTGGATCCACTGCTGTTACTGCAATTCTTATAAATGGCCGAAAGTTATTAATAGCAAATGTTGGTGATTCAAGAGCAGTTCTTTCAAGAGGGGGTCAAGCAATACAGATGACAATTGATCATGAGCCCAACAGGAGGCGACGTGTGAGAACAAAGGCGGATTTGTCTCAAATATACCAGGTTATCGAATATAACCTCTGTTTTAAGGCTCTTTCTTTCTCTCTAGTTAGTAAAGTTTATTTCTTTGGTAGGGAAACAAGATTCATAAAACATGAAGCCCATTCTACATTGGGGGTGTATAGGAGGCACCACAAGAACAAAAGAACAATATCCAGACAAAACATTGGAACAAAAACCCATCATCCGTGGTTTTGGTTGCCTTTAAATCCAATAATGAACAATTCTCCATCCCAATTGGGCTTTTTATCACTTCATAAAACGACCTAACAAAGTTCTCCTTCAATTTTGGTCAGGAACCTCTTCCTTATTGAACATCCTTCTACTCTACTCTTGCCACATTCACCAAAACAGGAAAACTGGGACCATACTCCAACCTTTTTTTTGATAGGTGAAAAGGAGTATATTAACCAAAATAGGCCAGGGGACCATCGATAGTATCTCTCTGAGGGAGGACTAGGCCTACTCTGATAGAAAGAGGCGGAACCATAAAAACCAACCACCCCACATAAAGGCACTTAGAGAATACACAAAGAATTCTTAAAAGAATGATCCTCATACACAAAATTCCCAACCCGATAAGTTAGAGTGCTACAATAAATGACGGCCGGCTGTTTAAGCAAAAAATTCTCATCTTCGAAGGCAATTTTGTTTCTCTCTTTCCAGATTGCCCAAAAGAGGCTAAGGGGGGCCACCCTCTAAACTCTCTTAAGTCCTCTTGCTTATTGGGAAACAATTCCAGCCTGAAAGAAGGTCCTTGGCTAGACGGGATGACCAGTCAAGCCTGGAATGAAATGAGCGAGCCATAATCCTCGAATGGTGGAATGATGGTTAAAAAGATGGTCCGGCTTGCACTCTTCGACTTTACCACATAGAGGACACCTACTTGCCATTTGAAACCCTTCTTTTTGAGTTGATCCATGTTAGAACTTTTCCCCACCAGACATACTCCAACCTTCCTCACTCTGTTATCCAAATTGTATACCTTCCATTGCAAAGGGACAATTTCACCAAGTGTGGAAACACCATTTCAACCAACTATTGCTAATAATATCTCTCACAACCTATCACGATGGATTAAGATGTGATTTGCATACCATTGCTATTAACTTACAGGTTGATGTAGGGCTACAAAAGATAATTTATTTTGTTATAGAAGATACTATATAAAGGTTGTTTATGCTTATATGTAAAAATGAGATGCTTTATAAACATTAACCCACAATATGTATGTTATATGTACATATGCATGAATGCGTGTGTGCCTGTGCACCAGATAAACAATATTGAATAAAGTTCAATGATGAAGGTTCTTCTTTTGTCTTTTTCTTTTTCTTTCTTGTTTTTAATAATTCCAAAGATAATAATGTTTCCATTAAAGACTTAATGAGTTAATCCTATAGGTTATTCAGAATCCAGGTCTTTTTAGTGATGCCAAAATATGGGGAATTAGAGTTACTGATAAAAAACTTGAGGGGCGAATTAGAGTTAAAGGTGATATTATAGAAAAAATAGGCACATACTAATACTACTAAAGTATATGGCCTACTTAAGGTCCCAAGATTATGAATTATGGAAAAGGGTGCCTTTGGAGAATGTATTTGAATTGTTTTAAGTTGTTTTTACTTATTTTCTAAAAAATGTTTTAAAAGATAAGCTGTACCAAACATGATGACATTGGATATAAAGCTATAGATAAGTTACTTTTAAGAAACATTTGGAAACATAGAGAACATGTTGAGAGCCTTCTAAGTTCCCCAAATAAACTTTTGTTCGAAACATCAATAAATTGTTTTGAGAAAATGGCTTTGAAAACCTTCCTAAACTGACCTGCCTCTACATGTTCTTAGTCTTCCTCCAACCAATTTTGGATTCCCAATCCATTTTCAATGTACTTTATCTTTTATTTGAGTCTTCCACTTGGTGCTCATTTTAAATTGTATGGACCATGGAGTTTAGGAGGTGGTGGAAGAAAGATTCATTAGAAGATGGCTATGTAAAAGAGACAATAACTTTCAAAGCATGGAAGGTAACAATGATCAAAA
Source organism: Tetrastigma voinierianum (assembly GCA_016808115.1). NCBI lineage: Eukaryota > Viridiplantae > Streptophyta > Magnoliopsida > Vitales > Vitaceae > Tetrastigma > Tetrastigma voinierianum. The sequence goes on from JAEQBH010003866.1 coordinate 127,896, forward strand.
GTACTGTCTAGCTTGTCAATATAGTGATGTCCCTGTTTAACATTTTGAGAGAGATATGCTTGAGAAGATACGAAGAGATTTCTTTTGAGGAAGGGAGCACATGAAAACGAAAAAAAGCCCTCATTTAGTGAAGTGCTAGTGTATTGTATAAACAAGAAGAAAGGTAGTTTAAACAATCAAAGAAATGACTGATTAGGATATTTGATGGTTTTGGAGAGTTCTTTAATTGAGGGTCCTTTGAAAGAAGCTTATATGCCACACTATAGTGTTATTACCAAAGGAGGATGTAGAAGATTTAAAAAACTTTAGACCAATCAACTTGATGGTTATTAAAAAAAAGTGGTGAAAAAGTGGCTTCAGCTTTTCAACGTGTGGTTGTGGAAGGTCATCAAATTTTAGATGCGGTTTGTGTGTCAAATGAAGTCGCTCGCGGTTGAAAAGCTTCACTTTGTGAGTGGGATATCCAAAAAGGCACTTGATTGTGTCAATTAGAGTTCTTTCTTGGTAGTTCTGGAATATTTCAAAACTTGTGCATCTATAGGGCTAGCTTCTTCTTGATTAATAGGAACCCATCCAATAATTTACAAAGTTTGGGGGAGTTGAGATAAGGTGAATCCTTTTTCTTTTTTTCCAATACCTATTTATCTTGATTGTACTCTCTTGTGTTTTGAACACAGTAAAAGAAGGGGGTTAATTCGGGGTTTTGGAATTAGTAAAGAGATGGATGGAAATATGGAAAGAAGTGAATTGATCACAATAAATGGGTAGCAAATACGAAAGACCTAACTGGTGTTTTGGTTATTTGGTGTGTACCTTATCCAATGTTTATCTGGTGGGTACCCTCCTTATTGTTTATTAGGGTATCTTTGGGAACAACATTCAGATTGTCGCAGGTTATGAATATGGTGAGGCATTACCTATGAGAAGGAGAAAGGCTAAATTTAATAGAAGTACTCTGTTGAGCCTGCCAATATACTTTATGTTCTAATTTGTCACCCTAAAAAGGTGAGCCTTAGGCTTGGAAAGATCCAAAAGGATATTCTTTAGTGAATTAATTTATAGCTTGTGGTGACAAAAGAAATGATGGTCAGGTATTCAGAGTCTTTCCATTCTCGACGAAGCCTTTCTTTATAAATGGTGTTGGAGATTCACAAACGAGAGGGGATTCCCTATAGAAGTGGTTGAGAAAGCAATGAAGCTGTTAGCAGTAGAATGGATTTTAAGATAGGCAATGGGTAAAGGGTGAAAGTTTGGAAAAATAGGTGGTGTGGTGACTCACCATAGGGAGAGCCCCTAAGTTGTTTCTCGTGGTAACTGTTACAGATACATTAGTGGATTGAAGTGTAAACCAAAGCACTCACGGGCTCCTTCGCATACCCCCATTTTCTAGTTCTTATGGGTAGGTTAGGGTTTGGAAGGATTGGTGATTGGGAGCATGACTTTCCTGATCGGCATGGTGGTTTAATGGGCTGTGTGAACCTTTGTTTTTCGAGTCTCTAGTTTTCTTAGGATAGGGCTAGACTATGGAAGGGCCTTTATTTCTGTTGCTTTTATTTTTTACTTTTTATGCCTTTTCATCATGTATTGGATGCACCATCTTTTAAGTATGTGTAGTCAATCTCTTATATTGCCCCTACCCAAATAATAATGTATAAATAAGTTGACCATTTAAGGAATTTCTGATAAGGAGTGATAAATTCTCTCTTTTCCATAAAAAGTAAATCACACATCTACATGAAGATGGACCATGCAATGAGTTCTAGACTAATTTCTGTTTCATATTTTTTCTTAGGAGATGTCCGAGTTAATGGGCAGTTAGCGGTGTCTGCCATTGCTTTTGGAACCAAGGCCTGAAATCACACCTGATCAGATTCAGACATCGACATGTTGATATTGACCCCAACATGACATTCTTATTCTTGCAGAGTGATGGTCTATGGGAAGGTGACCCATCTTTCATGAAATTTTACTTTTTAGACATGGGTGTGCTAATATCTCATGGAAATGAGCAACATCCTTCTTTTGTTGGTTTAAATACACAATTGCATTCTCTTCTTTCTAACGCTACATTGGTCCCATAACAAAATGTGCTGAAGCTATTTGTTATAACTTATAACAGAGATATGTGGTAAGAACTTTGGTCCTATTTTTGTTTGTAAACTTTTTCAATGAAATGATAAATTATTTTTTATGTTATTGGAAATTTTGTTGATTTGTAGTTCCCAATTTAAACTCTGATGATCGGTTTTTAGTAGGGGAGTGACCACTGTGACCTTGGTAGCAATAGATGCATTTATTAGGTAGGCGTTTGTTTTTGGCTTATTCTTTGAAAAGCAAAATTCTTTCGGCGTTAAAGCGCATTTGTTTAATTTTCATGACTTATTCTTTGAATTTTAAATTTTTAAATTTGAATAAAAAGTGACTTTGGTTTCTTAATGCTTTTTTTAATGTTTTTACGGTAGAAAAACTAGATAATATAATATAAGAAAATCATGTGCTTTTATCGATTGAAACTCTGATGATCCGTTTCATGCTAATTAAATAAAAACATTTATATTTTTAAAAATTCATTGTTTCAAAATTTAGATAAAAATTAAAAGATTGATTTTTTTAGAAAAAACAAATGGCTAAATACTTAATTCTATTAAGCAATATTAAAAAAAAAGTTATATTAATGGTTTTTTATCCATCTTAATCTGTAGTTTTTTTCGAAGAAGGTACTAGGAAGGAAAACTCTACCAAAGTAGTTTATTTGTATTCATATTAATGGTTTTTTTTCCACTTTTTGTTGTGCATCTACTCATGTAAACATGAAGTTAAAAGGGTTAGGTGATTTAATACAAATAATGACTGAGGTCGTAGAAAAATAAAATGGATCTTACTGTTAGCTTGTGGATGCATTATACTATCAGTTGCATATTTCACCAAAATCTAGAACCATCAGGAAAAAAAAAGAAGGAAAAAATAAAGAATTTCTCGAATTTTTTAAGACTTCCTTCTAGGAACTGACATACAAATATTGTGCTAGTGGATCAACAGTCCAGATTTTCTATTGTCTATTGTAAAAGAAGTCGCAGAGCAAATAATTAAAACAGATTGCAGAATCTGCAGGATAGTTTAGCCTTCTTGTTCCAGATATAAAGATTGAATAGGTGCTAAATAAAATTAGAGCTGCATTCTGCATTTCTTTTCTAATTAAGAGAAAACCATCCAAAAACAAAATCATACTTTGTGAGATTCCTCTTGTCAGCTTTATTAATAGCATAAATGGTGACTTAAGGATAAAGGTAGCTGCGTACATTCTGTAGAACCATCCTATCTCTTTGAAGTGGAAAGCAAAACTCTATAGATCATTGAGGAAATAATGGAACTGTTGGGATTTATGGTCAATGATTGACTTTGAAGCTGCTTTATTTGGAACTGTGAATGAGGTGGGAGAAATAAATACTATGATAGATTACTATGGGATAGTTTTTATGTGAATGCGACCAGGAATCAGTGTAAATAGGAGACTTCAGATGGTTCTTCATGTGGTCTTAAGGGGAAAAACTTGTTTTCCCTGAAAGATCTGGAGCCTCAGGAAACCAACAATAGTTTGAGAAGCCTAAGTTTGCTGAAATAATGTCATACCAAACTAGGTCATGGTAGAGAAGGTAGTGACTGGATGTAGTGTTTAGATAGAAGTAAAGAGAACCAGTGAAATGACTTAATCCCAAGTATGTGGGATTGATCAAGTTTTCCTAAGGTTTTCTTTTTGGTGCACTTGAAGGGTAAGAAAAAAAGCCCAATAGCTCTAAATGATGAATTATTACTTATAACTAATTAGTTAGAAAATTTGAGATCAATAATGAGAATAAATAAACTAGGAAATTTAAGTTTTATTGATCTCAATGGTGACTTCTAAGCTGACTACTCCATGGCATTAGTTTCTTCAGTTAGTTCCATCCTGCTCTGCATGATTTTCTTTGCTTGTCCTGTAGAATCTGCTGCACTTTTGGCCTTCTTCTCCTAACGCAAAAAGTTCCCTTATTCATCTTGCTATAAAATGTCTTATACACAAAATGGGATATTGTTGAAGAAACTCAAAACTTGAAATCTGTGAAGGGATGGGAAGCAACACTTGTATGTAATATATCTGATTGAATCTCATTCCGCCTCCTACCACAAACTGTTAGAAGTTTTATCAACTTATGTTTCTACTAGATACTAGGTTTCATCTTAGTTTCTCATTAGATCCTTGGGTTTACATCCTCATCCCTTTAAATGGGACACCTTTGGGCTATAGATCTATATCTTCTTCTATATCTGAATCTTAGTATTGAGGCCCCCTAATTGGATGGTTGGCTGGAATGATGAAATGCTGTTGTAACTGAACCTGGATTTTTAGACAGGTTCCTATGCAAAAAAAAGAAGCATCATTTCATCCTGGCAAACACAGAAGCGGATATCATTTTAACATTCAACAACAAATCATCATATTATCTTGTAATTTGGGTCAGATAGGTTGGCAACAAAACATATCTCTGTGGATCCTTGACAATGTGTGTGAAATCCTCATGAGTGCAAGACTGCTGCTATTCTCAGGAAACTATATTTCTTTCCCTTCTGAAGAAGTTTCAGTTTCAGTTGCTCCTTCAAAAGCATGTTTCTTTGTACTATAGCTTTGAAGACACTGCCAGGTGTAGGTAATGCAATCAATATACAATGTACCACCAGTAGCACAAAAAAGGGGAAAAGAAGTCATAATGCCAAAAAAAAAATTGGAACCTTGAAAGCTCCTTCATGCACTTATATTTGGTGTTTGGAAGAGAAAGGAAGAAGGAACCTTTGAAAGCATGGAGCAGTCAGATCAGCATTCAATGACAACTTCCTCAAAATTTTCCTTTTGTACTACCTATGTTCACTTTATTATGTGAGATTGTAATACATGTTTGCTTATGTGGTGCCCCATTTTTTGTTAGGTGTTCTTCTATAATATTGTATCTGACTACAAATGGTGTTTGTATTTTGTATAGTAAAATCTAATAATATGTCTAAGCTTATAGAGAATGTAAATGAACAACCACTCTAACTGTAAACAAAAATGGGTATTTCAATAATTTTTCTTGCTCGTCTTTCGTGTTAATCCAGGTCATGAATAATCAAGAGGCTGTTGACATAGCAAGAAAGATCAAGGATCCACAGAAAGCTGCTAAGCAACTTACAGCCGAAGCATTACGCAGAGAAAGTAAAGATGATATATCTTGTGTTGTTGTCCGGTTCAAGGGTAATTAATAGGAGCTATATATAATTTACCAGATGCTGGGTATTTTTTATTTTTGTTTCTGGAAAGTTTCTCTACATCAGATGATCACATCATGTATAGAGAACTATTACCAATACCTAGTACAGCAGGGGACGCTGCAGCCACAAATGCATATTTCTTCAAAAGTAGGTCATATGTTCCTCTCTCTACCTCTATGATTCTTTCTTTCTTCCGCCTTTGTGCAGTTTATGTTGTTGTTCTCAGCAACTTGTATCTATTGTGTATGCCTTACATTTTATTTTTTGGGTTTCAACTTCGGACGAAAAAGATTTGAAGGTTTGTAGAAGATGGTCGTCACAGATTCATTTTATTATTGAATTGATAAGTTTAGGTTTTGTGTTGAACGAAGTTTGGTTTGTAACGATTACTGGTGTTATTTTTGAAGAAAAGACTAGTATTTGCTTCCTCTCTTTTGTGCCATCGAAAGTTCAGGTTCTTCATATCTCGGATGTGATTCCTGCCCTTAGTGAATGCCTTGGATTACTCAGAGCCGGCTATGGTGGGTCGGGTCGGTCGGGCTCACTTGGGTTTGGATCTGCATGGGTGGAGTGCGGATATCTGCGTTGTATTGATACGTTGCCGTAGGCTGAGTACAATCTCTTTTCTTATCTCTATCAGCCTTTAACGAATTGGGAGAGTCTCATTGGCGGAAATTCAACCTAGTTATAATATTAAAGAGTTACCTTCAGACCCAGTTACTGCACACTGTCCCGGACCAAATCTCCTATGTTATTTCAGTTCGCCCTTACTAATATTGAATTCTGGTTCCACCTTGCCTTCAATCTTTTCTCTCAATTATCCTTCTGTAGTGATTATGTAGTCTATTTTTGGACATGTTCCTGAGTCCATTAAGTTGCGTTTGGTTGCTGAAAAGTATTAAAGAGAGGAAAAAAATATCAAGAGAAATGATTTTTTGTTTTGTCTAATAAAATTTATTTTTTGGGCATAAACATAAAACCATGCTTGAAAAAAAAAAAGAATGTCATGACTTTTAAAATTATGAAATTCAAGTAAATTTTCTCTGGATTTTTTTTTTTTGAGAATCAAGGGTGGTAGTAAAAAAAAATTGTTTTCTTATATTTGATTTTGCTATAAGAAATACAAAAGATAATTAAAATTATATGCAGTTTGAACGTATTTAATCTTTATATAACAGAAAGAACAAGTGAAGTGGTTTTAAAAACACATAAAAAATGATTTATTAACTTTGAATGTTTTCCTTCGTTTCTTTTTCTTTTTCTTTATGTTTTCATAACTCTTTTGAAACCAAACATAATTTAAATAAATGAAATTTGAAAAAATAACTTACACTCAAATAAAACTTTAAAAAATAGATTTACAAAATATTTGATTCCCATATTTATTCATACAATATATCAATTAACTTGAAATTTTTAAGTGCCTTAAACACGGTTAATGTACATATTTCCAAGTTCCAATTAGGTCAATGTGAAGTCAAGATAATGTTAAAAAAAAGACACAAGAAAAAGATAAGAGGGTATGAAGAGAGTTTGAATGAGATAAATTATTAGGAATGAAGAAAAGACTTGGAAAAATTGGATAGAATGAATGATTTTTAAAAAGTGAGACAAGTGGTGGCCCCCATTTACTTGAACTATGAAAGCAAACAAAGTTGGATGCATGTGGAGTTTGGCATTAAGACTCCATCACCCTTTCATGTCTTTGCTCCTTTCAGAACTGACTTTGTCTCCATCCCAACCTTGGTTGAAGTGGACACCACCACCCTATGCATTATGGTTTGTTAAATTTGGAATTTTTCGATGAAAATCAGAAACGTATTATTGGTTTAGATTTACTCTGTTGTTTTTTTTTTTTTTCAATTTTTTTAGATCTCGATAATCTTTTATACTAAATATATTAGAAACTTTTTTTTTTTTACTAAATAAGAAAAACAAAATCACTGTCGACTCTAGCTAACATGGTAAAATCTTAATGTTAAAAAGAGCGTGATGATATAAAGAGATAAGGAGTTTGAACTGAATCTGATAAAATCGGTTCTTATATTATGAGTAAAATGTTTATACGAAAAGAAGAAGATATTTGAAGGCTTATTTTGATTAGTTCAACATAATCAATAATATAATTTAAGTGAATTAGTTATTAATAAATTTAATTGAGGATTAAGATATATTGGTTGATATCGTATAAACCTCTAAATAATTGTTATTCAAATAAAGAAATATTAGCTTAAGATACCAAGGTTATGACATTAAAAAAATATTTGTGTTAATATTATGATTATATAAAAGTTATTTCGATTTTTTATAAAACACAAAAAAAAAAAAAAAATTGTGGGTATACATTGAAAAATAAGTAATTGTAAAAATTAGATATATTATCTCAAGTTTCAAATAAAATTAATTAATTTTTACTTAAGAAAAAAAAAAGAAACACTGTAGTTTTATATGAAAGTTTATAATTTAAAATTAAAAACAGAAAAATACATTCAAAGGGCATTGCCACCGCGTCAAAAATGGCAACCACGCGTTCAATTTTACTTGTATTTTCATTTGGTTTGGATTTGAATTCTGCATAACATTTCGTCAGCATTTAAATTTTCATTTCAATTTCGTCAGCATTTGGGAGATTTTATTTACATCCCAATTTGATTTGTCCCCTCCTACTTTATCACACTTTTAATTCTGAAAATAGAAAACAAAAAATAAAGAAGAAAAAGAAAATATCCAGGTCAAATTTTTGGATCTCCCGTCGTTGTTATTATTATAGCATTCTCATTGCTAATCATATTTTTGAAATTCAATCTTTTAGGAAGTATTTTTTTTATCAAACCATAAATTGTCTTGAAGGTTTGTGTATTCATGAAATGTGTCTTTAAATCAGAAGGGATTATAAGGACTATAAAGTTATGTCAGCATACTTGTAAGCTATATTAGGCTGGCTGATATCATTTGGTTAAGTATGGAATCATCAATGATACCATTTATCACATTTCATTATAATCTCACCTATGGAGTTGTCGCATGAATAACTTTTGTTACATATATTTGTAGGTTATTTGCCTAGAAATTTTAGTTGATGTGACAAACATAAATTTATAAAACAATGCATTCTAAGAACCTTTTTGAAACATTACATTTCGGATATCTAACCCTCTAAAAATTTTACAATATTTTGACAAAAATACATTTGTAGTTTTCTTATAAAAATAACCATTTTTTTAGATGAACATTTTCTTTCATAAGACACATGTAAATACCTAAAAGAACAAAAAACATTTTTATTTATAATGAGTTATTTTTGCAATAAAAGAATAAGAGAAGGTGGATTTGTAAATTTTGGATTATTAGATGTATTTTAATCAAATATATATATTTTTTATCTAGTATAATATAACTCACTCAAAAATTTATTAATATAATATTTTTCATATTTTTTCTTAAAAAATAATTTATTTTGAATAAAATGACCTTTTTATTTCATGTATTTTTGCAAGAAAATAAAATGGTGTTTTTTTGTTTTTTGTTTTTATCAAAATCAAACCAAAAAGATTAGGTTTTGAAAAGTAGTTTCAATCAAATTAACCATTTGTGATTCGCTGAACTGTCAGTGAAAAGTAGTGCTATTTGAGTCTCCCAACAACAATAATAATAATAATATATTAGTAATAATAATAAAAAGAGGAAAGATGGGGGTGATGATGGATGGGATGGGATGGGATCTAAAAGAAGAGGGCAGGGAGTTGACCTTTGTAAAGTGGCCGGAGTCAAGATGGAGAAAACGCAGAAAAGGTTTTATAGAGGAGAAGAAGAACGAAGAAAGCAGTAAGAAGAAGAAGAAGAAGAAGAGGGCAGACCTTGTATCATCAGCTAAAACGCCTGCTTTTATGTCAAAATCCGGTAATTTTTTCGGACATGCTCCGAAATTTCCTTTCGTCGCCGATATTACCCTGCAGGAGGGCACTGACACAAGTGTTCCGCTGCTCAACCTCGCCACCGTTCAGGTTAGGGTTGATGCCCTGCAGCGCTTCCTATCCGATTCAATCAGCCGAAATGTTGTGATTGCTCCCGACCAGATGGAGATGGTTTCCACCGAGATTGTCGCCGCAATCCACCAGATCGTCGTCAACGGAGCTGCTCTAATCTCCTGTTCTCAGCCCCGTTGCTCAATTTTCCGGCTGCTGGTGCTGCCGGTGCGCTGCTATCGCTAACGGTTCGAATCCGAAAAATCTGAAGACTGCGCATGTGGCGGCGGCGGCGAAATCGAGTGGCCCTGATGCGATAGATCTGAAGACGGAGAGGGTGGAAGATGATGTGAAAGAGGAGATCGACGGCGGTGAGGACGACAGAGATTGCGAGGTCATCGAACTGGACGCCGTGGAATTGCTGGCTGAGCACATTCACTTTTGCGATATCTGCGGAAAAGGGTTCAAGCGAGATGCAAATCTCCGAATGCACATGCGCGCATAGAGCAGTTCAAGACTCCGAAGCCCTAGAAGCCGGATAAGTGTACGGAAACGCAGCGACGCGTTCAATTCTCATGCCCCTACCAGGGCTGCAACCGAAACAAAACTCACAAGAAGTTTCGGGCATTGAAATCGGTGATATGCGTGAAGAATCACTTCAAGCGGAGTCACTGCCCTAAGATGTACTCCTGTAATCGCTGCAACAAGAAGAGCTTTTCGGTTCTGGCGGACTTGAGGAGCCACTTGAAGCACTGTGGAGAGTCCAAGTGGAGGTGTTCTTGTGGGACGAGTTTTTCACGAAAAGACAAACTGTTCGGTCACATGGCCCTGTTCGAGGGGCACATGCCGGCAGTCGAGAATGGGGATGAGAAATCTGGGCTTTCAGCAGCAGCTGCCTCTATGGAAGAAGATGAGCATGAGGAAGATGATGGGATTGGAAAGAACGAAGGGAATGGGATATTTGATGAATTGTTTCAAGAATTGGGTTCGATTGGGGGATACTGTTTGCAGGATGTCTTGAGGTCTCCTCCTCTACTACATGATATTTCCGAATTTTTGGATTAGTCAGTCATATCATATGGGGTATTCTCATGTATACATCCATGTTTCTGTATTCTTTGTAACAATAAAATTATGTCCTTGCTCTCGTTACTCTTGTTGTAGCTGATCTTTTATTTGCAATAAAGTTTTTGGATTAAATATACACTTTTAGGTTGATCTTGTTCTGGTTTTGCTTGAGACTGTTCTGTTGTTGTGGATTCTGCTTCCTGTTCCAATATGTCATATATATTTGAATGGTGAGACATGGACTTTTACAGATGATAAACGAGATTCAATCAATCTTCATTGCAGAAAGACTTGAGAGAGGATTTGTTGAGGAAGGATGTCCTGTTTTGAGTGCCAATGGATAAGAAAGGCACAAGGGTGACACTCCTAACTCATGGGTATCTGGAGAACACAAAACATAAGAACAATGCAACCTCCAGAAATCGATCTCAAGAAAAGATGTCAAAAGATGAAAAGCAGATCACCTTCAGTATATCAATAATTTTCTCTTGAAAAAACATACATTAGTCCCTAAGAAGCATTCTGATGAGAATTAGAAGCTAGCTTTCCCTTTCAAATGCACTTGAGCAAGTAAGTCTAGGTCCAATACATATACACAGTGGCTTACTCTGTAAAGTTTCCCTGTACTCTGCTTATCTGCATCCTTGTGACTTAGTATAGTCACTTTGCTTCTTCTTGGCTTCATTGTCACTCATGAATGATCCTTATCTTCATCATGACTGCTGAACTGGGAAAATTTTGATTGTGAAACTGCTCCACTCATGTTCTTTGCCGGACATAAATCATAACATGACTCCAATGCAAGTGCGGGGATGCAGCATATGAAAGCAACTTGATGGTAAGGACCAGTGCTACAATGAAAGCACTTCTCTTAATGAAAGTAAGAACTTGCGGTGCATACACAATTGCAAAATTCTCTGTAGAGGAGTGATAAAAATCCTTCTTTGCATGATTTCTTGCAAGACAACAACTGGGAATATTTCCCCCTTTGTTGTTTTCTATCTAATCTATAGCTGCTATAAGGCCAGAAGGGATCTGAATAATTACTAACTTCCAAAGTATATTAGTAATGTCTCAATCCAGACATGGCATCTGAATAACTGATATATGTAAAGACAAAACTTCATTCTTCCCTCAATCGCTTTCATTCCCTCTGACGTGACTATGAACATTTATACAAGCTGATTAATGTATTGCAGCAGGACTGGTCTTAAGAAGCATGGTAACTTACAGTGAATCCAAATAAGCTTGGACTTTTAGGAAAATGGTAATATGAGAGCATGGGTTGGCTGTTTGCATTGGTTTGTTTGTCTCTTCATGTGTAAGTATAGGCCACAAGTGAGAAAGAGTGTTAAAAAGCATAATACTCGTATTGAACTCAAACCCAACAAGTTTTAGCTAATATGAACATTGCTTGAATTTCACAATATCAAAATCAATGTATCATAGGAGGAGAGTCAGGGTACCATAAAGGCCTTGACTTCCCCTAAAGTAAATGGTTGTGTTAACCAAGTAGATGTTGGGAAACTAATGAACCTACCCCTTTTTCACATTGATATGATATTGTCCATTTTGAGCCTAAGTCTTTAAGTTTTATTTTTGTGCTCCTCTCAAAAGGGCTCTCATCTGGTGGATATTGTCGTATATATTAAAGTTTATGATCTTCCACATTTCTAACGGATGTAGGATTTTAGACCTTTTTAAGTCCTCCTCTCAAACAAAGTTTATGAGTGCCATGACAAAGTTCGACCAAGCATCGGAATTTCGTCGGAGTTTTCTTATGCTTTTATTGCGTTCAAGCACATGCTATGTTAAGCACCACCTGCCAATGGCTCATCACACCATTTTATTTGGCATCTACCCACACGGTTAAGCCAAAATCCGGCTATGATACCACTTATTGAGAAATTAATGGACGTACCCCTTTCCACTACATTGATATGATATTATCCATTTTAAGCCTAAGTCCTCGTAGTTTTGGTTTAAAGCTCCCTAAAGATGTAGTACCAATTGGATGTGTTATATCAGCCTTCCTATTTTCCCAATTGATGTAGAGATTTGGGCACACACCAGGTAGATCCATGATGAGTGCGGCCTCTGGTGGAGTTTAATATTGTCCAACTATCAAATAGGCATTAATGCAGCTTTACAATTGAAATAGAAAAGGATCAGCTGGGAGCTCAATAGACTAGACCAGAACTTGTACGCCAATGGCAGAGAGCCAGAGGAACCCCCAAGTGTGAATGCTTGAATGGCGTTGGCTTTATCATCTTGATGAAACCCGTGTCTCCTGAGCTGGATGATCATCATTGGACTGACTTGGCCAGTTACGTCTCGGAAATTTTAATATTTTACATTCTTTTCTTCTCCTTCTAAGATCAATTCTATTTTGGATTGTATTAAAAAAACACCATCATCCATAGTCCCAGATACGGGTCAGATGTATTCATTACAGCTAGTACTCCAATGTAACTTGAATTAATCTGAGTCAAAGCAAAGTTTAAGCTTTAACCTTAGCGCCAACAAGAATAAGGATCCAAGATGCTTGGTTTTGAAATTAGTCAAAGAAACAATCTTTGAAATTATATGTTGATCGAGGAGAAGATAATTAGGCAGTCAATGGTCAGTCACGGGACTGTAACACGTCTGTACAAATACTCAACTCTTTCTATTTTCACCATAACCAGCATTAATAAATTTGTAATGGCTGACATCATCAAATTAACCAGGATCATTTGGTAATAGATTGACTTTCTAATCAGGCGCAGTCAAATACACGAAACAATCACATGATAAATGCTATTATAATTTTTAAAACATGCACATATAGTGCATATAGTGCATATATATATATATATATTGGGTATGGACAGCATTCTTAATCTAAAATCTGGAGTTAGTCCCAAATTCCCAACCCATCTGATCAGTTGTTCATTACAATCCAGCTTTATTTGTACTTGTAAATCTGTCCATCTTGATCTAGTAATGTCAGTTTCATTGGAAGCTCTGGCAATGGCCGGGGTGAATTACCTTGAAAGTGGAATGGATATTGAAGAGTGGGAGCGTCAGGACCTGGGACCGCCGCCGTCTCATTTACTGGCCGAGGATGAAGAAGAAGAAGAAGAGGAAGAAGAAGAAGAAGAAAAAGGAATGTTCCAGAAGAAGAACCATGAACATGGTGATCGCCGTAATTACACCATGCCGAAGAATATCAGATACAAATGAGAAGACGAGGATCGCAAGACCTGTGCGGTCAATAGGAAGAACATACTTGAGAGTCATCATAAGCGTATTGAGTGATGAGGATTGATATTACGAACAAATGTACTAAAGCCTCATTGCCACCTACTAAGTTCTAAGAATAGCAGTAAGCTTGAGTGGTCTATCTCCTCTCCTCTCCTCTTCTCAATGCTCAAGATATTGTTGTAAATGTCCAGCGTATTATTTCTATTTATTAGCCTCATCTTCCCCATTGATGTGGATGAGAGCTGCAGTTTAATTTATACATGTCTCAACTTCTACATCCTGCTTTTTCTTTTCTTTTTGTATTTTTTTTCTGCACAGAATATAATCAAGAAATATTTGGTTAAAATATATCTAATAATTCAAAATTTACAAATCTAACCCTCCTCATATTTTTTATCTTGAAAATTAACTCATTATAAACAGAAATACCTTTTGTCCTTTTAGGCATTTACATGTGCTTTATATAAAAGAACAGTTATTTTTATAAGAAAATAATAAGGTTATTTTTATCAAAAATATGGTAAAAAAATTAATAAATGATTAGATTTTGAAAATTCAAACTTCAAAAGGTCTTTTAATTAAATAATCCTAATTAATTAACCAATGGAAGATTAGATCATTATTAAACTTTAAGCCATGTGCACAACTGAAGATTATTGTGATACTACGTCCCATAGAATGTGTAGGATTACCTAATGTAGTTTTCTTCTCTCACCAACAAAAATTTAAAATAATAATAATAATAATAATAATTATAATAATAACTGAGGAACCAAAGTGGAGTAGCCATACCTGAGACGAGAAACTGCCCACCAACACTGCAATACAAATGTTGTTAATCTCAGTTTATATAACTTAAGATGACAATTTACAAGTATAGGCAAATTGAAAATGGTGGGCTGTGTGCGCTGTTAAGTTGAGTGCAACAATGCCCCTCTCAAAAATGATGGCCTTATAACATCTGAAATATATATGATATGATTCAATGTACATGGAATTTTATGTTAATATTAGAAAATGTCTAAGAATTTTTTTGGACAGAGGAAATGTCTAAGATTGTGTTACCTCAGATAATCAGGAATTATATATGTCTAAGATTATGCTACCTTGGAATTTGGTTTTGGTTTAAAATGTAGACAGAAATTGTATGTGCAAAGGGAGGAGGATGCGTTGGGAGTTTAAAGGCTTAAAGCCAAAATAAATAATCATTTTTTTTTAAATACACATATAGAATCGTTTTCAAAATATTCAACAAGTTAGTCTTTTTACTTTTTAAAACCATATTCACCAAGTGAGGTTTTAAAGTTAAATTAAAACTGTATTTACCAACTTAGATTTTAGGATTAATTTTTAAAATTGCAGTTGATAAATACGGTTTTAAAGTTAATCACTACTACAAAATTCAAAATAATGATGTTCAATTCCTTGATGCTTTAGAAAAGCATCATTAATTCGATTATAATATTATATTCATATAATATTTATCTATTGATGACATGTATAGTAAATATATAATGACACTTATTTAGAGTGTCATAGAATTAATTTTAAACCTATGAATCTTATTTAGAATATCATAGGATTAATCTTAAACCTTTGACATTTTTTAAAGCATCATTATCTAATCAATGTATATTAGTATAGGATGACTCTTATTTAGAGTGTCAAAAAATCATAAAATATTATCAAATTTAACATCTAATAAATATTAATACTATTATTAATTTGTCACATAGTGCATATAATAATATTTTTTTTATATTTAGAAAATCTAAAAAAAAAAAATACCATATTATATAAATTTTATAATATTTTAACCAATGTTAAACTTTGATAATAAAATTATTATAAACATATTTATTTTAAAATGAATTGATCAAATATGTATTATAAAGTTAATTAATTTTAATCAATAAATTTAATATATGAAAATAACTATAGCTATTAGAATATATTATTTATACATAATAATATTTATAAAAAAATATTTAGTATTTGATGTTAAAAAGTAATATTATTTATGATATTTAGTTATCAAGTTAGATAACTAAAAAATATTATATTTATCATTTAATTACAAAGTTAGATATTAATTTAAAATATTTTATTCTATCTTCCAACTATATTTTCAAATTTATTTAATTCTATAAATTAAATAAATTTAAAAATATAGTTGGAGATATGACAAAAAAAAATTAAATTAATATATAACTTGATAAATAATATTAATTTCCTGACTTATTCATTGACTTATTCTCAACTGACAAACAAACCATTATCAATTTTGAACAAAACACAAAATAAAACTTATTTCACTTATATTATTTAATTAACAAACATTTTAGTTTTTATATTCTCAGATTACTTAAAAATGTTATTTATAAATGATTATATTTAGTTTTAGTTAAATCTAGTATCTTATTTATCTTCACTGAAACATAGATAATTTTTTTATTTGAGTATGTGTTTAGTTAAATTATTTCTTTGTTGGGTAATAATATTATAAAAGACTTATCAAGCATTTCTAATAAGTTTAGATGCTTAAAATTTAATATAAAATATAAATAAACTTGAACATCTAACTTTAAGGTTTGTTTTAAAATATATATATATATATATATATATATATATATATATATATATATATATATATATATATATATATATATATATATATATATATATATATATATATATATATATATATATAGTTATTCATAAGGTTTCTATAAAATAGTTTTAAATATTTAAAACTTATAATTAAAATTTAATTTATTTGAATTCTAACCAAATTCATAATTTAAAATATTTTATGTTGAATTATATTTTAAAATAATGTAAATTTTGAAAATATCTTAAATATATTTTTCTTTTACAAGAAACTTATTCTTAAATACAAAATAAAATATATACTTTTAGAATTTTAGAATGTAAATTATATTTGTTTTTTCATAATAAATAATTATTTATTTATTTTTAAAATCGATTACATCCTCAAGGAATAGTGGAACACAAGACAACTAAAATTTTAGATTATTTCAATTCTTTCAAAACATATTTTATTTTTTATTCTTATTTTCTCACCCTACATTTTCTCTCTCCAAAAAGTTGAAAGCTATGTCATTGACGAAAATTAAATTTGAACCGCCCTCCCTCTCTATCTCAATTTCCACACACGGGCTCAGGCTCATCTCTTCTTCAATTCCTCTTCATTCTTGGTTTATGAGGTTATCTTCTCCTTCTCTCTTCTTCATATTTTATTTTTACTTTTTAATAAAAATTCATTATTCATAGCTCTATTGTTTTTTGTTTGATTTTTATTTTCCAAACCGAAAACCTTCTTTTTTTTTTTTTTTTTATCATTATTGGGCAAAATTTTGTTGATAGAGGTTGAGTTTTTGAATTAAAGATGTGGGTTTGCCGCTATATATAAATCACTAGATCTCTTGATTTGGCGAAAGGTTCCCTTAAGCGGTGAATGATTTCGATTATCGGGACAAGCATTTCTTCATTTCTTCAATTTTTTGGTTCATTAAGAAATTATCATTTTTTTATGAAATTTTTCAGTATGCATCCGAGACTTGTTTATCGAATTTCAATTTACTGTAATTTTAGCTTTTTTTTTTATTGAATAGTTGAATCTTCATTTTCAATTAGATAAATTTGATAAAAAGAGAAAGTTTTTGTATTTTTTTTACATAATATAAGTAGATGAGTATAAGAAAGTTCATTTGTTTGGTGATAATTGTGTAGATTAGTCAGAAAGTCTATTTTCTCAAATTTATTTATATTTCCTTTTATTTTTGTTATAATTTTTTTTTCTCTTTAGATGGTTATAAAAGTTATAATTTCATTTGTGTTTATTAATTATTGAAAATATATTTTGCAGGTTCTTTATTCTTCTTATATTTATTTACAGGTTGTAAAATGAAAATGATTTGCTCAAAGAAGAGATTTCAGAGGAAAAAGATGCCAAAAATCAAAAAAATTATTATTGTGTTTAAATTATGTTTTGTAGAATATATCAAAGTAGTTGTATTAATTGTATAATAATTTAAATTTATTATTATATAAAATTGATTACATTTAATTAGTAAATGACTGAATTTGGTATTTATTTTTTTATATAGAAAATTTCATTGTTTTGATAAGAAAATATAAATGATATTTTTATAGAAAATATTAAAAATGATGTTTCCTTAAATGCGCTATTTCCATCAATTTGTAAAAGTTGAATTATTAAAATACTCAAATATGTCGCTTTTTATAAGTGTCATTGTTAATATTATTAAAACTTGATGCTTTTTTAAAATGAAGTTGTTTGTCAAAGATGACGCTTCATATAAATGTCATTATTAAATAACACATATAATGTCAATTCGATAGACCACGCTTAATAAAAGTGTCATCTTTTACTTTCCATGACACTTAAAAAGTATCATTGTTTCATATTTTCTTTGTAGTGAATTTTCAAAAAGATTAATTTGATAAATATTTTGAAAAGAAGTCTATTTGTATAACTTTAAAAAAAATGAATTACTTTAATATCAAACTCATGCTTTGGAGTGTGACGTAAATTAATCACATAAAAAGAATTAGCCCTAATGGAAATTCATTTATTACAAATTTAATAAATATTAAATTAACTTAAATTAAGTTATAGTAAACTTAAATTATCAAATAATAAATCTTAAGTTTTACTACATATAATTTATCACAAATTCGGTTAGGACATAACATGCACTTGATCTGCATGTACATGTTAGTATGTTTCTAGCTAGGACTAATAGAGATATACATTTGAAAATCACTTTATATATAATTTATACGTACTTGGACCATTATTTATTTTTCACCATCAACAGGAGCAAAAATATTGAGGTCAGGGTGCACGCAACCTGAATCTCAAATAATGTCGTTTAATTTGTTGAAATTTCTTGTCACGGGAAATAAAAGACATTAAGAAATTAACGGCCAAACCACTTGGCTAATGGGTATGACTATGATCAATATCAATATCTTATACATCATATGAACGTGTGTATCATCTTAATTCCTTCGATCGCCTCACGTATATCATGCAACTATCAAGTTGGCATTCATATAAAATTATATACTGGAATAGGAGAGGATGCTCGGAACCTTCAAGTGGAATGAATGGTTGAATGGCGTATGGACCTTGCCTGTTCATCTTGATGAACCCGTACGTTGACTGAATGTATCGTATTTTACATTCCTATCCTTTCTTCTTCTACCTCCAGGTTGAATTCTTTTTCTAATTCACGGAATTGTACGTACCAATACGTAGCCATGTCGTTCTATTTAATTTACAGCACAATCAACATTCGTAATGGCTGACCTCATATATCTATATCTATATATACTGTACATCTCGACAACATTCTTATTTGAAAATTTGGGAGTTACCCACCAGCTAAGTTGTTCATCATAATCCAGCTTTATTTGTACTTTGTAAATCTGCACATCTCGTCGTCATGTCAGTTTCATTGGAAGCTTTGGCAATGGCGGGGGTGAATTACCTTGAAAGTAGCATGGACATTGAAGAATGGCAGCGTCAGGACCTGGCACCGCCGCCACCCCATTTACTCGCCCATGAAGAAGAAGAAGAAGAAAATTACCAGAAGAAGAAGAACAATGAAGATGATGTGATCACCATATTATTATACCATGTAAAAGAATCTCTGATAACGAATATTGAGAGGACCACAAGACTAGTGTGGTCGATAGGAAAATCGTTTATGAGAGCCATCTTATGGTGTTGGTCTCATAAGGATGGATTTTACAAACAGATGTAAGGCCTCCAGTGGATGGTCTTTCTCCTCTTCTCAGTTTTTTTTTCTTAAATGTTGTTTTAATTAATTAATTAATATTTTGTACATGGCTCAACTACTGTACAGCCAATTCCTTTTTTTTCCTGCACATAATAATATATTTGAATTTTGGAAGTTTTGATCATTATATCTCTACAAAGTTAAGTGTAGCCGGTTAAATAATCAAGTCTTCTAAGAGCTCAACCTTACAGGATGAGAATCGGGTTTAATATGAATCACCCTTCTTCATATGTGGTACCCATACATGAAAAGTTAAACAAATGAAAGGAAGTCCATTATAAACTTCAAAATACACAAATCATGTAATCCTATATTCAAATTAATGGTAAAGAGAGACCTAAACCCATGACCTCTTATGTAATAATCATGTAATATCATGCTTCACATAGTGTACTTTTGAATCTCTGCTTTATATATTTAATGATCTTATGGCTCTCATAATCGCCATTCTTGTTGTCCTCTTATTTATAACTGATCTTCGATCTCAGACGTTTTTTTTTTACCTGGCAAAATATAGAACCCAAATAATATCCATTGTGCCCATCATCTGCGATCAATTGACTTACTTATTAGCGAGTAAATGGGGGCCGACGGCTGCTCCAAGCTCTCATGGCCCCCTTCGTCATGGTATGATCACATGGCATTTGCAGATTACAAGGCATCTTAGATTTAATTTGAGAAACGAGTCTTTACTTCAAATTTTCGAAAGGGTTGCATGTCCATACTCATTACTTACGCACATGATGACGCCTTAGAAACTGTGCATGTGATGCTGTTGAAATTTACTAATTTAGTATAATCATTTTTGTCAATGTACGTAATATGTACCAAGATGCATGGTATATATAAATTGGCTTATTCCCGTCATATCCAGCTTTATGACTCCTTAGGCTTAAATGACGTATGGTGGAATATTACTTAATTACCTAAGAAAGACTCAAATCTCATAATTGTTTACAACGGAATATTTCTAGTATTAAATTGTGTTTTGAATTCACGTGCGTATATAATAATCCTCTATACTTAACAACGAGGCAATTATCCATTTTGTATTATAAAGATTTTCTTTTTTAATTTCTCTTAAAGTTAATTTAAATTACCTGTTGTGTGTCATGTCTCACGAGAGGCTGTGATGCTCGTATGATGTTATCATGAACTTAGGATGAGACGCATAAATGCCTTAAGTTTTGTGCGTATTTCTTATATTGCTCTTAAATTAATTGTTTTCCTGAACGCATTTCAGAACACCACGCCCATCTCATTAAAAAAACACAAACTGTGTTGGAAACGAGTAACATGTATGAGGTTTAAATGATTGACAACACACATTTGTCGACCTGCACATTTCGATCGTAGAGCAAAGATTGAAATGAGGTGCGAAGTGATTCGTGACGAAAAATGAGCGCAAAGCGGAGATACGTGAAATGAAGAATCGGGCAGCGACCGGGCTTGGCAAAATTTGGCCCTTGTTTGTTCCAATAAAATAGCACCACCGAATTTAATTCCTAATCTAGTCTGGGCCCTAAATTGCCGTCTAGGCTGGGCCAAATTTGTCACATTTTTTTCTGACCAATAAAATAGCCGCCAAGTCCAACCCTAATTTTGAGTGAATCATGCTCAAATTGTCAACAATATTGTTTGCAACAAATTTTAAGGTATTTATATCTTAATCCTCATGAAACTCAAGGAATAAAAATATGTTGTAATCAATTGGTTTTTTGAGTTCGATCTCAGCATGCTATAGATACTCATTTATCTCTTTATTTTTTTCATTAATCTAAATTGCATTTGATCATTTCATACACAAAATCTTTAAGGTGGGAGGAAGTAAAAGTTTTACATTAAACTTGGATTGCTCACATCAATCAACTATATATTCACAACCTAACTTTGATACATTACATAAGCTACATCTCTCATTCCTAAAGTCTGATTGCAATAATAATACAGTTCTATTCATGGCAGCCAAGAGCTAAGAGCCTTAGCCCATTCCCGTATCTTTGCTTTCATCACCCTCCCTTCATTCATCTTTTTCTTATCGTTTTGTATGACTTCGTACCAGCTTCAGTACTGCTTGAGATTTTGCGGCGGAGGCGGCTGTGTGGAGCCGTCGGCCTCCCAAACTTCGAGGTCAATTCCGCATTCCAAGTAATCAGCTCCCGCCATTGCCTGAGAAGTCAATTCTCGTGAGCTTGTTTGTTGTAATAAATCCGTATATGCTTACAGAATAATTAGAATTAGAAGAGATATTTGTAGGTAAAATATGGTTGACTTTGTTTCTTTATTATAATTTATTAAGTCTGAAGTGAATGTCAACATACCCGTGATAAACCTAGCTATCACTCCAAAATATGAACCAATTGGCTACTTCACATTTTAAGGGAGTTTAAGTCGTCGTGTCTATCCTAGATAGAAATATCAGGAGAGAGTATATAGCACATTAGCACT
Source organism: Tetrastigma voinierianum (assembly GCA_016808115.1). NCBI lineage: Eukaryota > Viridiplantae > Streptophyta > Magnoliopsida > Vitales > Vitaceae > Tetrastigma > Tetrastigma voinierianum. The sequence goes on from JAEQBH010003866.1 coordinate 149,758, forward strand.
CAGCCTTTACTTGTCTAAATTTAATTAGGTTTATGCACCCTTATCACCATCGATTAATGAACAATTTCCTTTCCTACCTATCATATAATTTTTAAATTTAGGCTTTATAAAGAACATTGTCGTGACTAAAATTGATCAGGATTCATGATCACATCCAACCATTAACCATTAAGTGTGATATCTATTAGTAAAAATTTTAAAACAAGAGGAGTACTGTCCAGTGTCTACACTCTATCAGTACATGTATACCACATGAATAAAAAGAAAATCTTGTAAAGAATGATGGATGATAATTAGCATGGTAATTAATCAAATGGAAGGTCAAAGGAGAGAGATGCAGATCATACAAAAGAGCATATTTATCATGTGATTGTTCTGGGTATGATTAATGTCTTATACATCACATAAGCATTATTAATATAAGAAACTACTTTATCAACTATAAGTAACTCATATATATAGTGGTTGAAACCAATATTTTAAAAATGGGATCCAAATTTCTTATTTTTACCATGTTCTTTTATTATTATTTTTTTAAATTGCTTTTCGAAGTTTTTTTCTTTTGACCATTTCAAAGAAAAACACTATAAATGTTACAAATAAATAAATTTATACTTGTTTGAGGTTTAACAATAAATATATTAAGGTCTAGCTCAAGTGATAAAATGTTTATTATTAAAATAAGTAAATTAAGGACATAAGGAGAAGGGTCTCAGATTCGAGTCACAATGGAGACATTACTATCTTAAAACTATAACGTATTCAAAAATAATAATAATAATATATTTTTTAAATGATACACTATATATGAATAATAAATAATTTGGTCCTATGAAAGATCAAATATCAATAATTAAATAGATAAATATTATCCTATATTTGTTATATATTAAAATATTTTAATAATTAAATTTAAAAAGTGTTAAAAATTAAATAAATTTGGTTGTTTTAGGTATCAAATTTTAAGAATAAGCTGTTTTTTATTTCCAATAAAAAAGAATAACCTATTTTATAAACTATTAAATAAATTCATACAAGAATTGTGAAAACTTAAAATAATTTTATATTATAAAAAATAATATGAATATCAATATTATAATGAAACCATGCACTTTATTTTTTTATTAAATAATAATATTATTTTATTATTTGTAAAATATGCATGGATACTAATAATTATCAAATTTGGAGCATTTTTGTAATATTATGATTTATTTATTTGTAAGAGTTTGAGTCAATAAATAAATTAATATCTTAATAATAATATTTAAGGATTGGGCTATATACACAGATGAAATGGCTAGTTTCAGTGCAAAATGCATTAAAAAAACCTTGTTTCAATTTTTTTTTTAACAATAATAATAATAATAAATTATTGAACCATTTAGTTCCTTGAGAACATTTAGTTCATCAGTTCAACCCTAGGTGAGGCGGGCCAATCCAACGGCATATTGAAACTTTCAGAGAGTTGACTTGACCAAGGGCATATTGATTGAAACTTTGTACATACAAGAATGGAAACTTAATTTCTGCATACAACAAAAAGCAAGTCTGTTGAATGACTTATGGGCGTTGCCTCATCATCATCTTGATGAAACCCGTGTATCCTGAGCCGTTTGAACTGATGACTTGGATAGGTGGATCTTTGCCTTAATGTCTCGTCTTTTACATTTCTATCCTTTCTTCTTTTTTCTTTTTCTACCTTCTAGTTGTAGTGGTGGAGCCAAAAAAATATAGTTAGGAGAGACATAAAATTTTTTAAGGGGGCATGGTAGTTAAATGGTAAAATAACTTATTTGTAACCATTAGGTCTAGTGTTAGATTTTTATTATCTACTTGTTTTTTTCTAAAATTTCATGCCCCTAAGCCTGAATTCTATTTCTAAGCATCTTTCTTAATTATCCTATTTTTGTGGGAAGATGATGTAATCATGATTAAGTACAATCTTTGAGGGGAAATATAATTGAGTTTAGTATAAAGTAATTCATTTAAAAAATTAAAATGAGTAGTTTCGCATCAAACATTAAATTAATTTGATTAATAAGGTTTTCAAATACATGGGAAACATGATTATTTTGAAAAAAAAGGTGTTTTTCTATTTTTTTTTTTAAATGAACTTTTAACCCAAGGTAATTAGGCAGGAAAGTCACAAAATTGTACGTATCAGTCCAATACGGCAATATACCCAAGTCGTCCTATTTAATTTACCGTACAATCAACATTCGTAATGGCTGACCTCATATATCTGTATCTATACCGTACATCTCGACAACAATATTTTATTTTAAAATTTGGAGTTACTCACCACCTAAGTTTCTTCATTACAATCCAGCTTTATTTATTTGTACTTGTAAATCTCTACATCTCGTCGTCATGTCAGTTTCATTGGAAGCTTTGGTGATATGGTGGGGTGAATTACCTTGAAAGTGGCATGGACATTGAAGAATGGCAGCGTCATAACCTGGCACCGCCGCCACCCCATTTAGTCGCCCATGAAGAAGGAGAAGAAGAAAATTACCAGAAGAAGAACAATGAAGATGATTTGATCACCATATTATTTTACCATGTAAAAGAATATCTGATAGGAAGATCTTTTATGAGAGCCATCTTATGGTGTTGGTCTCATAAGGATCGATTTTACAAACAAATGTAAGGCCTCCAGTTGATGGTCTTTCAATGTTGTTTTAATTAATGTTTTGTACATGGCTCAACTACTGTACAGCCTTTTTCTTTTTTTTCCTGCACATAATAATACAATTGAGCTCTGGAAGTTCTGATCATTATCTCTACAAAGCTGTGTATTATGCTAAACAATCAACTCTCCTAAAATTTTAAGAGCTCATAGGATTCAGGTTGGAAGCTAAACAAATCAAATATAATTCTTTATAAACTTCAAAATACACAAATGAGTTCAAATATTCATATTACAAAGAGATGCCTCATCCTCATGACCTCCTCCTACATATCATATTAAATAATCAACTCTCCTAGTATATAGGATTTAAGTTTAATATGAATATCATATTTTACATATTGTATTTGTGAATTTATGCTTTTTATATTTTATGATCATATGGCTCTCATAACCGTCATTCCTATTGTTCTCTTATTTATAACTAATCTTCTCATATGTTTTTTTAACCTAGCAAAATATTGAAACCAAATAATGTTCATTGCGTCCATCTTAAACGATCAATTCTTCTAAAATCTCAAATTTATAAGATTTTTGTTTCATATGAATATCATGCCAATACTCTCCCTCACATGTAGTCTCAAATCTATATACGGAGAGTCAAATAAACCAAATAAATTTTTTTGATTTTCAAATCAATAAATAAAAATAAATTATAAAAAAATGGTTCAAATCCTATCAAACTAAGTTTTAATACCATATTAAATTACCAACTCTACTAAAATCTTAAACTTATAAGATTTTAATTTAATATAAATAACATGAATTTAATAATCTCCCATAGTGCATCAGTGATCAATGGACTTATTAACGAGTAAATGGGGGCCGGCGACTGCTCCAAGTTCTCACGCCGACATGGCAATATTTGCAGATTACAAGGCATCTTAGATTTATTTTTAGATTTGAGTCTTTACTTCAAATTTTCAAAAAGCCTGCATGTCCATACTCCGTACGTACGTGATGACGCCTTAGAACCTGTGCATGTGATGCTGTGGAAATTTAGTATAATCATTCCATGTCTATGTAGTATGTACCAAGAATCAGGATGAATGAAATATATAAAGTGGCTTGTTCCCGTCATATCCAGCTTTATGACGCCTTAAATGAGGTATGATGGCATATTAATTACCAAAGAAAACTCAATCTCATAATTGTTTACAATGGAATATTTCTAGTATTAAATTGTGCTTTGAATTCACGTGCCTATATAATCCTCTATATATTCCTGTTTTGTGTCACGACTCACGTGCCTGTTTTGCACATACGTCATACCTTCTCCTTGAGTTTTTTTTTTTCTTAAGATATCTTTTAATGTTTACTTTCATAATCAATCATGTTCAATCCATTGAAAAGATTATATGAGTGGTAATTAACGGGAGTTTTAACATTATTCATTTATGTTATTTTTTATCAATATGAGCGTAATTGAGCTATAGAACTAAACGTCAAGGGTATCATCTTAGAACCGAAAAAGTTCAATTGTAAAATGGAACATACGTGTAAAACTCGGGAGCGTTTACTCACCTTATCCCTCATGAACTCATTAGACTGAAAATATACATAATCATTTGGTTTTTTGAATTCAATCTTGACATGCTATAGATAATACTCATGTCTCTATTTTTTTCATTTATCTAAACTGCATTTGCTCATTTCATATACAAAATCTTTGAGGTGGGAGGAAGTAAAAAGTTTTACAGATAACTTGGATTGCTCACATCAATCAACTATACATTCACAACGTAACTTTGATACATTACATAAACTACATCTCTCATTTCTAAATTCTGATGGCAATAATAATGCAGTTCTATTCATGGCAATAACAGCTTTTGCCCATTGTCGTATCTTTGCTTTCACCCTTTCTTCATTCATCTTTTTCTTATCGTTGTATGACTTCCTACCAACTTCAGTACTGCTTAAGATTTTCTCTTCTAGAAGATGCGGAGGCGGCTGAGTGGAGCCGCCGGCCTCCCAAACTTCGAGGTCAATCCCGCATTCCATGCAATCAGCTCCGGCCATTGCAAGAGCTTCAATAGACATGACTTCTTTCAGTTCACTTGAGCTTGTTTCTTGCAATAAATCCCTATATATAGACAATAGTAAGGATAGAAGGGATATTTATAGGTGAAGTCTGCTTGGCTTTGTTTCTTTATTATAATTTATAAAGTCTCTGGTTTGGAAAAAAAGAAGTGAATATCAACATACCCGTGATAAAACCTATCACTCTCAAATTTGAACAAATTGGCTACTTTACATTTTAAGGGATTTGAAGTCGTGTCTATCAAGGCCTTTAATTGGATGTGAGTCTGAATATTGAAGTCGGATTGACGTCTAGCCTCCTGGTAAAAATATGTGAACACAGAATTGATAGATAAAATTGTTTTGTTATCTCAAGCTCGGAAGCTTCGCTTCTCATACTGAGGATGGTTACATCATATATCTATGTTTAAGTTCGTGTTCGTCCAAAGTTTCATATCAATTATAAATAAGAAATATTACGAGTGGATAAGCTTAGATAACATAACCATGAAGTATTAGGTTTAAAATGAACAATATCATAACAATATAAAGAATTTCCCCAACTCTTTTATATATATATACCCATGACAATAAATTTCAATGCAGTTGGAAAGGAAAAGTTAAATTTAGGTTTATGCTCCCTAATCACCATTGATTGAACAATTTCCTTTCCTATCATATAATATTTTTCTAGTTTTTTTTACATTTAGGTTTTATAAAGAACATTGTCGTGACTAAAATTCAAGATTCAAGATCACATCCAACCATTAACCATGAAGTGTGATATCTATTCGTACAAATTTTAAAACAAGAGTACTGTACAGTCCACACTCTGTGTATGTATATACAAGAGGAATAAAGAGAAAATCTTGTAAAGAATGATGGATGATTAGCATGATAATTAATCAAAGGGAAGGTCAAAGAAGGGAGATATCGATGCAGATCATACAAAAGAGCATATTTATCATGTGATTGTTCTGGAACTAATTAAGATGGTCATGGAGCCCATTTGATGTCAACGATTACCAAGTTGTAATAATTTGATGTCAGCTCTTACCAATTAGTTCTGCTTTGATGTCAGCTATTACCAATGCTGTCGTGATGCTCCAACTAGGACATTATCATCTCGGTGAGTGTTTATATTTACCATGTATGTTATCTTCTATTGAATCTTCTTCTATCCCAATGACTCTTTTCAGTCAAGGTGCATGAATTTACCACAAGTCAAATCCAAACCGTATCTAGAATTGTTAAAAGTCCATGTGAAATATTTGAAAAAATAAGGTTGAATTAGTTTATTATATTTGTGGAGGGGAAATATATTAAAGAGCTAGGCCTCTAAATGTGCACTAGTTGGTGGGTATGTATTTTGAGATCTGAATCCTAAAAACATGCTCTAAATATTAATTTATGTTTTAATACTCAAATAACCCTCCATGCATTTAGTAATGTGGGTCCCTATCCACTAAACCCGGTCAAACTTCGTCTCATATGTGCCACATGTCAAAACCCCACATCCCCTTTCCATCCTCTATCCTCCCCTCACCTGCTCCCCTCCAACTTCATTTTTTTCATTACATTTTAATTTTTTGACAACTCATAATATAAAAATATATTTAATAATCTAATAATCTAATAAATAAATAAATATTAACATTTTAAATAATATTTGATACATTTTTATTTTTTCAAAAATAACTTAATACATTAAAATAGATTAGTTTTTATTATTATAAACACATTTATAACTTAATTTTATAAACATATAAAATATTTTTTTATATGAAAATTATGTTAAATTACATAGAGCATATGAAGAGCTGAGGTTCCAAACTCTCATGAAAAATATAGCGTGAGAAAGAAGCAATATTTAACCATGATTTTTGTTAGAGGTGAAATTCGAATACGTCTCGAGTTATTGATGGAATCGTATTATAAAGGCTTGGGCATAACGATTTGCGCCTTCATGGTCTCATTTCTCGCCGCCATCCTCATCTTTCACAATAACTTTTTATTGTGGTTATTACAATTTTAGAAATAACTATCAAATAAATTGTCAAAAAAGAAAAAAATCAAGGTGTTATGATAGAAATTATGAACTTGTATTAAAATTAATAATATTTAATTTTTAGGTAAAAATATTATTATAATATATTATGGTACTTTTAGTATTAAGACCATTACATATAAATAAAACAATGTTATTATTTCCTTTGCAACTAACAATATTATTGAAAACTAAAATTATCATTGTAAATAAAGAATAGGCATGGTTACAATAAGTGAAGATAATCACATTTTTAATGTAAACGGAATAGATGTCAATTTTTTTGACCTATTTTCAAATATTTTAATGAAATACTCTTAAAAATTATCATTGTTAAATTTTTATTGAATTAAATAAAAGTTATATTAATAATTTTTCATATTATTTATATATTTTTTAAATTAAATGTTAGTTTTAATTAGTGTGAATAGAGTTTTTTAAATTTATATATGATTTCTATAAAGTTTTAAAATATAAAACTAGATCCAAAATATGAAAATTATAAATATAAAATATTATGAATATAAATAAAGAAATTATATATGAAATATTAGTAAAATATTAGAATTTACTTATTTTTTATATTGTTAATGATTATAGATGAATGTATTTTATATTAAAAACTAATATATTTTAATGTATTAAGTTATTTTTGAAAAAGAAAATCAAATTTATAAAATATTATTTATATTGTTAATACTTGTTTATTTATTAGATTATTTATTATTATTATTATTATTAAATATATATTGTTATATTTAGAGTTATAAAAAATTAAAATTAATGAAAAAATAAAGTGAGAGGGGCGATAAGCCGATAAGTGAGGGGAGAAAGAGCAGAGAGGGGTGGTGAGGGGATGTGGAGTGTTGACACGTGGCACAATCGATAGAACAATGATGGGAATATGAGCTCGATTAAGTGGGTCAACCTACTTTTGTCCATATTTTCTGAAGGTCTGGTTGGAAAAATTGTGACTCGAATAAAATTAGGTCTTATTGACCTGGTTCAAATAGTCCCATAGCCCAGGGTCATGCCGGCCCTCTTGGCCAATTGTGACTTGTTTTTTATTTTAAAATTTTCTAGAAACTACATAATATTTTATAATTATAAAAAAAAAAATAGTTTTTCTATCATGAAAAAATATAAAATAATTGTTTATGTAAAAAGAAAAGAATAGTTGTTTAAAAAAAAAGAATAATTATTAAATAATTGTTTTTAATAAAATAAGAAAATATGAAAATTAATTTAAAATAGAATATATATATATATATATATATATATATAAGTAAATTAATTTATTTTATGTCATTTAAGAATATAATAATAAACTATAAGTATTTAAAAAAAAAACTTTATTTTATAAAATATAAAATTTATAAAATTATTATTTTTAGTTTTTAATTGTCCAACCACTGATTGCTTTGAATTCATGCCTTCATATAGGCTTGGACTGATCTAGCTAAAGCTTTGCATTTAATTTGCTGATTATGACTGTGACCATTGACTCAATTCTAATTACTGCACACAGATCCATTACCTATTTATAGGATAAAGTTTGAGTTGGTTTAATGGATAGAAGGGCCCAAGTCGATAAATGCAATGAGGATTATTTAGGTATTCAAACATAAATTAGTATTTATGTTTTTGGGACTCAAATTCCAAAAACCTTACCATGGGACAAAGTCTACAACTCCAAATCAGATAGATCTAAGTGAGGCTTATGATCTTGTGAAATATGGGAAAAAATAATTAACATGAGACAAATTCTAAAAATCTAAATGGGATATAACTGGGATTCTGGACCTTGATCTCAATATAAGTAGAAAGAGGGCAGATCTATGAGGCTTAGGATAAAGCCCTGGATTTAAAAAACAAAAACATATATATATATATATATATATATATATATATATATATATAAGGGTTGAAATCCTTCGCCTTGACAAACCTAATTACCGATTGCTGACCAACAAATTCATGCATATTTCGGCCCTTAACTTACAACTCATTTTCGGCCTTCACCACTGAGTACAAACTAGATTTTGATGAGAAGTGAGAGCCCATATCTTCTTGTACAATCTTTATAGCTATAGTGCTTATGTTGAGTAGATTTTTTTTATTTTCAACATTTCCTTGGGGGACGCAGATTTGTTATGCGTTCAAGCCCAGAGATTTGCAGAAGAAACAAATTGAAGGCGGCCACCGCTTTAGCCCTGGCCTCCATCTCTTCGTTCATCATCACCTGCCATTTTTCTGAGAGAAGCTCTTCCCTCTCATCTTCCCCACTTTGATAATTAATGGGTCTTTGCTCGGCAAGAAGATGTTGCGGCGTCTTCTCCAATTCTTGGATGTCGAAGCCGCATTTGACGTAATCAGCACCTGCCATCGCTAAAGCTTCAATCGACATGGCTCTCTCTCTGTCTGGACATACATCTTCTGATCAATTCTCTCTATTTATAATTGAATTCACCGAACTTTCTCTTCTGATCAGAACCATATCGTTACGCCCGTGACTCATGATACCTATACTATACTATACTATACTTCTGTTTCGAGAAGCCCACAGTTTTTCACGTGATGATTATAATCCTATCCTCATTTTCCCTCAAAACAGATGATGGTAATTAACAGATTAGGGGTTGAAATGGTAAATTAAATAGAAACATTGAGATACTTTGTATAATTGATATTGGGGTGAAGTGTATTTGGCTTGACGGGTGTAGGATATGATATGATGGAGAGCCCAGAAAAACCATGTGATGTAGAGATACTGGTTTGAATAGGCAGTTGGAGATTCATTGAAGGTAGAAAGTAGTAGGGGTCCTCCTGTCTCAGTATCGAAGTTATTAATAACTAGACCTATACCCGATATTAATATCCGTGAACGAGAAAAAAAGGTTCAAAAAAGCTCTTAACTGTTTGTGTAGAAGTCAAAAATCCTAAGATATAATCCCTTGGTAGATATTTTCTTGAAAAGGGAAAGCAAAAAGTGAACTTCATTGATCTTAAAAGGAAAAGGTGTTACTTGGTTTTACAAAAACTGGTTACTAGAATGGTATTCATTAAGTTACTTTTTAGTTGTTTTCCTTAGTTATTTCAGAACTAGAGGTTATTAAACCGCCCATGAAATTTATTTTTGTTAACATATTTAAAAATATGGAAACATTTTAAAGACTCTTGGTTTTTTTTTTTTTTACTTCCATTCACTTTGTATTAAATCCTTGTAATACTTTGTTTTTAGATTCGAACATAGAATCTCCATAAACTCTTTACCACTCGAGTCAAACCTTCTTTTGATTTTTAAACAAACATTTATTTTACAAATTAAGTATTGATCATACAACAGCTAGCTTTTAAATAATATTAATTTTTAAACATTATTTTCAAAAATTGTTTTAAAAAACAGTCTCAAACAAAACCTATAATCGAATTAATGATTCATATGGATTGGACTAGACTACACAATGATAATGAATAAATGAGATTTGGAAGGGACGGAGCAACTTCTCTCTTACTCGGAACCAACCCCATCAAAAGTGCAGTGCTTGTTTTTGTTTGTCGGCACTGCTCCCAGCCTTTCATCAATCATATACATAACATATATGTTGCAGTTTGTGGCTCATACTGAAGGAAACATACAATGGAGAAAAAGGGAAGAATGTCGAAGTGGACGGAACGAATGGTATAGGGTATTTCTGGAATTGTCATATATAATGTTATTATAAATACCGTCGATTATAATTCATCCTTATTGATATAGTTAAAAGACTGTGTCATTCTTGTGGATATAGACTCACTGTCAAACCATAGTAATCTATGTGTATTCTTCTTCGTTTTTCTTTAATTTTATCGTTATTTGCATCAAAAATCACAAATAAGCTGACAGTTCCAGCATATCAGTTCTTTCTATACTTAATTTACTCAAAGTAAATGAAGTCATGGAATGCCTGTCTCAAAAAGGAGATACCATATTCACAATATAAAATTTGTATATTATACTGAAAAGAGTTTGAAGTAGATAACTAGTTAAAGTACATCTCTCGTTCCTAATTGAAACACAGCCGCAGCAACAGCTTTAGCCCATTCCAGCATCTTTGATTTCAACCTCTCTTCTTCATTTGGCTTTAGCTTATCAATATCGCATTGCTTACTGCCTTCAGTACCAGCTGGAATTTTCTCAACTAGAAGATATGGAGGTGGGTATGTGGACTCAGCAGTCTCACCCTCCCAAACTTGAAGGTGGATCCCACATTCCTTGTAATCCTAACCTGCCATTGCAAGAGCTTCTATAGACATTGCCTCTTTCAGCTAAGGTTGTTTTTTATGAGGAAATACTTATAAGCGAGTGTTGCTCCTATCTTGTTCCTTTCTTGCTAAACCTGCAATTGAGGCAAAGGAAGAATTTACACGCGCTTTGTATGTAAAAGATTTTCATCAATATGCCCGTGGCCAACACATTTCTCATAATTTTAACCACTAAATTAATTAATGTTACTTAGGTTTGAGGGAGTTGTAGTCATGAGTATCTAGCTAAAAACATGACCCGTGAGTTAAGTAGATTCCGCGATCTCTTAAAATGATTTCTTATTTTCAATGACAGGGCTTTCAAGTCATTAATCTTTGGATCATGGTGTTTTTTAGGTTTCTAATTCATAATTATGCAGAAGGGTATTTGTTAAAAATATAAGATTGCATTAGATGTCAAGAATGGAATATTTGGATTGAGTTAATTAATTGATTTAAGTCTATTAAGCCAATTAAATGGTTAAGAACCAAATGGATCAATTTAGGTGACCGAAGCTTAAGATAGATCCAGTCACTTAATTAAGCACCTAATGAAGACTATTAAGGTGTTATATATTCAAATTTTTGTCATTAGTTCAAACGAGGGCAAGCCCCATCCACCAACTTGTTTCTGTCAAGTTCCTAAAACGAAGAAATCGAATAAAAGATCTTTAAATAATAAACAAGATCTAGGATGACTACCGTGGATTCAATATCAATCCCCTTCAAATTTGGATTTTATATATCTAGAAACATTCAGATAGCAGGCATAGTCTTCTCATCTCCATCTCTATTATTTTAAAATGGTTTTAAGTATCATGTTTCCCTAGCTTGTCACAAAATAACTGAGATGGTTGTGTTATCTCAGTTGTACAAGAGGTTGTATAATATCGGAATTCGACTTCAGTACTAATCAAGATATAGTAATAGGTTGCTTCTTAATTGGCATACCAAGAATACAGTTGGGACCAAGAAATGCTTGGAAATCAATCCACATTACTGTACGCGTTTGAAACAGTGAAGAAATACAGTTGACAGTTGACACACACATTAATTTTAAGACTCAAATCTCTTTAATTTACAACTGCATCGAAATTTCTAGTCACAGGCAACACAAGATTTTATGACATCTGCTATATATCCATACCTCATACATGACACAAGCTTTCTTATATATATCTTACATCGCTGGAGTTTGAGTACTCTATGTTAGCAGATATGCATCTTTAATATAGAAGCTTTCTCCAGATGATGCTATGGCTCTAATCATCTATATAAGAATGACTTCACCATTTATGATCATCACAAAGGTTAATTAAGATGTTATTCAATAAGTAACTCAGCTATTAAATCGGACAGTGATGGATAATCACGGATACATTGATATTCACTTGATACATATGCTTCTCCCAACCCCGTATCTTCCCTTTTCCCAACCAAAGATTAAATCACAGAAATTAATAAGCCACCTGAAGCCTTCACAAATTATATAAATACTTAATTTCCTCATTTGGTCTTTAACAAATAAGTTTTTGATCAACAAACAAGCTCATCAAGTGGAAGAAGCCATGTCCATTGAAGCTCTGCAAACAGGCAAAGTGCCATTTGTTATTAGAATGGGATTGACCCCATGACAGAGACTAATCAGCTGCCGCCTGTATCTTCTAGTCGAGAAAATGCCGCGCAGTGAAGCTGTTAGAAGTACTGCAATGATGATGAAGTGAAGGCGAATGAAGAGAAAGTGAAAGAAAAGATGAGGGAATGGTCGTTGTTGCTGCCATGAATAGAACAGGATCGTATCCCAATAAATGGATGAAATGAGAGATGTATTTTAAGTAATACTTGGGGTCAATAGAATATATATGATAACTTTATATTTGACTGATGTAAGAGAAATTTCCCACCATCACTTTGAAATCTAAGTTTTCTGTAAGAACAAAGATAAAGAGATGGTCACCCCGACAATTATATCAAAGAATCAATCAAGAAACTGGTTTCATGGGGCCAGGACTAAATTGACCGCCTGGGGCTCTGATTTTTTACTAGTACTACTTTCTTTCTCTCTCTTTTATGTATATATAGTACCCTATTTCGGACATTCGACAAAAATACCCTCATTTTCTTTTAAAAGTAATCCTTTTTTTAAGACATAATGTAAATATTTGAAATGAAAAGTGGTATTTTTATCCAAAAAGAATTATTTTTCAAGAAAAATCATAGGATATGTTAGATAACTACAAGAAAAATCGGAATTAGAGAAGGACACTTATCCGTCTCTAAATAGAGATTATTGTATATTTAATCGCATACAAATTCAATTCTTCAGACGGAATGATTTTCGTCTCTAATCGTAGATCTTTGAAATTGATACTGCAAATCTTGCCTCTAATTATTGACCTTTCAAAACCCTAATATTTGCTTTTATTTAGAAAACATCCATTTGTCCATCTATCTTGGATCCTATAATATTCATATGTATTTCTTTTCTTACTTTTTATATGCAATGTCGAAAAACATAAAAATAAATTAAAAGACCTAAACACTATTTTTTTAAATAACGAATCAAATATATATTATTAGCTCACCAAAACATACCCTAATAACAATAAACATAAAAGTGGTCCAAAATCTCCCACATTATATCCAAGGAGTGTCCATTCATCTTTGATCCTATAATATCTATGTATTTTTTTCTACTTTTATATGTAATGTTTAGAAAAACATAAAATGAATAAAAAAGAATCAAATAATTTGTTTTTAAAATAGAGTCTAGAATCACAACATATACTAATAGCTCAATCCAAAACATGATCATTACCAATAAATTATGTATAATCCAGTGTTCCCCATATTATATCCAAGGAAAAAACTCTTTGCACAAATAAATTATAATGGTCCTTTTAGTTTAAAAAGGAATTAATTAAGCTTTTCTTAATTCAAAACCATTACTTGGTTTTTTTGTCTGTACTATTGTTGACTTGTGATTAATTTAAAATTTGCCAGCTAACAATGTCAAATTTTCCTACCAATCTTGGTATATGTGTGTGTGTATATATATATATATATATATAGAGATATATATATATATATATATATATATATATATATATATATATATATATATATATATATATATATATATATATATATATATATATATATATATATATTATCTTTATAAATAAGTTTGGGAAAAAAAAATTAAATGTGAATAAAAAGAACGGAATAATTAGTTTTTGAAATAGAAATGAGACTAATTAGTTCACTTTAATATTTGAACTTTATCTATATTTTTTTTCAAAAATAAAATAAAATAGAGAAAAGAACTTTCAAGAAATGGGACATATATTAAAACATGATTAGAAATAGCAATTAAGGTAGGTAAATGATTAATTAGTGATTCACTCTAATTTGACAAAACAAATATATTTTGGAAATAGTTAAGTAAAAATATGCACTCCTTTTTTATTCTCTTGAATAGGATCAATGTAGTTGTACTACCTCACAAAATGATGTATCAAACCAATCAATAATTATAAGATTTTAGATGTGCTATAGAGTTCATAACTTTATCTAAAATTAGCAAATTTAATTAAATGTCATATCCTAATATTTTAAATAGATAAATAATAAATTAGAAATTTTATCTATCCCTTCAAGTATTTATTATCCTTGCATGCAACCCAAAGGAAACACATCTTGACAATAAATCAATCAAAAAGAAAAAAATATTTCAAAACAAAAGAGAAATTTCCAAACTTTCAAAAGAAGATCAGAATTTTCAAAAAATAAGATTTTCATTTTTTAAAACAGATTTGATCGAGGGTGTTATAATTATCAAGAATTGAATACCATGCTATTGAGTTCGGGTCGTTTATGAGGGGCTCGAAAGCAAAGACCCGCAGTAGCCTACTTATTGAGTGGCTGCAGAGAGTTGATAGGTCGACTCGTATTGAGGATTATTTACCAAGGAAAAGTAGTACTCCATTTATTATTGCTGAATGAAGACAATCCAGATGATGAATACTCCCTTCCACTCCCCCCTTTCGAACTTTTCCCTCCCATCACCACTCCAATCTCTGTGCCAACTCCTTCTCAATTCCCCACTCTATATTTAAAAAATCAAAACTAGTAGGATGATCTTCCCTGCGATTCAAATCGAATCCAATCGAATTTCAATACACCAATTGGCGTGAATTTGAAACCTAATCAGAAAGAAATTCTTGTATTTTCACATCAAAATTAGAAAACAAAAAAATTCTCCAATTAAACTGGGAAAGGAAGAAGAATATAAAGTGTGTAACAGAGGGAGGGAGAAACTCAATATGAAGCAAAGACTAACTTATGTCCCATCGCCATGTTTATCCGCCTAATGCCATGTGGTTTAAAAATTTGTATGTCCTAATCATGGTTCAAAGTCGCTGTGATTTGGCCACCACTCGAGGGTCTCGACGACTGGCCTCGATGTATCGGTCCTGGAGATCTACGATACGTAAATCAAGATAAATAAAATTATAAAAAATTATATAAATTATTATAAAATAGATACTGATGGGGTAGAGAACAACACATGCACGTGCTCTTAGAGCTTGAAGCCCATGGCACAAGCCTCCAAACCTCCGCCTTCTTATGAAGGAGTCAGCCCGACCTAATAAAACAACCAAATTTCACGTAGGATCCTACCCATGCTGTAATACGGGCCTGTGTCCAAAATCGGCTTCGCCCGCTAAATAATCAAGTGATATAGGTGATCCAAAAAACTCATGTAAAAGGAAAGATACTCAGTCTCCATGATCCATACCCCGCGGATTAGGAAATAAGGATCTACACGCATCACGCTCCATTATCCCTTCGTAGGCCCATTCACGATAAAGAAACGAAACTCCCAACCAACTGAAAGATACCGTATCACCATCTAACAAGGAAAGTAACCACTATATCCCTTATAAATACCAACCGTTCAACTACGAAAAGGCACGTTGTTACACCGCCCAAACAGCCATCCTCCCACGAAAAGAAACCGACGAAATTTATCGTAGTCGACTCGCCAAGACACCCCGTCTGATCACCCTTTTGTGTAGGTCAGCAGTGTCAGTCCGAATGATTTGATCCATCAGACCTACTCGACGGCCCCAAGAGGCTCACCCTAGTATCACAGAAAAACACCATCGTCAGCGCCACCAGGGAATGACGCCTTTTACAAGTAAAACTCGAATTCTCAAAGGATCGATGGTATCGACTAAACATGGCGTGAGTCACGCCAACCCTCGTGGAAGTGTGGACCAAACAGGCGACCTGATAGCCGACCTCACCAAGAGATGCTTCAAACTCGTAAGCCAATGCTCGACGATGAGACACCTGCCTCACCAACCAATGTTTGCTGAGAGACTTAGAGAAACTCACCAGACAAATGCAATGATCGCAGGAAGAACAACAAAACCGCGACGCTCCTCGAGACGCTGACGGATAGGGAGAAACTAGCCGAACCAAAGAACATGATCCCTATAAACCCCCCAAAAAGGATCGCAATGAGGGAGTATCTGAAAGGAACAACAAAGGTAATGTATCCATCCTCATCAAATATAGAGATAGGAACGATTACGGAGCAACGCTTCCTGACATCCAAAAGAAAAGCTTAACCACATGAAGGAAACAAAGGAAAGGAATGGCTCCAATCATGGATGCGAGACAAAGAAATGAGTCCCTGCCCCACACCTGAGTACTACACTTCCCCAACAAAATTGCACGCCCTCGATCGAAACCTTCGACACAGTAATCCAGCATCCCTGTACCACCTCAATAGCTACAAGAATCGATGGAGCTACACTGATATCAGACTTCAAGTAGATGAGCTCCTTCACCATCACGCTAAAAGGTCCGACTTTAGCCTTGTTCAACATACTCCCACCATCATCACCCCATCCTTCAGAAAGATCCATCGTCTGCCCCACTTCATCTAGAGCTCAACACAGGAAACCGAGCTATCACTAACCACCATCGAGCTCACAGAGAACCTAGATCCCCACGCTCAAAAGGTTTAATGCAGAGTCATTAGCTGCGTACATCCCGGGATGAAGCCATATCACTCCGCCATCGCCGTCAGCAGCCAATTAAAAGACCTGATGTTTTCCATCTCGAAGGACCCTCAAGCAAGCATGGTCGAGGTGCTCGCTAAAGCAAAGAAATACATCAACGACGAGGAAGCCCTTCTATCTCAGCGGGAAAACTCTTCCGAGCAAAAGGAGAAAAGCAGGGGGGAGAAAAAACGAGATTGGAGCCCCAGGAGACGAGGAGACAAGGATAGATCCCCATAAAGGGATAGAATGCAGAACCGCTTCCAAAAAGACGAAAGGGCCACGTGGACCGCTGGGGTCTACTACATCCCCGAAGAAAATATATCACCTTTAACACCCTCGATGCTTCGCGGTCATGTGTTCTACGTGAGACGCAGCATGAAAAGTTTTTAAGGTGGTCGTCTCAGATGAAAAAATGTATCTAAATAAGAGGACTTAACCAAGTATCAGAATTCCATAAGGATCACGGACATCGAATGCATGATCGTGATCCGTACTCGTGAAGGAAATTGAATACCTGATCCGAGTCAGAAGGTCGGGACTAGGCACCACCCCCATCACCTCATCAACTAGCTCCAACTCAACACCAACAACCCTTGGGAGTAATCCATGTGATCTCCTGTGGGATTTACTGGAAGGAGTCCAAATTCGTCTTAAGGCTCATCTTAGGTATCATATCAGGGAGACATTGCAGATATGTCATTCAAACCTCACCAGACACCACCATAACTTTTTCTGACCGACATGGAAGGTCAGTTTCAGATCCCTACATGACGCATCCATTGGTATTAAGGGTCAGCCGTGAGCCAACAAAACAATACATTGTGGTCCCGGTTGACAACGAAGCTTACTAACATCATCTTCTACGCCTCTTTGATAAAATGGGCATCTGGCAGAAGCTGAACTGGCCAACGCCACCCGAGGGATTCTGAGAAAGAGTGCTACCCCCGGGTCATCACAACCGGTACTCACTCTGGGAGATTCCCATGCCGTGCCATAACGATCTGAGAATCGGCAATGGATTTCCATCAATCCTATAACATATTGTCAAGGCATCTTCCTCAATGCCATATGGGCCATCCCGCTCTATTCTATGATTTTCAAATTCCCAGCATGAACAAATGGAAATGGTTCGAGGAGATCAGAAGCCAGAGTGCATGGTCTGCATCAATGAAACAAAAAGCCACAAGTAACATCTACATGGACGTAGCCTTCGACACGAGAGACGAGGCAGCATCCGACCCACGCCCTCGAGGAACTAGAACCGACATAACTCGACGACTAGCTCCGAACATCCTTCGCCTACATCGAACGGCTAGCCAAAGACATCGAAGACCTCCTCATCCACTTCCGTTCCAACATGGAAGTATTCGGCCGAAGTGCTATGATATGTGATCACCCGATGTTGATCACACACAGCCGAACATCGCCTCCTTCAAACCAACCAAGTAGAAAAGAAGGTTACCCTACAGTGAAGGTGATCAATGAAGAAGTTAACAACCTCCCAAGCCAAAGCTATCCTCAAGTAGAATACCCCGACTGGTCAAGAATGTAGTCCTCTGGCTAAAAGATGACAAACAAAATGGCGACCAGACTAACTTCACCGATATCAACAGAGCATGTCCTAAAGATAGCTTCTCTTCCCCTCGCCACTGATCGACCGATAAAGGGAGCTACAACCGTCACTTCCAGCTTCTCACCAGACGCTTTCGAGATACAACCAGATCAGAATGGACCCCAATGACAAAAAGAAGACCTTATTTAGAACTGGCAGGTACTTATTATTACTGTGTGATGCCCTTCATCAAGAACGTCAGCCAATGTGGATCAAAGGCTAGTGAACAAAATGTTTCAGAAGCAAATTGGAACATCTATGGAGGTATATATAGATGACATGCTAGTGAAGTTAGTTAAATCCGAGCTCCACGTAGCCCACCTATCTAAGTCGTTCCAGGTCCTGAAGAATTATAACATGAAGCTAAATCCAAATCCAAGGCAGCTGAGTCTCAAATGAAAATTCTCGCTCATGGTCAACAACCGAGGAACAGAGGCAAATCCAGATAAGATAAAAGCCCTGCTAGACATGCAACCGCCTTCGAACACCAAAGAAATTCAACGTTTGACTGGGAGAATAGCTGCTCTGAGCCGTTTTGTATCCAGATCCAGCGACAAATGCCGACCATTCTTCCAAGTTCTGAAAAAGGCCTTCCACTGGGACGCCTAATGCGAAGAGGTGTTCTGTGATTAAAAACACACGGCGCCTCCCGTCTCCGTAAGTCCCTCCGAGGAGAACCCTTACCTTATTTAGCTGCCGATTTCTCACCAGCGCCCGGGTCGAGTGAGATATCGTAAAGCAAATTTGGCCTACTCACCGCACCCGAAAGCTATAAGGAAGCTGAGGAAAGGTATCCATGGAGAAGAATCTAGCACTGGTAACTGATCGCCGGCTTCACCATATTTCCGTGCTCACACTATTGAAATCCCAATGTAACACCCAACGAGTCGTGATATCGTATGCCGTGAGACTCCTCGAAGACTGAGCAAATGGGCCAGCCATAGAGCCCGCTTATCGACATCATATACAATCCAAGAACCGTAATGGGGCGGTGTTTCGCAGATTTCATCGCAGACCCACCAAATATCCGCAGACAAATTTTTACCGGTTACTTAGATGGCAATCTAACCCGCCTGGCCTGAGGTCATGTATCGGGCCGCCAATTCCATGAAGCAAGGCGGGTCCGATTCTCCCGACCTCCCCGTGACGATTGACGGAATACGGGCCAGTTCGGGACTCAAGCCTCCAATAACGAGGTCGAAAATGGGTCGCCATCATTTCTGACGAATCTTACCCATTCTATGGAAGTCGATCAACTGGAGAGGTGTTGATCTAAATCTCAGTGAATGATAAAGGACGGCGAAGCCGTGGGCGAAAAATGATCATTTACCTCAAAAAGGAACGACAACTGTTTAAGAAGTTCATACGGGTTCAGGTCAGACATGTCCCAAGGGCAGAATACGGCAAATGCCCGAAAACTAGCAACATTGGGCCGCAGGAGGATCAGACTAACTCATATCGAGCACCTCCCAACCCCGCAAGAACGTCACTGGCGGAAGAAGTGTCCCCATGAGTGTCCGAGTCGAAATGGGATGGACCCCATCCGGGACTACTGCAGACAACTAACGCTGCTGCGATCCAAACGAGGCCTCCAAGCTCGTGACGAGGCCGCCTAGATTACCATTCCATCTGGGGGGATCTGCAGAGGAACAGGTTTTTTCTACACCCATCCCGCGAAAGCGGAAAGGAAGACGCCAATCACGCTTGGTGGAGGTGCACGGGTTGGTATCCGTGGGCAACCATATGAGCCGTGTCCTCGCAAAGAAAGGATACTACAAGATAGGGATATTATTGCCTTACAATACTCAAAGACGCCTCGGAGCTGGTTAAAATGTAAGATTTGTCAAGAGTATGCCCAGATCTCTCACCTCCTTTCCGAGGCCCTGACCTCAATCACAAGTCGTTGGCCTTTTCAACAGTGAGGGTTGGACTTATTGGGACCCCTACCCATTGGGAAGGGCTAATGCAAGTTTATTGTTGCAGGACTGGATTACTTCACCAAGTGGGCCGAGGTCTGTTTCATTAAAGAACAATCACCTATGCTGCGCGTGAACTTTGCTCATGCGCATAATATGCGTGTTCTAATCCCAGAGCCCTGGTATTTGATAATGGGAAACAGTTCGACAATCCTAAGAATTACTACTCATCCCCAGCTCATCTACAATCCAACGACACTATAAGGACTCTCAAGTGATTAGTACCCAAAAAGTGCTATTTTGAGCCCTATTCAAGATAGGTTTTGAGTGCTTTTTGCGCACTAATCATATCAATTGCTTAATCATGTGCGCAGTCCACTTAGTTTCACTAATTCCATTTCTAGATTGTTTCGATAGTTTTGCAGGTTTTGAGAACTTCAATCGCCAGTTTAGCTTCTTATTGTGTTGAATGCGAGAATCCTAAGTGATTTCAATTTGTCGGAGGCATGGCGAAATATCAGATTCCAGCCTTAAGAATCAGCGCGTTTACGAATAAGAAGTGTAGAGAGGATGCAAATGAGCAAACAGTAGAAGCGTGAGCAATCCCAGGATTTTCATGATTGCGAAAATTACCGAGTAAAATTTACTGGATTGCTAAAATTCGCTGAATTTTCCACTGCTTATCTCTCATTGTGGCCACAGTTAATGGCCTTGCTAGCTTAGCCACAACACTGCTGCCACCAAATCTCCCCCATTTATCTCAGAGAATAATAGGTTAGCGAAATTCGCTTAGCATAGCGAAATTTCACACACAGCAACTTCCCCAGACAGCAAATCTCACTCCATGCTGTATACTGATCCCAAACGACCACGCTTTGATGTATTACCATTTCGACCCTTATGTACTTCATTTAGGTATTTTTGTATTTTCACACTCTGGGCTGGACTCATATAAACCCCACCCTTTGTAACCCGGCTAAACTTTTCATTTTAATACGCTTTTCCCTGCAGCCTTTCATTTTGGTACTATTCTCTCTCTTCTCTCTCTTTCTTTCATTTTCAGCTCATGCCCACTCTCGGCGATTTATTAACCTCAAGGGATGTTTCGCTAAGCCTCATAGCTTTGAAGAGGAGGTTGCTGGGGCTTGCTGGGAAGGTTGCAGTTGTCCTCATGTCAATGTTGTACAACATTTATAGTCCTAACTTTCCAATTCCAGGTTTAATGCCGCTTTTAATGTCTTTCCTACTAATACTATTATGTTTTAGTGGTTCAAAGGCATTCTATATTAGATGCAACCACATCCTTTAGATTAGCCATGTTTGTTCAATGAGGTTAAATGCTTAAAGGTTTTAAACCTGAATGACTTCGAATGCTTGCATTTGGCTCACCAACAGATGGTCTCAGGGAAGTTAGGTTTTATAGCTAAACAAAGATCCTGTTTGGCTTTTACCACAGTCATTTGCCCTAATGCAAGGAACAACCCGAGGACATTTTAATAATTTCTATGTTATCAAGCTAGTGACCCAAGCCTTCAAAGTTACCATTTCACACTTCACTTTAAACCATTACGCGTAGTTAGTGAACATACAACCCCAATCAAGCTAACAAAATCCGGTAATCCAAACAAAAGCCTCTACCATTTTCAAAACACCATACTGACTATTCGGATGAAAACCATCCTGTGGTTCGACCCTAGACCGCTATAGCATCGCAAAGAAATGACTACTAAGGCAGAGGGAGGAACTTAGGAATATATAAATTTTGTTGATTTCATCACCCTATCGTGGTACTGACCAAATGGCGTCTACGGAATCATCATAGCCCGTAGGATTTGCCGGGAGAGTCATAATTACGACGCGCCTACACACCATCACCCCGCTCAGTGGACTCCATGCGACTGATTGCACATTACTCCCTGCTGCCGTTCATGACACCGCGGCAGTTCTATTACCCCCGGGTGGTACTTCAGTTCTACCACTCCATGACTTCCCGTCGGGGAGCGCCGATTCGCCGGAGTCGATTCGTATTGATGATTGACCGAGTGCCCGAAGCATGGAGCATCAGCCGCATAGGGCTCCGCCAAAGAGAGCGTGCCACACTCGAGGTTATCAGATTGCCCCCGGCTGCAGGGAGATGGTCCGTGATTCTCGCCCGTGACACTACAAAGTAGACTGCACTCTTCCCGAGGCGCCCCGCCGATGCTTTTCCTATTGATCACCCCGTCCCACCACTTCGCCAAGACGTCGGCATGGAGCCCATACTCGAGGCTCAGACCGATCTCGAGGATTCTAGCGCTCGAGTCAGTGATGACTCCCGGGCCAGATTTTGCAGCGATAAGGTCCAAACGCAAAGGGCCTGCCCAGTCATAAATACTATACCATGATGCCGACTACCGAGCTAGGTCCCTGAGCACTTAGGGCTTTCCGGCAGGAGCCCTCCGTATCGAGATGGCATCGATGCCTCGTGTCCCGTCTATGAGAGAGCCACAGAGGCTGACGCTTTCTCCAAACACAGGATCGTGAGAAAATCTTGACGAGAGGCAGAGGACTCCTGTGAGAGGATGATCCCGCTCCAGAGAGATGGAGAGGAGTCCAGCTGCCGCATATATCTCCTCCATCTCCTCCTCCACCTCTTCAGCCAACACCGCCTACACCCCACCATCATATGTAGAAAGATTCCTCCCTGGCACGCCCATGCGGGCCTCGAGGGGAGCTAAATAGTGTTTCCTTTGGATGTCAGTTCGCTCATCGCCACTGAGAGCGCCATGGACCTGTAGATTGACCCGAAATAGAGACCACTTTAGAGCACTGCCACACATGCTCCTTGTACTCACTAGTCGCCTTGGTCCCCGCATGTTTCGCTTCAAGATGAGCCCCACAAAGAATGGCTGCAGCTGAGCCTACATACAAGGCAAGGCCGGGCCACAGCTGTTAGCAGCCTCTTTCCAACCGCACCACCACTCGCGAGATCGAGGTGGTCACACTCCCGTTCTAACTTCTACCCTATGACATAGTTTCACTACTCTGAGGAAAAGTTGTGAGTTAGTATGTTCTATTATGTTTTTGTACGTTGGGTTTACCAACCATTTACCATTTTGTATGGGGATTCATGTATTAAATGAATAGTAGTAAAGGACCTGTTATGTTTAGCTGATGATTGCCATGTATTAGCTTATTTTGGTTATATCAAAGTTTATCGTGACTATTTACATTTTACTACACTTTTGCAACGCTTCTGCCTCAACAGTACATTCTTCACTTTATTGAAAATTAAGCTCCTAATGTTACCTTAATGTTAGAACATTCATGATTTACTGGGTCAATTTGAGATTTGTTATTTAACCTTGAACATTCTCTGTTAATTCACACATCGCACACTGTAAGAAAATTAATAGGTTATGGTTATATACCTTCTTTCCACTTCGCAGTTTATTTAAAATCAATGTAATGACCCATAATAGGTTCAGGTTACCTACGAATTAAGACCAATGATCTTCCAAAAAGGAAAAGAAAAAGCAAAAAGAAAAAGAAAATAAAAGCCGTGACGCCATTTTGAAACCCGAACACGGTCCGAGGTATATGGCGAAAGCCTTAAAGTCTGAAGGCCTAAAACTTGAACTGGCCTGGAGCCATCATTTGGGTGAGTCTGCTACACTCCGTGGATAGGTAGAGTTTGAGGCGCAGTTGTGTGCGAATTTAAGTCATTCTGTGAGTCCCGGTGAAGCCGCAGAGTTCAGGGTCAAGACCCTGGGCTTTACGCTCCTAAACCTTAATGGTTGGGAGTCAGGACCTCACTAATTTTTGGTGAAGTCGAGTTTTTAGCATTGCACCCAGCATAAAATCTCTCCATGAAGAAATAAGAGCGAGCTAGCCCTATTGAAGTTGGTCATCAGCTTAAGGCCACAGAAGAAGCCGTGAGGGAATAGCTGCAATTTATCGCTCAAACTGCTACCTTAGGAACAATTAGATTTTGGTGGAAATTCAAAGTTGATTTCTTGAAATTGCATTGCCCTAAAACTATTTCTATACAGTTTTGCCTTCATGACCTGGGTTAAGGCTGTGGTGTAAATTATTCGCGCAAGGTAGTTAATCCGGTATATACACTTTTGACCCAAATACACTTGTAAATGTGACGCCCTTACCCGACCACCTGGGCGGATCCGAATCCGAAATCGGACGCACCAAAATCACTCAAAATCATATTCATGGTTGACATTTAAATCGGCAAGCCCATAAACATTTACATTTAACAAAATCCATTTACAACATGTGCATCCAAGCCTTTCATGTTCATTTACAAAATGATGTACAAAGATTCAAATTGTTTTGATGCACATCCATCAAAAGAACACATGAAATGAGTGCACATGTCTGAAAGCATACCCGAGATTTCTTCTTTATGACTCCGACGCTCCGATCTGGGTCCGCTATCGATCACTATCTATCACTCCTAAGACCGCTACTGGTAAACAACACGCTAAGCATTTCTACGCTTAGTGGTTCTACACAAACCATCTCAGCTTCCAGCCTTAAAACAATTCATGCAATTTAATGTTCGTGAACTTTCAACTATTCGATGATCAATATAAATACAACATATATAATTTTGTTATATATATACAATAAAATTATAGTTCATTGATCATTCAAATACATTTTCATAATCAATATTTCACAATCTCAAATCAATTCAAATATGCTCACAAATTCAATTCGCTTCGATATTCACCAAATTCAAAATCAATCTCGCCATGCTAATCCAATCGCTTATGCCAATCAATCTGGCTTATGCCTCAACGAATTTAACCTATGTCTTCGATATTGTGATATCGTAGTCACCTAAGACGGTCCTACCGGGTCAGCGCAGGCCGCAGATCACATGGTTTTGCTAACATGCCATCGCCCGGGCTGGCCGCTGACCGGTTATAAACAATCAAATAGTAACACTATCATGGCTACCCCGCCGGGCCGCAGACGGAGTATACGTGATAATAACGCAGATCGCCACGACCCACATACCAAATCTATCCTTGATGCAAATAAACGTTAACATTCTATTATATGTTCAAATCCTTATAGCAAAATATAGTATAATATTTACGCTTGTATAAACAAATATTTAATAATCATGCAATTTAGAAAATATTTACAATCACTTTCTCAAATCAATTAAATTCAATATGCTTTTGAACAAACATGCAAAACTTGAAAGGAGGAATAGAGTTTCAGAGAACAAACATTTCAAACTTGAAATGAGAATAGATTTGTGTTAACAAACCCAAAAGTAAAATTTCATTCCAACCCTAATCTCAATCATTATTTTTTCCTTCAAACCTATCCAAAACCATTAAAGAATAATATTATTCATTTACTAGTAGTTTTCATAGGATTGATTTTGGAGGTTATGGTGAGTTCCAATTTAAAACAAGACATATATATAGATGGATTCTTGACTCACGGATTTACAGAGTCAAAGAACACCCGAATCTGAGTTCGACGAAGGAGTTATGACCTTCCGTCGAGTCATACACAAACAAATCCCGAACCGACGAGCGCACCCGAATCGACGAGCTCATCTACCAATCTCAATAAACATCTCTATACTCTCGTGAATATTATGTACTGACCAATGGGATTTGATAAAGAGTCCAAGAACACCCAAATCGAGCTTCAAACGGGCGAGATACGACCTTTCTGGGGCCAGAAACACGCGAAGGAACCCCGACGAGTCGACCGAATCTGACGGAGCTGACCTGAACTTGACGAAGCCATTAAAACACTCTGCCTGACATCTAATATCCTCCAGGTATATGAATGTATTCGACTCCAATGGTCCCCCCCCCCTCCCCTCCCTCCTCCCACAGTCCAAGAACACCCAAATCTGAGTTCAAACGGCGAGATATGACTCAAGTTGAGGTTCTCAAGTGTCGCCTCGACGAGCCGGCTACCGCCGGGCGGTGGTATCATCGCTTCACACTGAATAACTGTCACACCCCGCTGATTAATTGAACGCTCACTGACGTAATTTCTTTGCTCGACGATCACTCACCGCTGATCGAACAATTGCTCACCGACACGACTTTGTTTAATGATCAACAACGCTGGACTAATTACCATTCACTCGACTAATTTCGCTTTGACTAATCAGTTTTATTTTACTCATCGCTCACCGATCGACCCCTTTGTCTGATTGGCCCCGCTGACGCAATTCACCGCTGACGAATCGTCTCACCACACCTCTGCCTGATACCCCCATACTTTGCGCTGCACCCATTTGACTGCTCGTAATAAAAAGACCATAACTGGTCATGGCAATCCAATTGAGAAATTCAAAAGCCTAACATCAAGTTAATTGATGTGGCTACAATTTAATAGAAGGACACACTACCAAATCCCCTTCACTTCGCACTCCAAAATCAGCTCTAAGGTTCGGTTAGTCATCAACATTGTATGCCCCATGGTTTAAAATGCAACCAAACTTTCCCTAAGGCAGATAACTACCCAAAATCCTAGTAGAAGTTAATCTCAAGTAGGAGAAGACCTACCATAGAGTTTGTCAAAACCCTGCCCAGCCTCACTGTAGCCTTGTCACTAGGAAGGACTTCCTTCAGTCACGGAGACCATGGTCCGATCATTTTAAAATCTAGAGAGAAGGTGGTTTCCCACCTTCCCTTTTCTCCATTTTTCTTTCACTCACTTATCAGATTTATTTATTTTCTGTTGTTGTTAAGTAATGAGTAGCACTCACATGCCACATGTCATTTCCTTGAATTTTTTTTTCCTTTTACTCATTTATTTCTCCTAATATCATTTAGACATATAAACTTATTTATAATTGGACCCTTGGGTCCCTACTGCAATTTCTATATTTTCTCTTTTCACTTGGGTTCATTTCGATCCAACAATCATCTAATCAATATTAAAAAAATTTTAAAAAATTCCAAGTCAGTCTAATTATACCCTAATATATAATAATTTTTATTATAAAAATTTTAGGGTATTTTTGGGGTGTTACAGTAAAAGCACAGCATGCATCCCATTTTTGTTTTAACATTACTAAGGGACTAGCAACGTGTTTCATTGGGGTGATTTAATACCCAAAAGTGCTGGCTCAGCCCTATTCAAGATAGGTTTTGAGTGCTGAGCACTAATCATATCAATTAAGCCACTGAGGTGTGTGTCCAATTAGTTTCACTATCATTTCGAGATTGTTTTGATAGTTTTGCAGTTTTGAGAACTCAACCGTGCTTAGCTTCTTATTGGTGTTGAACGCGAGATCCTCGATGATTTCACCGAGCCGAGGCGATGAAATATCAAGATTCAGTGAAGAATTGAAGGCAAAGTGATGAATAAGAAGTGCAAAGAGGATGCAGTGAGCAAAACAGGAAGCAGGAGCAATCCCAGGATTTTCGCTATGATTGCGAAAATTTCGCTGGGATTGCGAAAATTTCGCAATCATAGCGAAAATTTCGCAATCCTAGCGAAATTGGGAATTTTCGCTAGGCTAGCGAATTAAATTTAGCTAGCTAAATTCTACGCTAACTAGCTTAAATTTATCGTGCCTACTTAAATTTTCCACTCTCGCTATTCACAAAATTTCTAGGCTAGCTAAATTCTCTCGCTTAGCTAGCGAAATTCACTACAATCTAAATTTCCCATTTTCTATCTCTCAGAGAATTTCGCTAGGCTAGCGAAATTTTGCAAGATAGCGAAATTGCTTATGCTAGCGAAATTTTCTGCATAGAGAAATCTCAGCCCCCGTGTTTTTGGTATACTTGATCCCAAACGACCACGTTTCATGTATTGCTCATTTGACCCTTATGTAATTTCTCATATTTTAGGTATTTGTATTTTCACACTTCAATGGACTATAAACCCCAATTCTTGTAACCCGGGCAACTTTTCATTTTAATACAGCTTTCCTACAGCCTTCATTTTTGTAGGTTCTATTTGCTCTCTTCTCTCTCTCCTCTTTCGCTTTCTGCCGAAAACACCCCCTCGAGGATGACAACTCAAGGGATGCTCGCTGCCTCGCTTAAAAGAGTGAGGGTTGCTAGCTTGGGCTCAAAGGTCATGGTGTGTTGTCCTCATGCTTTGAATGTTACAAAAATAATATTTATGGTCTCAACTTTCCAATCTAGGGTTTAATGCCATTTAATGTCTTCCACAACATCATTACATGCCAGGTGCCCACAAGACTTAATGTTACATGCACCGACACTCTTTTAGATGTCAGCTTACGAGCCAATTAAATGAGGTAGGTTAAATGCTAGGGTTTTAAACTCGAATGGGACTTTGAATGCTTAAGACTTGGATTTGACTCAAATAGATGGTTCTTCAGTGGTTAGGTTTTATAGCTAAACAAAGATCCGCTTTTGTTTTGACTATAGGTCATTTGCCCCTAATGCAAGGAATAACTATATGACATTTTAATACCCCCATGTTATCAAGCTAGTGACTCCGCCTTCAAAGCTACATATATATTCTTCACACTTCACTTTAAACCATTACAAAGTATCGTTGAACATACAACCCCACTCGTTTTAACAAAAACCAAATCCAAACAAAAGCCTCACCATTTTCAAACACTGATAAGAATCATTCGTGGGATGAAAACTCATCCCGTGTTCGACTTAGATCGCTATATCGGGCAGTAGTCGATCACGGCGTGAAGGTCCTAGGAATATAAAATTTTGTTGATTCCGTATCACCCTATCGTAAATGCAATCATCAAGGCAAGGCTAAAGACTAAATTAAAATCTATGAAATGGTAGAATCCTCCCGAGGTGTTATGGGCCTATAAACTCCGCACGATCACCAATCTAAGAAACCCCATTTGCCCATACTTGGCACTAGTTGGTAGCTCCCTGGCCAGGTCAGCCAAAATCACTAAGAGTCAGTTCAGAATAATGAGCTTAACGTAAGAGATTCTTCGCTTCGAACCTCGACCATAGAAGAAAACGCGAAAGTGTGTTCCTAAAGCGTGTCGAGGACTATCATAGAAAGACAAAACATTAGGACCAAGACGCCAAGGATTTTACGCCGGCACCTACGAAAGAAATTCCCGCCAACAAGGAAAGACCACACACGGAAGCTAGGACCAAACCGGGAAGGACCTACGCGGTATCGCCAATACCACTCGCACCGCGAACTTCTAAAAACGTACGAGGGAAAACCTTGCTACATTCTCGAACGCCGAGCACCTCAAAGGCTTTCTACCAATGTAATTCGGATTTTAGCTTTTAATGGGAAATTTACAGTTTTATTATAATATCACTGTCATTATCACTGAATATTCTACAAAAAAACATCAAACAAGTACACATTTCAAAGACCATTTCTTTACGGTTGTCTCGGAAGATTATAACCAGCAGCCGTTTCTGCATCTCTAAAATTAATCAACAAAATGCTCTTTACACTCACCAAACACCTAGTCAAGGCAAAAACCACAAGAAAGGGAAAGAGAAAAGGAAGGAGAAAGAGAAAAGAAAGGAGATGGAGAAAGAGAAAAGAAATGATAAGGAGAAAAGAGGGGAGGACGAGTATAATGGAGCGCACTCAAAACATTCTCCCAGCACGCCCCTCCTCGAATATGTCCTACCATCCGGGCCCATCAATGGAAGACTAGTGAACAACACAACTCACAGAGGAACTAAGTGAAAGACAATCAAGCAAATAGAGCAGCATCAAACCAAACGCTTACACACAGATCACTCGTACTGCACTTCGTGTAAATGAATACACTCAGTCCTTTGCTTCATCATACGAACTCGGCTAATCGGGTCGAAAAGAGGAAGAAGGTTGAGAGAGGAGTATGACACTGCAATCGTCGAAGAGAAGTGCTTATTTATAAAAACCCGACGCCCGGAGAGCCACAATTGGTCCAATTCCTCCATAAGATCCGCCGACAAAACCGCGCCTTTCCTAGGGAGGAAGATGAAAGAGCCAAGGTAGCCCGCCCCAAAAGAGCTTCAAGGTAGCCTGGGCCTAAAGGCCATAGCCCGGGCCTTAAGAAACCCGACAACTCTGGCTGGGCCACAGCCAAGGAGCCATGTAGCTTATTTCCAAAAGAGCCATGTAGCTCGCCTCCGAGGCCATGCAACCCGCCTAAAGAACCCGACACCCTGTCAAGTAGCCAAGGAGCCATGTAGCTCAGTTCCGAGGGGCCATGCAACTCAGTTCTTAAAGAACCCGATAGCCTAGAAGGAAAAGTAGCCATATCATGTTGTCGCCAGCAGCCGTGCTCGGGGCCTTCAAGGACATGCAAATGGTTCTTATGAACCTAATGTTCCAAAAGGCCTAATGAACAAGGAGCCATACAACCCTGGGTCAAAAGATTGTTTGAATCAATCTCAGAGATGATGTACTCGCTCTAAAGAACCTCGACAAACTGTGAAGGCAGCCATGAGCCACAATTTAGCCTGATGAGCCAGCAGAGTTTAGGTTCCATACAGACGTGGCATTGGCTTCAAAGAACTCACAGCCCATAAAAGCAACAATAGTCAAGGAGCCATACAACTCAGTTTCAAAGGAGCCACATAACTTAGTTTGAGAAGAAACGCTGTAGCCCAACCAATCGAGGGCCACATAGCTCAGTAAGAACCCGGCCGTTTAAAGATTTTAAAGATTGGGAAACTTTTCAACACAGGTCATAAAAGAAAACTGAGATCATATATAGACGGAGGATATCGGGGATTCACCATTCGACACCTAAGGGGGGTCCATAGTAGCAAAAATTTTAGCTTAACTAAGGTTCAACCCAAATTAGGGGCCCACAAATAGTCCAGACTGTGCAGCCTCAAATATTCAGAGCTCATCGGATACTTTAATCTCGCTGCATCTTTCCTCGCCTACTTGTTGGAGGAAGATAACTCCACTGAAGGACTTCAAGAATCACAAAGGCGGCACTAAGTCCTGCCACCATTCCTCGCCTCGATACCATCCCACCGCCTTCCCCGCGCCTGCGGCCATAACACACTATCACAATACAACAAATATTTACATCCAAAGATAACTGCCCATTCAACAACCATCCAAATAACAAACAGCAACGCTAAGAATAGCGAAAACATCCAACCGGCGAGCGCGCGAAAACAACTCAGAACGACGTTAACACCACGTTAGTTTGAACGATCCAAAGACACTTCAAACCTCACACGAAATAAGACGAACGAAATGCAAGAATCCAACGCCGGAATAGACGAACCAATATAACCACCAATCGATTTGATCGACGTCATGATCTATCTTTAACTACGGCGATGAACCGATCCAGCAGTCTTCGTTTATTCCGCCAGCCGGTATTAGTAACATCCGACACGGAACGCCCGTGAGCGCAAGCCCAAGGCACGCAGCCCAAACCCCGCCGCGGCGAGTCGGGCATAGACCTAATAAAAACAATCCAACCTATCAGATTCCTACCGCGTTAGGAGCACATGGGCCTAGGTCCAAAATCGAAGCCGCCCTGCTAGATAATCAAGTGATATAAGTGGCCCAAAAACTCATGTAAAGGAGTGTGCTCGGGCCAAGGATCTCGCACCTCACCACAGTGCATGATCCACACGACCACGCTCCTTCATTATCCCTTCGTGAGTCAAAACCGCTGATGAAGAAAGAACCCGCCAAATGGGAAAGATACCGTGTCACCATCTAACAAGGAACGAAACCACTATATCCCTTATAAATACCAACCCGTTCGACCACGAAAAGGTACGCAGCCACAACGCCCTAAAGAGCCGGAATCTTCCCCAAGAAAGAACACTTAGCCATCTAGCTAGAACACACCCCCATTTGATCACCCAGTAGCATGTTGTCCTACTTATCTGATCCATCGACTCACCGAAGGTCCCAAGGCTCAACCCTGCATTTTAGAAAAGCACCATCATATACAAATATGAATTTAAAAAATTAATAAAATAAAATTATTTATGTTTTACTACTTAAACACTTTAGTTACAATGTAGTACACTATCTTTCACTCTTAGAGAAGAAGAATTATTGTAGCATTTGTTTAAGTTAAATATTAATTTAAAGTATTTGGATATTTATCTTCAAATTTATCTTTTAAATTCATTATTTGCTTGGGAGATGACTTGGAGTAGAATCTTTAACTAAAGATAGTTTGAAAAGAAGGAGATGGTCAAGAGGTAGAACAAACCTTCAATCGCTTAACTCTTTTTGTGCAAGACGAAACAATGGAAATTTTTACTTTAATCTAGAGTTCAACGGGCGTTACGCTTCTCAATTAGAGGAAATACTTTGGGTTGTAATGGTTCTTTTGTAGGAGAAAGTAGGAAAAGGGTATAGAGAGCTACTCCCTTGGACTTGATGTGGATTTTATGGAAGAAAAATAATGAAAGAGTTTTCAATGTTACAGAACATTCTGATTAAAGTTATCAATTCTTCCTTTTTTTATTTATGTTTGTAATTTGTATACATATAGAAGGCCATATTTTGTTTATGATTAAGTTTATTGATTGGTTGATATGTTTTTTGTTACTTTATATTCAGTTTTTTGGGGACTTCATTTGTATACATCATGTGTACTTCCTTTATGGCCTTTTAGCATTTTCAATGAAGATCGTCTTTTATTTATCAAAAAAATTATTATCCGGGGCAAAAGGAAATAATTTTGAGACACAATTCTTTTTCTTTTTTAATAACTATGGGTGTCCGGGTTAACTTGCACTCACCTAGAATAATCCTTTATGAACTTAAAGTTAATGACCAAATAAATCTTTAATGAGCCAAAGAGACTGTAACTAAGATATATTATGTTGCAAGGAAGTTTATGTTGACGGGCAGAGCGGGCAATAGAAGATGTTAAATCACTATTCTGGCTATAAAACTCATATATGACCTAGGCATTCTTATTTCTTAATATGAAAATTCAAGTCTGGCTAACAGGAACGCGTTCACATTACCTTTACATGTATCCACATGCGATTTAAGGCTGAATACTATCTATGTATGTGCTATCCATGAATCCTCCTAATCTTGGCTTGATAGATATGAGTCATATGACCACAACTCCCTCAAAGCAAATGTATATAAGTAACGTAATCAATTTGAGAGTCATGATGGGATCGATGGGCTCACGGGTTTATTCATATTCATATTCATATTCACTCCGCCCATGCAACATCCATGTATGGTATAGTAAAGTATAGTATCTTGCTTTCCCCTTCCATATATAGACTGGATAATAGCTAGAGATACAAGCCAAGAGACCTTCGCCTATAAATATCTATCCTCTCCTCATTCTTCTTGATCAACGAACAAATTAAAGCTCAAGTGAAAGAATTAAGTCATGTACTCTATCGAAGCTCTTGCTATGGCAGGTGCTGACTACATGAAAGGTGGGATTGACCTCCATGTTTGGGAGGAGACTGGTGACTCCATACACCCACCTCCCTATCTTCTTCTAGTTCATGAAAACATTCCAGGTGGTGCGAAGACCGGCGATGATAAGCAAAAGGCGATTGAAGAGAGGGCGAAAGCAAAAGCTATGGTGCGGGAATGGGCTAAAGATGTTGCTGCCATGAATAGGAGGGCTGTACTGCAATCAGAATTTAGAAATAAGAGATGTGTTTTAAGGAATGTACTCAAACTTACATTGTGAATATATTTGATCGATGTGAGCAATTCTTCATCCAAGTTCTCTGTTAAACAATGATACCATTCAAGTTTCCAGTTTAGCAATTGTTCCTGATAATTTCATACCCGCCTAATAGCCTCTCATCACACAATAGAAGAATAATGAATGCCATCGATATGTTAAGTAGCAAGCAAAAATTCAGTAGGCAACATTCAATATTAACATTGAGAAAAAAGTTCCATAATCAAAATACAAGGCCTTGGATTGTTTGGGTATTGCTCAAACACACCACAGAACCAGACACACACGTGTGAGTGATTCCATATAAAATAATATAAAGGAGAAGAGCTGGATCCAGAAACCCATCAAAATATATTCAAGGAATGGTTTTTTACCTGTAAATTTTCAAATAAGATACAATTGGAAGGTGACGTCAAGCTAGTCTACAGAAAGAAAACTATATGGCTTCGAAGTAAGGGGAATGGAATTGAATCATCTTATCCAGCACCCATCTTCCACTAGATAACTCAATAGCATCCTGGTGATAGAGGAATCTTTCCCAACAACTTTCTTGCAGCCGCTCATACTCCTGTCGACCACTTACTTCAACATGCTGCCATTCTTCCCATCTCTCAGCCAGCCCTTCTCCTTCAAGCATCCGAACCACCTCTGACATTGCTGGACGTTCCTCTGGTGATGGTTGCGTGCAGAGCAATGCAACTTGGATCATCATCTCCACTTCTTGAATGACAGTCTGATTTAGGCTGCACTCGCACAGCATCAGTCGTTTCTCCTCCCAAGCTTCTTGACTCACAAGCCAAAGCATGTTATCAAACTGTAAGGCGATAAGATATAGAGAAAGAAGGAAACAATTATGCCATTTTTGAAACATTAGACATCAAATAATTATATTTAATTCCTGCAGCATCGCGGCGCACAATTTTTTTTCATCTGGAATGCAGTTAGCCAAAAACAGTTATAAAGTTCAATCCTCTCTTTCAAGTTTTAAAATGACGTTATTTGATACTCTAGTATATGGGCAAATCCCACCATACAGCCACATAACTAAATTAGTAAATTCCCATAAATACAGGACTATCCTATGAGACAGAAGTTACTAAATATTCATTTCAACTAAGAGTTTCACATCATGTGTAAAATCTGTTGCATTAAGAAAACTAACCTTACATGTTTTAAGTAATATGAAACTCAAAACAGAATCATTTCACCAATGCAACAGATGAGACTTTTGCACTTGAAAATAAATGAAGAATATAAGTACGGGGTGAATATAAGTATGGAGTGAGGGAGGGAAGAACTACACAAAGACAAACCAAGACTGTAACTTAATAAGGTTATCTTACATGGTCAAGCAGCAAGACATCATCTTCTTCTTCTAAGCGTGAAAAGTCAATTGCCCGTTGACCTGTTACAAGTTCCAGCAGCATAATCCCATAACTAAAACATCTGTCCTCTGATGACTTCCAGTGATAAGTACTGAGGTGCTATGTGGCCCATTGTTCCCGAACTTGAGTTGTCAAGACACTAACTTTGCCAACACAAAGTCTCCAACAGCTCTAAAATCTTCATATCAAGTAATACGTTAGTACCTTGGGCCATCCGGGATGAATAATCTTGGGATTGCAATGTTCGTCCAGGTATTCTAGTCCACTTCCCGTGCCTAAAGCCACCCGTTTTCTTGTAGGCCAATCTAAACCTTGCTCCCCGGGTTTAACCTCTCCATCGGTGTGAACATTAAAATTAATGTAACATGATCAAAGTTTATTAAATACAAATGGTGAAAAACTGAAGTCCCTAATGAGGACGACATGGCCAAACAAATTGTAGCTACAAGCAACATCAGGACCCATAACTTCAGTTGAGATAAATTTCAATAATAATTTTTATTTTCATTAGAATAAGAAAAACACACTAATTGAAATCGTAGATATGGTGATTACATGCGGGAAGACCGACCCAGAATCTTTTTTATTGGGAAAATAAGAGTATACCAAAAGCACTAAGCAAAAAGGGGGATGAATCCCTAGCGTATAGAAATTATCCAAAGGGGACAAAAGGTGAAAAAGCTACACATCCAAAAGCTACAACAAGATTCCCACTACATAGAGCATAATCACTCAATGAAGTCTTGCAAGGATGAAAAACCAGCTTGAAATACATCTTCAAGTGTTGGAGAATGATTCAAAGTTGAATCACATAGGTTCCTACTTGATAGGAGTTTTAAATATTTATTTATTTTATTTTATTATTATCTAGTGGGTTGTTAGCTTTTTTGTTATTATTTCCATGATTTTAGCCTTTGACGAAGTAGTAGAGTTACTCTTGTAGCCTATTTAAAAGGCATTTGCATTTAATAAAATATGGAGAAGTGTGTTACATGGGTAGTGCAAAATTATTTTTCTCTCTCTTCTGAAATTTCCCAACATGGTATCATAGCACTCAAGGATCTTGAGGGACCGTGAGAGAGAATAGCTTTCTTCTTTCCATGGCTTCTACTCTTTTACCAATAGTTTTTGATGGTGAAAATTATCATGTATGGGCTATCAAAATGAAAGCTCATTTGAGAGGTCTTGGTTTATATAGCAATGAAAGTGAGCTGAGGAGAAGAAGTCGATGGCGGCCGAGGTCTTACGGAGAATCGCCACGCGGCTACCGCGGAAGGCAAAGATCGCCTCGAGACAACAACAAGAAGTCCACGACATTTCATGAGATCCAACCGCTATAATGCTTCGTGCGCTTCCCTCGGCACCACCGCGAAAATCGCCGCTCTCGAGGGAACCAAAGTCAGACCAAAGAAGAACTATGAGGCTAGCCAAATGAACGGTAGGATGATGGGCATGTATTGAGCCAAAGAGGTCAAAGGGAAATGGAAAGACTCCTCGGTGCGATCATTGCAAAAAAATTGGACATGAAGAGAAAGATTATTGGCACAAGGGAAAGCCTCAATGCTTCAAGTGCAAAAGATTTGGGCATCTACAAAAAGATTGTAAAACAAAAATGGAACAAGCAAATGTGGTAGAAGAGGTTGAAAGAAACTCTTTGAATTAATTGGTAGAAGTAATCACAAAGAGTTTTTAGAGAGAAGTGCTCTAAAACCCAATGAAGGTTGATGAGAGAGTGCATCAACAAGATGGTGAGACGTGCATCATGAGGGTGGAGAAGGTCACAAATTTGAGTGCATTACGCGCTCCATGAAAAAAAAAAAAAAAAATTACGCAACTAATCAAGGTGTAGAATGTTGAGAATGATTCAAAGTTGAATCACATAGGTTCATTTCTGGTAGGAGTTTTAAATATTTATTTATTTTATTTTATTATTATCTACATTACAAATTTTTTTGTTATTATTTGGATGATTTTATCTTTAACATAAGAGTAGCTAATGTAGCCTATTTAAAAGGCATTTGCATTTAATGTAAAATATGGAGTATGTGTTACGTGAGTAGTGCAAAATTATTTTCTCTCCAAACAACATCAAGAAATTGGAAAGACCAAAAAGGTTAAGCAAATAAGGAATCCTCAAGAGATTGGACAGAGTTTCCTGCACCCTTTAGAAGGAGCTGTTCTCCAGCCTGGGCTCTTATGTTCACTCAGAAAACTCCTTGTTAAACTAATATGGCACTCTACTGAAGAAGGGAGTATTTACTGACAAACCCCAACAAATGATGAGGCAAAGATGGCAGTAGAAATCAAAGAAATGTTTGATGAAAAGAGAACGTCTTGATACTCGAACTACCTTGCTGGACTCAAATTTTTAATAAGCACTAGGGTATTGATGAAACTTAACTAGATTTACCCTATATTGATCCCTGCCTGTATGCAAAACAGCCCTTAATATAAGGAACAATTAACTACACATAAAATCCATATTCTTTACATGACTAAAATAACAAAGTCAATCCAAACGATATTTATATACATGTATCAAAATAGAAACCAAGAAATGAGACGAATAAACTGGCAAACAAACGATGCAGAAATAATTTGGAAGTGAGATTTCACAAAATGTGATTTGAGAGAATTAACATCTGAAGGCGATAGGCCACACTTAGGTTCTCGCATATAGAGATACACCAAAGCCGCTCTGTTTAAAGCCAGTAAAATCCAATCAGCCGTAATGATCTCGTGAATGTCACACGATCATTCTCCTAATTTCACGCTAAGCCATCTCCACCAGGACTTTCATAATCTGTTAATCTTTTCACAGCAACCTTTGTGCTATCTCCAAGCACCCCCTTATAAACTTTCCTAAAGCTTCAATCGACATGGCTCTCTCTCTGTCTGGACATACATCTTCTGATCAATTCTCTCTCAATTTATAATTGAATTCACCGAACTTTCTCTTCTGATCAGAACCATATCGTTACGCCTGCACTATGATATTCATACTTATACTATACTGTTCTTGAAATGCTGTATTTTAATGATGATTATAATCCTATCCCCATTTTCTCAAAACAGATGGATGATGGTACAGGATTAGGGGGTTGAAATGGTAAAATTAAATAGAAAGATTTAGATACTTGTAATAATTTGATATTAGTGAAGTGGTAGCTGGTTTGACGGTGTAGGATATGATATGATGGAGAGCCCAGAAAAACCATGTGATGTAGAGATACTGGTTTGAATAGTCAGTTCGAGATTCATTGAAGGTAGAAAGTAGTAGGGGTCCTCCTGTCTCAGTATCGAAGTTATTAATAACTAGACCTATACCTGATATTAATATCCGTGAACGAGAAAAATAAAGGTTCAAAAAAGTTTAATCAAGCTGTGGAGCCAAAACCTAAGATATGATCCCTTGGTAGATATTTTTCTGAAAAAGGGAAAAAAGTAAAGCAAAGTGAACTTCATTGATCTTAAAAGGAAAAGGTGTTAACTTGGTTTTACAAAAACAGGTTACTAGAATGGTATTCATTAAGTTACTTTTTAGTTGTTTTCCTTAGTTATTTCAGAACTAGAGGTTATTAAAACACCGCCCATGAAATTTATTTTTGTTAACATATTTAAAAATATGGAAACTGTTGAAAGATAAAGAAGATGTTAAAAGATAAAAAAAAAGAGAAAATAGATAATAGAGATAATTTAAGAAAAAAACTGTATTTCATCCCGCGTAAACTTACATATGTTACAACCATTAATACCGTAATAATGATCACCATAATATGTGATCATTCATCAGCATTTGAATCATTTATAACACTCCCCTCGAATGACCATTACTGGGGATTACAGACGCTTCATTAAAAACCTTGTCAAGAAACCCAAAGTGACAAAACCCGGACGGCGGCAGACAGATCTAACATCTTTTTATTCATACTCCCTGTAGAAATGATAACACGACTATATTGTCTTCAACTTTTCAATTTGAAGATCTTTAAGTTGGCCCATGTCAACTTGCCGCATAAGTTTTCAATGCTGCGTATACTGAGCTTTTAGTAAACAAACATGTTAGATTTATCATTGGATCTGTTTGTTGCACGTCAATTTCACTTATCTTTTTTAAAGTCTATAAGTGTAGAAGAATCTCACTAATGCTAGTTCGATCACCTTTAATATATCCTCATTTGATTTGCGCAATACATACAACATTGTCTTCATATAATACTGTTGGATTATTCTTAATAGAAGATAATCCACATGATTCTCTAATGTGTTGTATCATTGATCTCAACCAAACACATTCTCTACTAGCTTCATGCATCGCAAATATTTCAACATTATGATGCGGCACCATCGTTTGTTTAATCGATCTCCGTGATATCAGTATTTCCATAAGTAAATATATATCCGTTTAGTGATCAACTTGTGATAATCAAAGAGATTCATTTTGCATAGCGGGCATCAGGGTCCCATCGCTGGGAATAAAATAATCCCATGTCATCATTCCATTGTAGATATTCTCAATATACGTTTGATTCTATCCCCGGGCCTTTTAGTTTGAGCCGAAGCCATATCTTCATAATAAATTAACTGGCAATGTCCGTTGAGTATAATTTGTAATACATTAGTGCACCAATTGCACTAAGATAATGCACTGCGACCAAGTATCTCTTCCCAGCCTAATGGGATCTTTAGTTACTTCAAGTGACCTAACAACCATGTGTGGAACTAAAGGGGTGTGATTTATCCATAAAAGCACTTCGTGTGACTTTTTCCAGATATGATGATTGATGAATCACGCCCATTCAAACAATACTCATTCGTTGTGCCGAGATAACATCTTCGTTTTCCCAAGATCTTTCATCTCAAATTCTTCTTTAAATAATTTAATATTTTGATGAGCTCTTCAGGAATCCCAATCAAATTTAAATCATCTACATATACTGCTATTATTGTCAATCCATTTTCTGTTTTCTTGATGAAAACACATGGGCAAATTGAATTATTCACATATCCTTCTTTGAGTAACATCAAGCCAAACGACATACCACATTCGACCAAACTATTTTAAATCCATATAAAGATCTTTGCAACTTGGATTGTCATATCTCTGGTTTTGAAACTCATTGTTTAAAGTAATGTGAAATCCTGGTGATTTTCATATATACATTAGCATCTAGAGATCCATATAAATATGTTGTGACTACATCCATCAAACGCATAATCCAATCCTTCTGAGACTGCTAACTGGTCAAGATCGGGAATGTGATTAAGGCCCATTACTGAGAATATGTCTCCTCCTAGTCATTCAAGCCCTGTAGAAACTCAGCTATAAGGCGTGCTTTATATCGCACTATTTCATTATTCTCATTTACTTTCAGACAAATAACGAACATCGATATCCAACAGTTGTATATATTTGTGTGTTCAACTAATGGTCCAAATACTTCCTTGCTAAACAAGATCTAATTCGCTTTTGATTGCTTCTTTCCATTTTAAATCCAATCGCTTTATGTTTACATACATTCACATTTTGCGGCTCTTGATCTTCATCATTTCTTGCGATGTCCATAAAGGCCTTGGAAAGAAAAGCATTATTTATACGGGTAGTATTTGGATCTCATATTCTTCCCTCATGTATATAATTGATAGAGATCTCTTCATTGTTATGTACCTAAGACATCATTATGAGATAACCTCAGACCGGTGGCCTTCTACAGGGCTACTTGTTCATCGACCGGGCTTTAACAGCTTATATGCTCTTCAGAGTCATAGATATATAGCACTTTTCCTTTTCTAGGAATTGTGTCTTTGAGCTATTAGGCCTCCAATTTTCTTTAATCGTGGCTTAGGTTCATCATTGCGTCGCTTTGTAATTTTCCCTAGTGGGATTTTCAACTCGCTGGGATATTTGCAAATAGATATGTGATTTTTGTAACTTTGCTGAATCAATAAAAGCATCAAAGCAATTGATTCACAAGATCTTGTAAATGATCTATTTTCCAACCTAGTCTCGTATTGCTTTAATGAGGATCAAGGTGAGATAAAGCATAACTCATTCCATGTAATTCTCGCCATTCTTCTCGGAATTACTTATCTCCCCATCATGGGAAAATTTTTTCACAGAAGTGACAATCTGGCAACCAGCAAAGAAAAACGCCCCGTAAGAGGTCTCGACATATACTTATAATAGATGCGCATTGGCCAACATAAATACCAAGATCGCAAGTGAGGACCTAACTTAGGTCGATGTGTGGGGGTAATTGGAACATAAACAACGCAACCAAAAACTATCAAATGTGAAATATTAGGTTGATAACCTTTAGCAAGTTGTAATGGTGATAAATCGTGATTGGCTGTAGGACAAAAGCGAATTAAATTTGTGGCATGTATAATATCATGTCCCCATGACGATAAAGGCAATTTGGATTTCAAAAGTAATGGTCTAGCAATCAATTGCAAACGTTTGATAAAAGATTCAGCCAACCCATTCTGAGAATGAACATGAGCAAATGTGATGTCAGAACATCTATACCAATAGACATACAATAATCAAGGAATGTTTGAGATGAAAAATTACTCAAAGATGGTCACATAAATTGGTTCTGATAAGATCAGGAATGTGCTCAGCCGAATTATTTGAGCCAATAATTCAGCAACACAACATTTCTACTGTGAAAGAAGGCATTGCGCGACCATCGGTTGACGATCACACTACCATAAAATAACGAAAAGGTCCACTAGGCGTGGTGAACAGCCCACAAATATCCCCTTTGAATACGCTCTAAAAGCGGGGGATTCAAATGTAACATTTGTAAAGATGGTCTAATTGACGAAAGTTTCGGGAACAAGGAAGACAAGTATAACCATCAGGTACTAAAATTTGTCTGCTTGTTAATGGATGCCCATTAGAATTTTGAACTATACGGCGCATCCTGGAAATTCTGGGATGCCCAAGTCGTTCATGCCAAAGTAAAAATGCATTGGAATTATTAAACTTCTAGTTCATGACAGCATAAGAATCAATAGATCTAATAGTTATCTGATATAACCCACAAGATAAAGAAGGCAATTGTTCCAAGATACATTTTTGCCCATAAATAACAGCTTTTGGCCGAGTAAATACTCTGCATCAGATCCATAGTTTCAATATAACATCTATTTCGCGACATCTTGAAACTATAAATTCAGATTTAATTATTGTATCAGCGCATCAATTGTAATGTATGCCTTTCAGAGAATAATGGTGGCTTCGTCTCAGAGCCTTAACTCAAACACAAGACCGAGATATATGAACATTAGATTGAGTCAATGTGAAGTTTGAAAATATTTCTTATCACGTTAAGATCGTGGGCCTGTACATGAGCTCGCTAAGACATGCATCACAGATGGCAGAATGATAAATTTCAAGAGGGATCCATATCTTGAAAATAAAAATGAAATAAATAGAAAACCAAAGTCAGACTAGATAAATCAGATGGAAAAGAAAATAACATAAAAAAGGTAATGCTGATAATCATGGCGTCGCAATCATAGC
Source organism: Tetrastigma voinierianum (assembly GCA_016808115.1). Taxonomy (NCBI): domain Eukaryota; kingdom Viridiplantae; phylum Streptophyta; class Magnoliopsida; order Vitales; family Vitaceae; genus Tetrastigma; species Tetrastigma voinierianum. The sequence goes on from JAEQBH010003866.1 coordinate 192,942, forward strand.
ACATTGCCATTTCCTAATCAAATGGTCAATTTTACCACTGACCTAAAAACTGTGAAACATCAAAATGTTTCAAAGGTAATGCACCATCACCAACAAAGAACACTATCAGACCATAGTAATCTTTTTCCACACGTAAATTTGTTTCAATTTCCGTTTGTCTTTTTCCTTTCATGGAGGCCCGATAAAGGTCAACCAAATGCTCGGGTCGTATGACAGTACGAGACCAGCCGACCTTTCATTCCATGACATTTGTAATATCTACCATAAACCTACATGCACCTGCCGCTTCTTCCAAATAAGTTTTCGAACGATTCAAACCCATCAAGCAAAGGTATTGTCTTGTTTTAATCGTTATAATTTACTCTGACCAAGAATTATATTATCACTACCGCCGCGCTTCACTTATCCATAATATCTACGCGCTTGGCGCCACGCCCACGTTTATTAACTTGAATCATTGGCTTCAAGCAATGGTATAGATCCAAGATTTAGAAGTTTTTCAAGAATAGCCATTATTCCGCCGTATACAAGGAGACATGCAATTAACTCGTATTATTTGCAAACTAATGCCTCTTATATCACTGCACTGAGAGCACATTGTATGCATTAAAAGTATGTATGTTTTCTTAAGCATGTCCTCATTTGTAATCTTTCTCCACATAATTGTAAATTTATAAACTAATTTTGAACAAGGTTGAGTCAGAGTCACTAACCGACTTGAAATTCAGAGCTGGCAAATGGGGCCAATCATAAAGGCCTTCTAAGAATTACTATTTTTGATATCATATCGCTCTTTCAAACTCGCCCAGAGAATCAATGGATCCTTGACCGTTGTATATTCATTTTTTGTGCTCATCAATATAGATATAAGGAATATTAAGGCCTTAGCTGAACTCAGGATGTGGTATTTCCTCCGATTGTGTTTCCAAAGTATACATAAGATCTAAGTTGGATTTCAAAGATCTACATCCAAGATAATAATTCGCTTCAAAATATCGCTAAGAATAAATTCATAAGCTCGTGATATTTCTGACATTTTCTATTTGAAATAATTATATATATATATATATATATATATATATATATATATATATATATATATATATATATATATATATATATATATATATATATATATATATATATTTTTTTTTTTTTTTTTTTTTCTTCTTCTTCTTCTCTTCTTCAAGTTCTGCTTGAACATTCCAGATGCAGGCTTCAGGCCTGATTTCAGAAAAGAAAATAATAATTATTCTTCATCTTCAAGCATCAAACTTGAACATTTCAAACGTAGACTTCGGGCTGGTTTTTACAACAAAGTTCGTTTTTCTCTGTGCCTTTAACTTTGAAATTAAATTAAAAAATTCAAAAGAAAATTTTTACTTATAAATTGAAATGTACATTTCTTGTTACGATTGTAATATCGCCTAATATCTGAGTTCCCTAGATTTGAGCTCGACTTTGTGATTGTTAGAGTCTCGTGGCCATAACGTGTCAAAGATATGCTAAGAGAGTGTGCCGTATAATAGAGATAATTTAAGAAGAAAACTTTATTTTCATTCTTCCAGAAACCCATATATAAAGCAGCAAATTATTAATATCGTAATAATTATTCACCTAAGAAATGCGCATTATTCACAATGGTTCTACTTTATAACATAAACATTTTAAAGACTTGGTTTTTTTTTTTTACTTCCATTCACTTTGTATTAAATCCTTGTAATACTTTGTTCTTAGATTCGAACATAGAATCTCCCATAAACTCAAGGCACCTCTTTAGCATTCGAGTCAAACCTTCTTTTGATTTTTAAACAAACATTTATTTTACAAATCAAGTATTGATCATACAACAGCTAGCTTTTAAATAATATTAATTTTTAGACATTATTTTCAAATTTTGTTTTAAAAAACAGTCTCGAACAAAACCTATAATCGAATTAATGTTTCATATCGATTGGACTAGACTACACACTGATAATGAATAAATGACATTTGGAAGGGAGGGAGCAACTTCTCTCTTACTTGGAACCAACCCCATCAAAATTGCAGTGCTTGTTTTTGTTTGTCGGCACTGCTCCCAACCTTCCATCAATCATATACATAACATGCATGTTGTGGTTTGTGGCTCATAGAAGGAAACATACAATGGAGAAAAAGGGAAGAATGTCGAAGTGAACGGAACGAATGGTATAGAGTATTTCTGGAATTGTCATATATAATGTTATTATAAATACCCTCTCTTATAATCCATCCTAATTGATATAATGAAAAGACTCCGTTCTTCTTGTGGATTTAGACTCACCGTCAAACCATAGAAATCTGTGTGTATTCTTCTTCATTTTTCTTTGATTTTATTCCTATTTGCATCAAAAATCACAACAATAAGCTGAAAGTTCCAGCATATTTGTTTTTTCTTCACTAATTATCTAAAGTAAATGAAGTCAAGTGAACATTCAAAAAAGATATACCATATTCACAATATAAAATTTGTATATTATACTGAAGCCAGATAACTAGTTAAAGTACATCTCTCATTCCTAATTGAAACACAGCCGCAGCAACAGCTTTAGCCCATTCCAGCATCTTTGATTTCAACCTCTCTTCTTCATTTGTCTTTAGCTTATCAATATCGCATAGCTTACTGCCTTCAGTACCAGCTGGAATTTTCTCAACTAGAAGATATGGAGGTGGGTATGTGGACTCAGCAGTCTCACCCTCCCAAACTTGAAGGTGGATCCCACATTCCTTGTAATCCTAACCTGCCATTGCAAGAGCTTCTATAGACATTGCCTCTTTCAGCTAAGGTTGTTTTTTATGAGGAAATACTTATAAGCGAGTGTTGCTCCTATCTTGTTCCTTTCCAAACCTGCAACTGAGGCAAAGGAAGAATTTACACGTGTTTTGTATGTAAAAGATTTTCATCAATATGCCCGTGGCCAACACATTTCTCATAGTTTCAACCACTAAATTAATTAATGTTACTTAGGTTTGAGGGAGTTGTAGTTATGCGTATCTAGCTAAAAACATGACCCGTGAGCTAAGTAGATTCCGCGATCTCTTAAAATGATTTCTTATTTTCAATGACAGGGCTGCCAAGTCATTAATCTTCGGATCATGGTGTTTTTTAGGTTTCTAATTCATAATTATGCAGAAGGGTATTTGTTAAAAATATAAGATTGCATTAGATGCCTAAGAACAATATTTGGATTGAGTTATTAATGGATTGTCTACTAGACAATTAAATGGTTAAGAACCAAATGGATCAATTTAGGTGACCGAAGCTCAAGATAGATCCAGTCACTTAATTAAGCACCTAATGAAGACTATTAAGGTGTTATATATTCAAATTTTTGTCATTAGTTCAAATGAGGGCAAGCCTATCCAATTGTAATTTGTTTATGTCAAGTTCCTAAAACGAAGAAATCGAATAAAAGATCTTTAAATAATAAAAAAGATCTAGGATGACTACCTTGGATTCAATATCAATCCCCTTCAAATTTGGATTTTATATATCTAGAAACATTCAGATGTTAGATTTTCATAAAGTGGGCTTTATTAATTGGATTTATTAACTGGATTTATTCGGTCTAATTAAGTGAGATTATTAGGCTTCTTAATAATTCATATGTACTCAAGAAGTCATACTGTAATGAAGACGGCCTGCCACAGAGTACTGCATGTAATAATATATGTTAGTCTTCATCCTTCCCAAACCCTGGGCGATAATGCATAATTCTCATAGTACTTTAGTTTTCGAGAAATATTTTCGAGATTAGCGAGAGGATATTCATTGCCGATTCAAGAAGGTCAATAGTGTAAGATTCGAGGTCGCTTTCTGCGCTTCATCAATTCCGCATCACACATTCATGGATTCCAAATCGCACGTAATTTGGCGCTTTTTCTCCATTAAAATTACGCCAAGGTTTAAATAATGGTTATTCAGAATTGTTTAAATCAGATCCACGCGACGAGCCAACCATAGATTAGAATACAAAACATAAGGAATCGAGAAAAATTTTCGGGTTTTATGAAAATCGTGATCATTCCGCTTTGAGTTTTCTACAAACCCAAAATTAAATATTTTTGCATATTTGGAATTCACGACGACGATCACGCATAGGGTGGTCTGTCACGGAGGTGGCCTGATCGCTACCACGCCGGCCACCACGCCGCTGAAGACGACGGCTGAAGGACATCGCGCCGGGACCGTCTAACTGGGCTGGTCGATGTCGATATGCCCACACTCACGATACCCAGTCAAGAACCGACTCGATCAAACCTGATCCGCCCGATCCGTTTGTCGACCCGCGATAGTGGATCACCGACGCAATAACACTGTCACCGACGTGGTCACGCCGACGTGGTCACCGACGTAGTCACCGACGTGGGTCATGACGCTATCTCCTCGAATTCGTCGACCGACTCGACCAATCTAATCGAATCCGATATTGATCTGACCATTAATCCGGCCACGACCTCGGGCCGACCGGCCAATCCACACGACCACTCACCCATTACCGACCGGCCAACATAACCCGGAAGAACAGACGACGTTGTCAAGACGCCGCCACACGCTACCGAAAGCCTTTCCTCGTGGGCGCCAGTGAGGGCTGTGGTGGAGGGTATTTCTTCTTCGGGGCACGATATCTGCTGCATTCATCAAATTCTCACAATATATATATCACTCATGTTGAGAAGCTTTATGATATGAAAAATGCGTATAAACCCTATGTACGCCTAGAAATTGGTATTTTTATTTTGGCATTTTCATGGTTTCCTACATATGGTTGCTAAGATGAATACCCATAAGGGTCAGGTAGCCCATATATTCGCGACTATTAATGAATGATTGAACAAAGATAATTAGCATTACATATATATATAGAATGTGATAAAGTTAATATCCCGTATGAGAGATTCAAGGATCTAATTGAGGTCATGGACCGCCAAAGCGGCACACACTTGATCGGCTCAGAAACATCGCCCATATCAGGGTGGACGCCTCCTGCCTCTATTATACGATCATACTCCCAAAGGAGGTGCGGTCCCGTGTTAGTTCATGGAGGGCTACATGTGGCGGTATGTGCTTCGGAATGACTGATCTTAGTGGTTCATACACCTAAAGGTGTGATTTACTAAGGATTAGAATATGTTCTGCTACTACCGCCATGTGGAGAGAGGTACAACCGCATGTCATATTTTCCGCCCAAAGCGTGATTATTACGTATTTATTAATTTCATGAAAGTATTCACATATGTTGATCAGATTATTTTGTTTTATTTTTTCAGTCAATTTTTCAGAGCGTAATTCCATTTCAATCGGTCTCATCGATTGAATTTTGCTGAATGGAAAGAGGGACTTTCTGCTTCTGAATGGAGTCATGATGTTCATACGGCGCTTACAAATACGCTTTGTATTACTAATCCACTAGCATCAAGCCGAAACCCACTTTGCTACCTGAGAGGAGCAATAGGATTTCTGCCCAATACACTGAAGAAATCCATGTTAACATTCAAAAGCTATTACCGTTAGGATCAGATCGCTAAGGAAATGATGGCACCCATAGAGGCTGGGAAACTGCCCATCCAATGCCAGGTTGGACACTTCTTCCAAAAGCTCTCAACAAGAAGTATGATGGTACAGCCGGGTTAGAGATTATCCCTGAGACAGGACCAGGCATAAAACCCAAGCTCTTATCGTTAACATTCCCGATGCTTGCATTGTGCATCAAGTCTCCTAACACCCTTCCACCTGATTTTGGGATTATAAAGATTAAACTACACTCCAAGATGAAACTCACGTTAAATTCACTTAATGTTAAAGTGGTAGAAAGGCAGGAAGAGAAGCTGAAGAAGAAAAAGAGCATATGGCCTTATATACAAAGTCCCCATATGAAGAATAAGAAGTTCAAAAAAGTCAACCTATAAGGTGTCAAGAACTACCTGTCAACTCAATAATATAGGTCCAAAGAAGACATTCTTAAAAACATGAGGATCGGGCCGCCAAGAAGAAAGGTCACATGAAGAAGGACTGTGGCAAAATTTAAAGCTTGATGTCCAAGCGTGGGCTTATGTAATGATTCTATCACTGTTTCAAGGGATCCAATCCATTCAAGACTATCCATCTTGGTGGTTTGATAGTTGAGCAACTAATCATGTTGTATTTACTGATACAGGATTCATAAACCTGGGAGGAAGCCAAACAAGGATGTGAATCAAAGCTCACCGTGGGAAATAAACGAGAAGGTCAAGTCATGTCAAGGAGATGTAATCTTTTAGATTCTCGGGTTTTAAACGACGCGAAAGATGATTTTGAAAATTTTCTTTAAAGGAATTTAGTTTCAAGATTGCCAAGCCGGACTATACGATTATTCTTTCAAATTAAGATAATATTATTCAATATTTCATCTAAACAAGGTTTGCACTCATTGAAGTATGTCCAACTGATTATATATTAAGTTTCATTCAATATTATATATAATGAGTCACATACTTACTGAATGCATGCCACGAGACCACTACCTAAGGAAGAGTTCATGACGCGCGGCTAAACGACTGGGCCAAGTATCCCCAAGGCAGAGTAGAAAGGCTACCAGCACTAATATCCCGCATGCCTTTAAAATGACTAGAGATATGCGTAGATCATTGTAGGGGTAAAATGACCAAGATAAGAAAGAAAAATCGCAGTCCTTAGTTCCGACTTGTTGAAGTCATTCACACCGATATATAAGTGGACCTTATGTGGAAACCTTGTGTGAAATTTTATTTCATCAGTACCATTGATGACTATTCTCGATATGGTTATTTGTACTTGATTAAAGAAAAGTCCAGTTCTTGACAAGTTCAAGATTTTTCTGATCAAGTCGAGAAACAATCGGGAAAAGTCATAAAGGTTGTTAGATCTGACCGAGGTGGAGAGTATTATGGCAAGTATGGCGATGCCGATGCTCGCGGCCATTCACAAACACTTAGAGGACTCTCCGGATAGTACAAGCATTATGCCTCGAGTCCCGAGTAAAATGGCATAGTTTTAAAGGCTAACTACCATGGAAATGGCAAGGAGTATGATGCGAGGACAATTTACCCGGGTTTTCTATGGTGAAGCTTTGAAAACAAATGTAATATCTCGTTAATCGTGTACCTACGAAAGTCGTCACCTTTGAAAGGCTGATCGGGCGAAAGCCTAAATTAAACCATCTCCATGTCTTAATGTCCCAGGCAAAGCCATATAATCCAACACGCCATGGTGTCGACTCCAACCACCAGTGTTATTTTAAATCTTAACCGGACATCGTGGTGAGACTACCATATCCAACTGAGGCACAAGAAAATCAGAACCATAAATAAGCTTTTCAGAGTTTGATGGCCAGCAGATAACGCTCAACGCACTTGGTCGTTATATTTCATGAGTACTGAAGAGTAATTTGCGGCACCATTCCATACGTGATAATTCGCAACTCCACACACCCATGACGAACCCGGGCTGAGACTACTAGGGTGATCCCGTTGTCAGACGTCTCCTAATGAAGTTCATCAAGGCTCACAAAAGGCATCGTGGCTATTACTACTCCAATAAGGAGATCCACTCAGGAGAGACTAAACGTTAATACCACCTTATCATTGAATTGGCATAGAGAGCAAGACTACTATATCGTTCATGGATCAATCTAATAACTTATGAGGAAGCCAATTCTCATTCTCAATCGTAATCGTGGTCGGATGCAATGAGAGATGAAATTCAATCTATGAGGCATAACGGAGTTTAAACTATCAATTACCCGATGGTCATGTAATCATCGCCGCAAATGGGTGTATAAGACTAAAGGGACTCTAAAGGAAAGGCTGGAAAGCCGAAATGATCGCAGACGTTGTCACCGTGAGAAGGAGTAGAACGCGAAGCAATCTTTCCACTCTCTTCTGGTAAAGATTCTTCGCAGTGATCAGCGCATTAGCTGTCATTTTCATACGAGCGCACTGATGGATAAAGTTAAAACCTTTCTAACGAGATCTAATCAACGTTATTCATGATGCAACCGGCGTTTGCGGCATCATTCAGAAAACCATGGACTAAAAGTCTGATTAATGTTCCGCCGTTTCAGATAACGGCATTAAAAGTTTCAAGAAAAACATATCATATGGTTTGTCGGTAACAACCAGATCAATGTATATACCGCAAGGTCGCCGGAGGAAATTCATTTTCCTAATACTCTATGTGGATGATATCCCGCCAGTAAAAAGGGACTAATACCCATGAGACAAAGAGATGTTAACAAAGAACTTCTGGCATAGCGTCGACCTTTACTGAGGGCGTCATTCCGGTGAATTATGATTCATGAGAACTGTTTCACTATCGTCATCCCTGGGAGGGCGTATGCTGATCGAATTTTAGAAAAAGCAAGATTCAAGATGCACAATGTAAGCCAGAATTGCTCCCATCCTAAAGGTGATAAGTCGAGTCTATCGCTGTCTCATCCGTGGAGATGAGAAATAAATGAAGAACGTACCGGTGTTAAAATCGGGTTATTATGTATGTTCTACATAATTTATTCTGATATTTGCTGCGAATAGGACTTTGTGGTAGATATTCAACAACCCGTGATATGATCGGTATCAAGCCGTCGCTAAGAATGCTATGAGAGGTACTTAAAGAGAAAAGGTCTATATGTCGATTTAATAAACATGTTCGTGGACTTCATGTTTAGCCTATTCAGATTCGCATCATTTATCAGACGAAAAGAAGTCAACAATCAAGTTATATCTTTAAGTTGGGCCAGGAGGTGCAAAGGTCATAAAATGAAACAGAATCAATCAAGATCCCCTACCATGCAAGCGGATCAGAAGATGCCAAAGAATTACTCAGCACCATCTCCAAAACCCATTAAGGAGCGAACTGTTTCTGACGGCATAGGTCATACAAATTGTATTGTGACAATAACTCCTCGCAGTTGTTGTCAATAACAACAATGCAGGTCTCAAGGGGTCTAAGAACATGGAGGTCAAATACCCGGCTCATAGCTAAAAAGTTCAAAACGCGGACGTTGAAGGAGCATATATCAATACGATATGATTGCATCCGCTAACTAAAGGCCTTCGCCCCTGTGTATTTGATCGGCGTTGGCACAATAGAGCACCATGGACATCGCGGAACATGGTTTATTAAGTTTTGTTGCTCTTTATGAAGAATGAATCCAATTCATTACATTTATAAGACTGAATTTTGTATCAACTCTTTGCCATTCACTAAGGCCGGTAATGTAGTTTATCTTGGTTGAGTACATATAATTCATTAAAATCTTAAGATCATAGAAACCTCGGCCATGGTGCTATGCGCGACGCCCTTTTTTGGTGATGAGCCTTAATGTGCATGTTTCATGGCAAGCATATAAAGTGTGCCGTCACAAGGGTATCATGGACACACAGTCACTGGAACCATGATGGATATCTTCTCATATACACTAGTTGGTGACACTTAAGGAGAGAGAATTTTAATTAATAAAATGATAATACACAAGATTACCTAATATGAGGTATTGTCCATTTGAACACACTACCATATTGGAACTACACTATGAAAGTTGAGTTAATTTGACTGCTGAAGGCTTATGATACATGTAATGCCATGATTCCAGCAGAAACAGACTTTAAGGGATCTGATTGACTATTATATCAACTTACTCAATATACAAAAGCACGCCGTTTCACCATTATCGCCCAAGTGGGAGAATGTTGGGGATTTTCATAAAGTGGGCTTTATTAATCGGATTTATTAACTCGACTTATTCGGCCCACCATGAGATTAATAGGCTTAATAATTCATATGGGGTCGGTAAGTGTGTGGGTCGAGTAATGCCCTCGTACCTGTAATGAGAGGGCCCTGGCCTAACTCACTATATAGCAGCTCAAGTCCCCCAAACTCCAAGATAATACAATTTTCACATTTAGTTTTCTGAGAAATATTTTCTGAGATTAGTGAGAGGCATTCTCATTAAGCGCATTCACGTCAATTTGCATCTTGGCGCTGCTTTTCAGAAAGTTCTTTCAACAATCTGATCAAGAAGACATTCATGGATTCTAAAATCAGGTATGTATTCTATGCTTTTCTCCACAAAATTATGCTTTGTGTTCTAACATGGTTATCTAGAATTGTTTAAATCAGATCCAACATCGTATAGCGTGCATAGTCTTCTCTATCTCCACTTCTATTATTTAAAATTGCCTAAGTATCATGTTTCTAGTTGTCGCAAAAATAACTGGTATTGGCTGTGTTATCTCGCTGTACAAGAGGTTGTATAATATCGGAATTCGACTTCAGTACTAATCAAGATATAGTACTAGGTTGCTTCTTAATTGGCATACCAAGAAATACAGTTGGGACCAAGAAATGCTTGGAAATCAATCCACATTACTGAACACGTTTGAAACAGTGAAGAAATACAGCGATAAAGTTGACACACACATTACCTTTAAGACTCAAATCTCTTTAATTTACAACTGTATCGAAATTTCTAGTCACAGGCAACACAAGATTTTATGACATCTGCTATATATCCATACCTCATACATGACACAAGCTTTCTTACATATGGATTCTGACATCGGCTATCTATACTTCATACATGACGTAAGCATTCTTAACAAGAGAAGCTTCATATATCATGCAATTCTAACTACTTAGACAGTAATGAGACTTCAACACTGAGACTCACTCCATGTAAAGGCTAATTAATATGCTATGTAATGCAAGTAACCAATTGTGGTTGGAATCGGACAGTGATGGATAATCACGGATACATTGATATTCACTTGATACATATGCTTCTCTCAACCCCGTATCTTTCCTTTTCCCAACCAAAGATTAAATCACAGAGAAATTAACAAGCCAATTAGGGGCCTTCATGGCCTATATATAAATACTCTCCTTAATTTCCTCATTTGTCTTAACAAATTAAAGTTTCTTGATCAACAAACAAGCTCATCAAGTGGAAGAAGCCATGTCCATTGAAGCTCTGGCAATGGCGGGTGCTGATTACATGGAATGTGGGATTGACCTCCATGATTGGGAGACTAATCAGCTGCCGCCTCCGTATCTTCTAGTCGAGAAAATGTCATGCAGTGAAGCTGTTAGGAAGTACTGCAATGATGATGAAGTGAAGGCGAATGAAGAGAAAGTGAAAGCAAAGATGAGGGAATGGGCTAAAGCTGTTGCTGCCATGAATAGAACAGGATCGTATCCCAATAAATGGATGCAGAAATGAGAGATGCATTTTTAAGTAATGTACTCAAAGTCTATGTTGTGAATATATATGATAACTTTATATTTGACTGATGTGAAAAGAAATTTCCCACCATCACTTTGAAATCTAAGTTTTCTGTAAGAACAAAGATAAAGAGATGTTCACCCCAACAATTATATCAAAGAATCAATCAATAAACTGGTTTCATGGGGTCAGGACTAAATTGACCGCCTGGGGCTCTGATTTTTTACTAGTACTATTTTCTTTCGTTTTCTCTTTTACTTGTACTATTTTTTATTAGTACTATATATATATATATATATATATATATATATATATATATATATATGGTATATATATATATATATATATATATATATAATATGTATGTATTAGGGGTGATTTGATTAAAAAAAAAAGTCATTTGAAAACCCAATTTCGGACATTTGACAAAAATACCCTCGTTTTATTTGAAAAGTAATCCCTTCTATTAAGACATAATGTAAATCCATAAAATGAAAAATTGTATTTTTATTCAAAAAGGATTATTTTTCAAGAAAAAACATAGGATAGTTTAGATTCACAAATCTTATATTATTTGATGCATTTTATCCAAATATTTCTATATATATATATATATATATTTTTCACATTTTTCATGTAAACCAAACTTTAAGTCTATAACAGTTTAACTAAATTAAGGGACGAAGATTAAATTAATTGTCATTATGTTATTAAAATTTTCATTTTCATTTACCCAATTGAGAGCTAACATAGACTATCTAACTAGATGCTAAAATGAAAGTTTTATTTTGTAGGTCCTATATATGTACATGAGGAATTCTAGAAATTCCTTTTTATGGCGCATTATTTGCTTGGGAGATGACTTGGAGAAGAATCTTTAACTAAAGATAGTTTGAAAAGAAGCAGATGGTCAAGAGGTAGAACAAACCTTCAATCGCTTAGTCCCTTTTTGTAGTAAGATTGAAATATTGTGAAATTTTACTTTCTTTCCTCTTTGGAGTTCAACGGGCGTTACGCTCCTCAATTAGAGGAAATACTTTGGGTTGTAAATTGTCTGTGGAGGTGCAGCAAAGTATAGAGAGCTACTCCCTTGGACTTGATGTGGATTTTATGGAAGAAAAATAATGAAAGAGTTTTCAATGTTACAGAACATTCTGATTTAGTTATCAATTCTTCCTTTTTTATTTCGTTTAACATGCTATAGAAGGCCACATTTTGTTTATGATTAAGTTTATTGATTGGTTGATATGTTTTTTGTTACTTTATATTCAGTTTTTTGGGGACTTCATTTGTATACATCATGTGTACTTCCTTTATGGCCTTTTAGCATTTTCAATGAAGATCGTCCTTTATCTATCAAAAAAATTATTATCCAGAGCAAAAGGAAATAATTTTGAGACACAATTCTTTTTCTTTTTTAATAACTATGGGTGTTCGGGTTAACTTGCACTCACCTAGAATAATCATTTATGAACTTAAATTTAATGGTCAAATAAATCTTCTAATGAACCAAAGAGACTGTAACTAAGATATATTATGTTGCAATGAAGTTTATGTTGACGGGCACAGCGGGCAATAGAAGATGTTAAAGCCACTATTCTGGCTATAAACCTCATATATGACATAGGCATTCTTATTTCTTAATATGAAAATTCAAGTCTGGCTAACAGGAACGCGTTCACATTACCTTTACAGGTATATATACATGCATGCATACCACATGCGATTTAAGGCTGAATACTATCTATGTATGTGCTATCCATGAATCCTCATAATCTTGGCTTGATAGATATGACCATAACTCCCTCAAAGCAAATGTATTAAGTAAAGTAATCAATTTGAGAGTCATGGATGTCACGTTTATCTATATTCATATCTTACCCGGCCCATGCAAATATCTGTGTATAGTATAGTAAAGTATGGTAGGTTGCTTTCCCCTTCCATATAGACTGATAATAGCTTAGATGTGGGCTCGCCTATAAATATCTATCCTCTCATTCTTCTTGGATCAACGAACAAATTAAAGCTCAAGTGAAGGAATTAAGTCATGTACTCTATCGAAGCTCTTGCTATGGCGGGTGCTGACAACATGAAAGGTGGGATTGACCTCCATGTTTGGGAGGAGACTGGTGACTCCACACACCCACCTCCCTATCTTCTTCTAGTTTATGAAAACATTCCAGGTGGTGCAAAGACCGGCGATTATAAGCAAAAGGCGATTGAAGAGAGGGCGAAAGCAAAAGCGATGTTGCGGGAATGGGCTAAAGATGTTGCTGCCATGAATAGGAGGAGGACTGTACTGCAATCGGAATTTAGAAATAAGAGATGTGTTTTAAGCAATGAACTCAAACTTACATTGTGAATAGATTTGATCGATGTGAGCAATTCTTCATCCAAGTTCTCTGTTAAACAATGATACCATTCAAGTTTCCAGTTTAGCAATTGTCCCTGATAATTTCATACCCGCCTATAGCCTCCTTTCTACACCACACAATAGAAGAATAATGCATGCCATCGATATGTTAAGTAGCAAGCACAAATTCAGAAGGCAACATTTAATATTAACATTGAGAAAAAAGTTCCATAATCAAAATACAAGGCCTTGGATTGTTTGGGTATTGCTCAAACACACCACAGAACCACATACACACGTGAGAGGATTCCACATAAAATAATATATAGGGAAGGAGAAGAGCTGGATCCAGAAACCCATCAAAATATATTCAAGGAATGGTTTTTTACCAGTAAATTTTCAAATAAGATACAATTGGAAGATGACATCAAGCTAGTCTACAGAAAGAAAACTATATGGCTTCGAAGTACAGGGGAATGGAATTGAATTCATTCATCCGTTACCTCATCTTCCACCAGACAACTCAATCGCATCCTGGTGATAGAGTGAATCTTCCCCCAGTCAAATCTTCTTTGCAGCCGCTCATACTCCTGTCGACGACTTACTTCAACATGCTGCCATTCTTCCCATCTCTCAGCCAGCCCTTCTCCTTCAAGCATCCGAACCACCTCTGACATTGCTGGACGTTCCTCTGGTGATGGTTGCGTGCAGAGCAATGCAACTTGGATCATCATCTCCACTTCTTGAATGACATAGTTCCGATTTAGGTTGCGATCTACAATAGCATCTAGTCGTTTCTCCCTCTCAAGCTTCTTGACCTTCACAAGCCAACATAAAAGTATCAAACTGTAGGATAAGATATGATAGAAAGAAGGAAACAATTATGCCATTTTGAAACATTGGACATCAAATAATTATATTTTAATTCCCGCAGCATCATATGCACAATTTTTTCATCTGAATGCAGTTAGCCAAAAACAGTTATAAAGTTCAATCCTCTCTTTCAAGTTTTAAAATGACATCATTTGGATACTTAGCATATGAGGAAATCTCCACCATACAGCCAAGCATAACCAAATTACAAATTTACAAATATAGGACTATCCTATGAAACAGAAGTTACTGTAAATACCCATTTCAACTAAGAGTTTCACATCATGCGTAAAATCTGTTGCATTAAGAAAAATGACCTTACATGTTTTAAGTAATATGAAACTCAAAACAGAATCATTTCACCAATACAACAGATGAGATTCCCACCCTGAAAATAAATGAAGAATATAAGTACGGGGTGAATATTAAGTATGGGGTGAGGGAGGGAAGTACTACACAAAGACAAACCAAGTCTGTAACTTAATAAGGTTATCTTACATGGTCAAGCAGCAAGACATCATCTTCTTCTTCTAAGCGTGAAAAGTCAATTGCCCGTTGACCTGTTACAAGTTCCAGCAGCATAATCCCATAACCAAAAACATCTGTCCTCTCTGATGACTTCCCAGTGGACAAGTACTCAGGTGCTATGTGGCCCATTGTTCCCCGAACTTGAGTTGTCACATTCGTCTTCCTCACATCCACTAACTTTGCCAACCCAAAGTCTCCAACAACAGCTTCAAAATCTTCATCAAGTAATACGTTAGCAGCCTTAACATCCCGATGAATAATCTTGGGATTGCAATGTTCGTGCAGGTATTCTAGTCCACGTGCCGTGCCTAAAGCCACCCGTTTCCTTGTAGGCCAATCTAAACCTTGCTCCCCGGGTTTAACCTCTGCATTGGTGTGAACATTAAAATTAATGAAACATGATCAAAGTTTATTAAAAACAAATGGTGAAAAACTGAAGTCCCTAATGAGGACGACATGGCCAAACGAATTGTAGCTACAAGCAACATCAGAACCCATAACTCGTTGAGTACCATTTCAATAATAATTTTTTCTGTCTACTAGAATAAGAATAACACACTAATTGAAATGGTAGATATGGTGATTACACAAGGGAAGAATGACCCAGAATCTTTTTTATTGGGAAAATAAGAGTATACCAAAAGCACTAAGCAAAAAGGGGGATGAATCCCTAGCATATAGTAAGTATCCAAAGGGGACAAAAGGTGATAAAGATACACATCCAAAAGCCACAACAAGATTCCCACTACATAGAGCATAATCACTCAATGAAGTCTAGCAAGGATGAAAAACCAGCTTGAAATACATCTTCAAGAAACTGGAAGGACCGGTGTAAAGGTTACAAATAAGGAATCCTCAAGAGATTGGACAGAGTTTTGCACCCTTTAGAAGGAGCTGTTCTCCCAGCCTGCCTTATGTTCTCACTCAGAAAACTCCCATGTTAACCCATTAGCAGCACTCTTACTAAAGAAGGGAGTATTTACTGACAAACCCCAACAAATGAT
Source organism: Tetrastigma voinierianum (assembly GCA_016808115.1). Taxonomy (NCBI): domain Eukaryota; kingdom Viridiplantae; phylum Streptophyta; class Magnoliopsida; order Vitales; family Vitaceae; genus Tetrastigma; species Tetrastigma voinierianum. The sequence continues at coordinate 208,958 of JAEQBH010003866.1, forward strand.
GAGGCAAAGATGGCAGTAGAAATCAAAGAAATGTTTGATGAAAAGAGAACGTCTTGATACTCGAGCTACCTTGCCGGACTCAAATTTTTAATAACCACTAGGGTACTGATGAAAACTAACCTAGATTACCTCATTGGATCCCTGCCTGTATGCAAACAGCCCTTCTTAATATAAGAACATCCAACTAAGCACATAAAATCCATATTCTTACATGACTAAAATAGCAAAGCCAATCCAAACATATTTAGATACATGTATCGAGTAAATAGAACTAAGAAACAGACAAATAAACCAAAACAAAATGATGTGGCAGGAATAATTCAGAAGTGAGATTTCACAAAATGTGATTTAGAGAATTAGTACCCCGAAGGCGATAGGCCACACTTAGGTTCTGCATATAGGGATACACCAAAAGGCGCTCTGTTTGTGTTGTGCAAAATCCAATCAGCCGTAATAGATTCCTGTGAACAGCCACACTGATCATCTCCACCTCACGCTGGAAAGCTGCATCTCCACCAGGACTTTCATAATCTGTTAATCTTTTCACAGCAACCTTTGTGCTATCTCCAAGCACCCCCTTATAAACTTTCCCAAAGCCTCCCTGTCCAAGAACATTTTTCTCACTAAAATTGTCTGTAGCTACCTGTAACTCCCTCCAAGCAAATCTTCTCAATTGGCCAAATGCAATTCTTCGGTCAACTTCACCTGACAAAGGAAAAAGATATTCAGAAAGCAATGTTCCAAGGGAGTCAAATTTTGCATCCAAACCTCAAAATTCGTCCAAGTATTCAAAAGAGATAAAAGCATAGAGCAGATTAACAAGCCCAAGCACAAAAAAAATCAAGAAGACGGTATAATTTACAAGAAACTAGAACAGATAATTTGAAGATGATATATAACAGAAAAAATTATACAAAGTAGCCCAAAATATTAATAAACCAATTTTGAAGTTAACTGCCTTTCTTTGATGCAGTCAGTTTATTTTCAATACAGATCCATGGCATGATCCATAAATCTCTTCAAACTTTTCTGTACCTGTAGGTATCCCAAGATAACATCCATTGAAAGAAAAAAAAAATTGAAAATCTAGCAAAAACTTGCTTTGATGCTATATCACCTAAGGAAAAAAAAGGTAGAAGAGGAATAAGAAAGCAATACAGTCATTGCACAGAACAAATCCTGTTTCTAGGATTCTAGGAAGGGTGGACAGGTGACACAACCAACCTTCAGCCTTTTTGTATGATTTGGTCATACATAAAGTTTGAACTGTGCTTCCACAATTAAACAGCCCCACAAATTATTACACCGCCAAGTTTTGGCTCCAATCAGACATTTAAAAATCTTTGTTTAAAGAGGATCACTGACCTACAACATCTACAAAAACTTCACGCTTATAGCCTCTGCGTGAACCCTTCCACAGAAAAAACAGTACAGTTGCAAAAAGGAGAAGCCCTATTAGTCCTCCAATAATTCCAAATATCAGCCCAATTTTTGTTTTGCGAGAACCACCTGCCACAAAAAGAAAACCCAGGCCTGACCTTGTCAAAGAAAAGGAAAATTCCATGACTGCATCTCAGAAATACATATTCATTATTGTAAGGCAGAGTTGTCCCAAATAAAACAGATAATTCTGTTACCTGAATCATTTTCAGATGCACAGGGTGGGTGAGAAAAATTTCTGCCACAATGCAAGTTATTACCTGTAAAACTGCACCAAAGACTCAAATCAATACAAGTTTAATGTTGGCAATTCTGTATGTGAGCATGTGTGGCAATTCTGTGTGCGCATATGTGCAACAATTTTCTGTGTGTATCTCTGTGTTTCCATGTGTATCTGTGCATGCATGCATGAGCTTGTGTGTGTGTGTGTGTGTGTGTGTGTGTGTGTACGGTGATGGAGGCAGGAAGAGAACAAGAGAGAGAGAGAGAGAGAGCAAAATGGAGCAGTACAGCAAAATAAATGAATCACAAATTAATATGACACGCCTGAAATCAGGAAGTTTTTAATAGAAAGTCCCATACTTGTACTTTGGGAATCTAAATAAATTCACCACCTCCATCGAGATTATTTGAATACGCCAGCTGGACTTGCAAAGATAGTCCAATGCTTCACTTCAAAGCAAATACTTCTAATAAGCTAGCCTGATTACACAAACATGTAAGTCCCAAAAATTAAATAAAAATAGGATATGAGATTAGATCATGTACAGATTGATCAAGCTTGGAAGAAGACTTGAGAGCGACTTAGGGATAGTCCCATTGAGATTGTTTTGATTCAAAACCCTGATTACAAGATAAAGCTAATGACACTCCCACTTATCAAAAAAAAAAGCTATCACACTTCCACCAACAAAATTATGCAGAGATATATTAAACATAATGCAGATGGTGTTACTCACAAAAACTGTAGCTTCTTAAGATTACCGAGGGTAGATGGTATTTCACCGGTTAATCTGTTATTTTCCAAATCTAAGTTTGTCAGATTTGACAAATTTCCCAACTCTTTTGGTATCTCACCAGTTATGCCATTTCCTTGCAATGTCCTGCATAACCATATGACATGTATTAATAAATCAAAAACATTCAAGACGAGCATATGAAGGATAACACTAATCTTGCTTACTTATGTTAGAACGCATGAGATTTTGCCTTTGAAGTTTGAAAAAGTCTTAGTTAAACTTAGTCTTTTTCTTTTTTTTCATATTGTTGCTCCATATTTTTCTGTTTTTCTGTTAGTAGTAGTAGTGCCAATAAATTTGCTAGTAGTTGAGATTTTTTTGGTATTTCAGTTTGGTTGTGAACCTACAAATAGGCATTCTCATTTGGGAAATGACCGATGTGTGCCTTTTTCTTCAACTAATCCTCAGATTATGTATTTCCTCCCTGCAAGTTCCACTGTTTATGTTCTGAGATTTAACAAGTTATTGGTTGATAAAGGAAACAAAATACATATAAATGAAAATTAATTAATCTAAGGTCACCATACAACTATTCTTACTAGTTCAGGGCCATCAAGATTTTTGTTTAGCAAATGTGCTGCAAGTCAAATTTCTTTCCCATGATGGAACTTTATACTAGGCAGGCAGCTAGCACCCACAAATATTTACTTCAAGTAAACTCAATTTCAGATCCATGTTTAGGGGCTTCTCATCTTCCAGCAACAAAACAATGCAGGCATAGTGAAGATGGGGTGGGGCCTGTTGCTCAGGGGATTAGATCACATGACTGTGAACCATGGTATCAGGGGTTCAAATACCTCCTCACCATTTGCTTGGAAATATAGTGAATGTTGATTTATTTGCAAAGCTCAGAGTTCGCTTCCATAATAATAGTTTGGTGAGTGAAAATCATCAAAGATTGCTTGGCTATGAGCAATGATGAGAGGAAGCTAAATGAAGGTAAGCTGAGAACCTAAGAAGATTCGAAAACCTAAAATTTAACAATAGTTATAACCACAAATATAACTGAGTAGTGAAATGGTTCTAAGGATTATATTTTTCTAATGAACACCTGCCTTGGGACCAAGTAAAAACCAAAAAGAAATACCTAAGACACAAACACCAACATTTTTTTATTTTCATACATGTCATAAATGAAGCCATGGACAATTACCATTAGATACAAATGAGATCTGATGATCATGATATTTTCTATTTCCAGAAAAAAAAAATTGATATAGCTATTTCCAGAAAATTAAAATAATACAGGAACTAGAAGAACAACGGTATTCCAGGTAACAATTCTTCTGCATAATTCATAGTTGGGAATTGGGAAAAATGAGTCAGGACAATTAAATGCATTCAGAAATTTAGAATAATAAGATTCAGAGTTCCTAGTAATTTCTCCAATAAACTTGGTACTTACAGTGTGGAAAGAGTGTTCAGAATCCCAATTTTGGGGGACAATGTTCCAGACAGCTGCATCGATGACAATGTTCTGCAAACAATAATAGGTATAAGCATAAACAATACTTTAAGTTCTTGATTGGGGAAAGTAGAGAACATAAGCTTGGACAATCCATCTTTTAGCGCCAAATTCTGTTGGCCACGATGCGTTTGATGTCACCTATTACCATGTTTTCCAGTACAGAGGTCAAAACTCAAACGGAAAGAGAAAGAACATAACTTACACAGAAATGACATTATTATTTGGGTCACAAATAACATTGGACCAAGTACATGGGTTAACTTGATTTGGGTTCCAGTCTGTGAGCTGTTTGCCAGAAGCATTTAATGAATTCTTTAATGCAAATAGTGCATCTCCTGAAATGGGATATAACAAACATCAGAAGTGGTTGGAAAGGAAGAACGAAAATAAAAAATATATTAAATTGATCTTATCTCATCATACCAAACTATCTATGGCAATCATCTTTTTACATTTTTCATTAGGCAGGTAGGGGGGAAGGAGGAGAGAGACAAAGAGAGAGAGGCCCTATCCACAACATAAAAAAATATTGCACGCTCCTCTTGTCCGTGTTCAGCTTAGAAAAGGAGCTTTGTATTTTTAGAAAAAACACAAATTGGTTTGGCATGATCCAAGTATATGAACATGAAAGATATTATCTTAAAAAGGGGAGGAAAGCCCTATGGTCTGTTAAAAAAGAAAAGAAAACAAAATAAAAATAAAACAAAACAAATAAGCAGTAATGATAGTTACAATAGAAAACAAATAAATCATAAACAGACTTCAAATTCCATGGATGATGTGGATGGGATATCAAAAAGCATATGTTAACTTAATGGTCAGCTATAAATTATCCTATCAAAGAGTGAGAAAAAGGTTCAGCCAAATAAGACTTGTATTAAAATTTTCAATTCATTGCTGCATATCCTAGTTCCTAATATCAACAATCTTCTTCTCATAATCCAGCTTGAGAAAGGTTAGATCTTAAGAGTTTAGGAATAGTCTGTGTTAAGTAGTCTCCTAATCCATTTAAAATTCTTTTCCTTCTCTCTTTAGTCTCCTAGTTAGACTCTAACTTTGTTTTATTTTTGCCCTAACACTAGAGTATATATATATATATATATATATATAGAGTATATATATATATATATATATATATATATATATATATGTATTTTTCCTCCTTTGTAAATTAATGAGAATATAGAATTCATTTTCTCAACATGCAGATCGAGACTTAGTCAGAATAATACAAAAAAAAGGTACTGGCTAAGGCATATCACACGCCATCGCTCACTCCTCTCGGCGTACAACTCCATCCAACGATCGCTCATTCCGGGCCAGACATAATCGCCGCAGTCTTCCGGGAGCCATAGCCATCGCCGTGAATGCAACCGTCGAAAATTTTATGGCAAGATTTGGCAACCCTTACTCCGGCTGCGACACTCCATCAGATCGCCGGAGCCTAAGTCCCTTCTCTGGCAAAAAATCCTCCCAGATAGGGTTCCTCACACTCGCCCACGCCCACGCGCCGCCCGTGAGGGCCAGACACTTCTCCTGCAGCCGAACTTCACCACCCGAGCCTGAGGAGACCGTGGAGAAGCCGCGGGATGGGGCTCCTCCGATCGCCGACTACCACCCTCGAGTCATCGCGCCAATCTATTAGCCTATATCCCTGGTTTTATGATCCAACACGCGGTGCATCTAATTCCTCTTTTTCCTCCTCGCTTTGTGTCCCAGAACTATACTTTTCCTGGTTTTCTTGATTTTCCGAATACCCAATGACATCTAGAAGCCGTAGTTGCTGCCCCCTCTAGCCCTGGCATATTTCATCATTCGATTCTTATACGTGATTCTTACTGTTTCTATGGCTACCAAAGGTTCAATCTTTTCTCCCATTTTGGCTGCATCTACTATTATTACATCGGAGAAATTAGTTGCATACCCTTGTTTCACTAAGCATCCAAATCTACATCCATTGCGTTTGTTGCCCAGACTGGTAATGCCTCTGCTTGCTTTTCACATTCATCTGGACCCTGGATTCTTAATTCTGGAGCCTCTGATCATCTTTTTGGTAATAAGGATATTTTTCTTCTTTTACCTTTACTTCTCCTTTACCCATGGTTACTTTAGCTGATGGACTGTAAACCATAAATTTCAAAGTTGAATCGCTCGCATGTCCTCTTCCTTTAATTTTGATTTTCATGTTATGATTCCTTTAATTCCGATTTCCATTAGTAAGTTAACTCGTGATCTTAATCACTTGATTACCTTTTCTCGATCACTCGTCATACTGCAGACCGTAGCACGAGGGTGACGACGACATAAGATTTAACTCGTGGCCTCTTCCTCTTGAAGGCCTGACTTCACCTTCCAATCACTTGCGCCTTCCACAGATAATACTACCTCTCCTTATTCACAATCAAGCCAGTCATCCGAACATTTCCAAGCTTTAGAAAATGGTCTTCCTTTTCTAATTTGTCCTCAATCGAAAGTGTGAGTCATGTCGGCTTGAGAATACATCTCGTGTCTCATTCCCAAAGCTGCCTAGATCAACGCACAAAGTCCCCTCGTCTCTCGGGCCCATTATCGATATTCAGTCCTTCTCTGGCCGAGTCTGGCTCAGTGGCTTCATGATTTTGGTTACTTTTATAGATGATTGTCCTCTCTCCTCTCTATACTGCCATTTTTAATGAAAACTCAGTGGCCGAGTTATTCTTCATTTTCCGTAAATTTCATGTCGAAATTCGAACCTCACTTTCATTTCCATTCGTGATCCTACGAAATGATAATGCCAAGGAATATCTTCGTGATCGCTTCCTTCCTTTGCGCTCCATATGAGATTCACTTCAATCCTCTCGCTTACACTCCTCAACATAATGGAGTGTCTGAGCGCAAGAACCGTCACTTAGTTGAAACCGCTCGCACTCTTTTAATCCATCATGCGTTCCTCAACGCGCTTTGCATTTATCTACCGCCATATTTAATTAATCGTGATGTCATCCTCTCTCTCGCTTGCATGATCGCACTCTCATTATCTTATCCTTTTTCCTAATCAACCTCTTTTCTTCCCTTTGCTCCTTCAGCTCCTTTATTGTTATTCGTTTTGTCATATTCTTACTGGGTAAGACATAAGTTTCAATAAAGCAACAAGTGTGTTCTTTTAAAGTACTCGACTTTAGTGTTAAGAGTAGATTTATTCTACCGACAAATCTGCATTTCATCTCTCTAGCACGTCGCTTTTCGAGGGTTCTTTCTTTTCTTTTCTCCATCAAGAGCATCCTCATGCTCGGACGCCTGGCATGTCCCTCTTTGGTCGCCACGTCTCCAGATTTCCTTCTCCACTACTTACAAGCCAGGATTCCGACCACTCAAGTTTATACTGCGAGTCCTGCCCCTCGCCTCCGACAAGGCCTCTGCCACACCCTGCAGCAGCATCTCTCATGCCAACTCGCCATTCGTTTGGTAATGCGAACTCCGCTTGATAATCTACTCCATTATCATTCAGAAGGTACCGCTTCACTTGTAAACCCATTAATTTAGTTTTATACTTTCATTACCACTAATATCTTACCAGCATTTTTGCCTCTTGCTTCACCCCTCCTTCTCAGATGGTCTCCCATCCTGCAGCAACTCATGAGTTCTTCATCCGGTGCCTAAAATCTAGCAAATGGTCGAGAATGGATGCCTTTCCTCCACGCCTATGGGAGGTTGTCACTCTTCCTCCCCGGCAGGTCTCCCTCTGGTTGTCATTGGCCTGAAGAACACAACTAACGCCAGGATCGGCTTGGCGCCCGCTGAATGCGAGGTATACCTGGTCACATGGCAGATGAATTACTACATGCTTCCAGGCGCCAAGACGCCTCCGCCTCCCGCTGGTTTCATACCGCTATGAGCTCACACCCGCCGACACGCCAACGCCTCTTCCAGCGGTGATCTAGCCACGTATATATACTACCACCGCCTTGCCAAGCCTTCAGATCCGGGTTTGTATGCAGCACGTCGCTCCAGGCAACCTGGAATGGGCCTCCTGTTTGCCAGCCGATGCACAGTCTGTTGTCAAGAGTCAGTATGATTTGAAGCACAACAGACCATTCGGTTTTTTATCATCATACTTCACCATATGCTACTTCTACTGATCATTTATGTGGATTTTCATTGTCATTACAAAGAAGATCTGGTAGATGTATATTCTAAAACTCAAATAAAACCCCTTCAACTTACCTTCAGACAAAAGATCAAACCCAAGTATTTTCTGCAACAGATAGCTCAATGAATTTGAGGGTGTTATTTATCGTAGAAAGGGCACTGACATAATGCAACCGGTATGTTAAACGTGTCTGAGACACTTTATGATCCAAATGTCAAAACCGCACTATGATTAGTGAAGCCTCTATAAGATCCAGTGGATATATCAACGACTCAGAAAATGAACCATCTCACTATCACTCGCCCAACATTTCTTCCTACGAGCGAAGGGTCTCACTCCACAATCACTTTCGCGATATTGATTTAATGCCAGCCAGATTTCCATATGGTCAGCGAACAAAGAAGTCAAAAAGAGTGCCAAGGAGAACGGTATCACTAGATCGTCACACAAAACGATAAGATCATGTGCTCACCCAATCGAAGCGTAATGCCTCACATCGTGGTATTATGTATATCATCGGGAGGTAATTTAATATCTTGAAAGATAAGAATAAAACGCAGTAGCCTGGATATAAAGTTAAAACCGGCGCATCGCTTTGCCACCTTGGAAGCAACACGTGAACTGTATGGCTGTACATCTCCTCCAAGAGCTAAGATTCGGGAAGGATGAACAAATGAAGCTTATATGTGATAACGTCACCTTACATATCATCTAACCAGCTCATGAGGACCAAGCAACAATCAAGTGAATTGCCACTTTATCGTGAGAAAAATCGTTGCATCGGATGCATTTAATAGTTTTCGTCAACTGTCGACCCAAACGAGCAAACATCTTCTTCACTAAGTCTTTAAATCACAGATAAAGATATACGCCATGTTTGGCTTGACCATATGCTCCACTGATAAGATAAGCAAAAGATTATTCCTTAATCCATTTAGAATTCCTCTTTTCCTTCTTTTTAGTCTTCTAGTTAGACTTGAACCCTGCCTTCTTTACCATTAGATATATATATGGCATATATATATATACACACATATATTTTCTTCATAAATTCAATGATAACATGGGAACTTCTTTCTCTCAACACCCAACCATTCATGTTTGATCTAATTTAGAACATTCACATTCGCCACGCACAATGATGTCAGATAAACAGGTTCAAACAAAACATTAACAGGATACATCATCAATCATATGTATATGATGGGACAACAACAGCACGTCCTAGATCAACGAATGATCAAAACTAATTTCACCATCATTTCATATCTGAAAAAGTCTCACTTAACGACAACAAACTTAAAACGATAATAAGATGTTTATAATATACAACTCGGATACACAAATAATTTGACTGAATGTCAAATGAGTGCACCACATACCTTGCGGATCAGACAGTACAAAAGAATGAAAACAAGATAATATCAGGGCCGCAAGGACAAATTCCATCTTCAATGGCATCATTCCCAATGACCAATGCAATCAAACACAGGGTCCCCACTGAGCCCAAAATAGAGTTCCATCCCTACAAAAAACGCACCAAATTATATGAAAATCAAGAATGGAAGTAATGGAGATAAGATCTCCAGTGATAGAACATCCTATATATGTGAATTTATTCGGACACGGTGATTACTACTCAAAAATAGCATATTTTATATAACAATTGTCATGGATTTAACATCTTTGGAGTGGTAATTATATCTAAACACTCAATCAACACACTTGCACTCTTGGTTATTAACAATTATTTTGAGAGGCCAACCTCAAGTGGTAAAGGGTGGGGGCAGGATTATGGGAGGTTCCAAATTTAAGTTTCAATGTGGACAAAAAATGGGGAAAAAAAACATATACCTATCAAAAGAAAATGTTTTTTTTTTTTATGGGTAGGCATCAAAAGAAAATGTTATTAACAATTCTTTTGAGTTGTGAAAGTATTTACTTATCAAAAAAAAAAAGTAATTTTAAGGTACAAATAATGATAATTTGTACAAGGGAGATATGCTCATGAGAAGAATGGGAGTCAACTAAGGTGATGGATGAAAATAAGGAAGGAAGACTTTAAATGGGTTGTCAATAACAACATTTTATTCACCAACTCAAGGAAGATTATGCTGGCCATGATGCGAGAATATGTGTGGAAGTTACAAGGATGAGGCAAAAGCTACACTTACATTGAGAGAGTTTTTTGCATGGAAGAGTCAAGCTCACATGGCTATGAGAACTGGATTAGCAATGGTGTATTTTTGGAGAGTTCTGATCGTCCAATTTGCATGCTATACGGAGTATTTCATAGACATGGCAACCATATAATGAAAGATGTAGTAATTAAAGCGAGTTTAAAAGGCAATTTCGCATGGAATAGGTCAATTTCACATAATCATGTGAACTTGACCAGATTGGCAAGTTTAGTTTCTATTTGGTGTATGTGCCCATGCAAAAATGGACAGCAAGGTGTAAAATGGTATTGGAACTCCTCTTCAACTTCACATGATCATCCAAATTATAAGAAAGCCTATGACATATAAATCACATTAGCACCAAACTTCAAGGATCTGAATATGAAGCTCTCGAATCATCAATTTGGCAACTCAGAAGATTCCAAAAGATCCTTCTCTTTTCTTTTTTCATTTTTTTTTTTTGATAGATAAACAAGCAACAGAACAGGAGCTACAAAGTATTAAAGGGGTGATCTCATACTATATGCCAAAAGCGAGAGAAACCCCAACAGCCAAAAAAACAAAAAAGAAGCAGAAAAGCCTCACCAACCCCTCAACTTGAGGCCAATCACTCCAAAAAACCTATAAATGAAAATATCTCTTCACCTATGTACAAACTATTCCAACTCCAAAAAATGAGCCTTGTTCATTTTTGTGATTAGGTGGGGTCTTAGAGTGTTTTTTTTAGGGGCCTTGTCTCCTTCTTGGTTGGCTTTTTGTAAAGGGGATAAGCTTTCTCTCCTGTTTTCCTCGGGCCGCTTTTTCAGCCCCTCTTTCTAATATATGCTCTTTTTACTTATTAAAAAAAGAGTGTGGGAAGGTCTAACTTTGGTGGGAACTTCCACCTGTCTCTGATGACTTGCCGATGAGGAACCCCCTGTTTTTCAACAATGTTGGGCAAAGGGGGGAAAACGATGAGATCACACACACTGCTAAGTGCATGAGCAAGGGGTTGGGAGGCGCAACAGTCAACATGGCAAAGGAACAGGACTGGAGCTTGGTCTCCAAAGAACTGAAGCCGACAATGGAAGTGACCTTCGGGTCCCACTCCACTTCTAAAACGGGTCGGTCTTTGGACTCGGATGGGTTTGGCAAGATGAGCCTAGACCTCTCGACTCCAACACACAAAGTGGCCTTCTTGGAGAAGCCCATTTCTCAAGAGATGGACGGCCCTAGGCCCTTGCGGAAAAAGGCTTTCTTAGGTCCTAAGGTTGGGCCTTCCACAGCCCTTCTAGACTTAGACCCCTTCTTTTTGAAAAACCACCAACCCACACTTCACGTCTAAGATCTTTGCTTGGAAACGGAAATTGACAAGTACGAGAAAACTTCTCCATCTTCTACTCCTTCTGTTTTTGGCCGAACTCCTACAATGGAGGAGTTTGTTTGCCACAGGGGGGTCTACCTCGCTTGAGACTTTAGAGATTCTGCAGCCGCTTGCTTTATTCCCGATAGGAGCGAACCTTTCGGAAGGCTTCTCAGAGAATTTCAAGACTAGGTTTCTGAGTGAGGAATCGAAAATCAAGGTGTATGACAACTCATGAGCTCACTGCCACTATGGAGGCATTCCCAAGAGAATGATATAAACCCAAGGCGCTTGTCACCAAGATGAAGGCAACCTCACAAGTCCGTATAAAATTTGAGGTATTTGCGAAATTTTTGAGCTCCACTATTGGGATGGAGAAAGAGATTCTCAAATTTTTCTAGAATTTACACACCAAAAGGGAGAAGATCCTCACTAAAGAACTGTAGGAGAATTCTAAGTTTGAAAGAGAGTTAAAAAGGCTTCACTTTGCCATCAACTATGAAAGGGGTAGCAGTTCCCATGGCAAAGCAAATTCTATGGGGTGCTTGGTCAACCAATCAAAGATGAGTGTCGGAATACTTAAGAGCGAATGATAACTCCAAGAGGAAGGTTAGAAGGCACCTGAGGTCCCCGTAAAATGTGGGATATTTTCATCTCCGTGTGACTGGCGATGCGCCAATGACACATGTGGAGCGCCTCGTGCACCGCATTCCTTGGTTGGGAGGCTTTGGATACCATGAGATTAGAAGGAGGGGTTTTAGTGGTTTGGGATAAAAGAAGTCTGGATCTGCTTGATAAGGAGATGGGCTCCTTCTCGATCTCTCGAGATTCAAACACTAGAAAGCGGGGTTTTGTTTAGGTTTTCCCCGTGTTCACGCAACCTCAACCTGAAGACTTGCAAATCCCTCTCTGGGAAGAACTATGCCATCGAGGGCTTTAGAAAACTTTCTGCACTGGGGGACTTCAATGCTACCAACTTCCTGAAGGAGCTGCACAAGTGAAGACGAATTTGACCACCATATAATTTTTAATTTTATTTATGAGATGGAATTGATCGAATTCTCTGTGGGGAATTTCATATGGATGGGGTCTTGTAACCAAAATTTGGCTTCTTGTCTCGGGAGGATTTTCTGTCTCTCAAGACTCGGTCTTCAAGACTAGCTGACCACATGTAGAATGGGAAAGAACTCAGCTGGCCCAGCCCCACTCCGATCATGCACCTATTCTTCCGACTGTGGGGATGATGAGGTCAACCCTTTCCGTCAGCATGCATGATGGAGGGCTTCCGGTGACCCCAATGGAAGGTCATGGCGGGGGCGTGTCCTCACTGAGGGATCTCGTTTAGTTACTGAAAGAGGCTGCCTCACCGGGCGTTTGGAATAGTGGACCGTTTGGTAGGTCGGATGCCAATAATAGTCTTCCAAGAGAATCGGACGATGTGGAAGAGGCTGGTATGGAGCCCACTCTCAATGAGACTGGAAGCCAAAAAGGAGGCGCACCTTTCTAAAAAGTGGGCAACCCTGAGAAAATCACTTGAGGCAGTGAATCTTAGAGAAACCTGGTCAAGGCAGCGACAAAAACACTAGTTTCTTCCATTGAATGGCCAACTCCCACTTTAGGAGGAATACCATACCGTGATCAAAATTAATGGAGTTTGGATTTCATAATCGGTTTTAAAAGGATCTCAGCGCCTTCTCGGGCCATGGTCGTGAATATGGCTTAGAGAGCGTGAGATAGACGGACTACCTTTAAGGCCTCGAGCCCGAAGAGGCAGGCCAGAGCACCTTAAGGAGGGAAGAAGTTTTCACCGCCTAAATGAGATGGATGAGACAAGGCCCCAAGTCTTGAATGGTTTACTCGCCGCCGTGATTTCTTGCATTTTGTCAAAGAAGAAATCATGAGATGTTTAGGGAATTCATGCTACTGAAACCTTCTAATGTTAGAATGCCACTCTTCTTGTTCCTAACTTTTTCAAGAAGAGAGATGTTGAGGACTCAAAGGACTTAAGGTCTATAAGCCTTTTAGGGAGCTTGTATAAAATCTTGGTGAAGGTGCTAGCCAACCGTTTGAAGAAGGTGGTGGGGAAGGTTGTCTCTGAGGCCCAAAATGCCTTCGTGGAAGGACGTCAAATCACAAATGCGTCTCTTATTGCAAATGAGCTCATCAATCATTGGCAAAGTTGGGGAGAAGTGGTGTCTCAAGCAGACATGAGAAAAAGCCTTTGACTCCATAATCGGGCGCTGATGAAACAAACATGAGTTTTTGGTTCCAAATAGATGAGATGGATCTGGCATTGTATCTTTATTGCACAATTATCGATTCGTCAATAGTGGTTCGATCAGTTTCTTTCCCTAAGAGCCTACGTGGACCTCGCCTCCCTTACCCCCATTACTTTCTTTGGGAATGGAGGTCTGAGCATTCTTCTGAAAAGCTAGGTGTCTGGTGGCTTTACCGTGCCATCATCGTGCTGAAGTAGAGGCTGATCAGAGTATTCACATCTCCTTTATGCGGATGACACGATAATTTTCTATGAAGCAAAAGAAGACCAACTCCTCTATCACAATTGGGTCCTCCTCTCGTTTGAAGTATCCTCTGGGCTGAAAATCAACCTTGACAAGAGTGAGTTGATTCTAGTAGAAGCGATTGATAATTTAGACGCCTGACAGCCTGAATGGTCACGACCGTACACTCCCACCACTTATTCGGTCCGCTTGGGTCCCGGCCCCACGTCCAGGCCATTGACAAAAGATAGAGGAAAATGAATAAGAGATTGGCTCTTTGGAAAAGACTTTACATCACAAAAGGTGGGAGGATCACCCTGATCGAGTATGCTACACTCGCCACCCTCTCTATATCGTCGTCCACCGTCGTAACAATGCTACACAAGACAAAAAGTTGCAAAGAAGTTTTCTTGGGGGAGGGGCCTAAAAGGAAAGCCCACTGATCAATCAGATGCAGTCAATGAAAAGGCAGTAAAGTGGTTTAGCCCAGAAATCCGGCCAACTGAACAAGTTTAATGATAAAATGAATCTGAAAATCGCCAAACAGTGGGACTGCGCTTGAGAAACCCTCTTCATTAGTCTCAAGTATGGTTTAGATGGCCTAGACGGGTGGTCAAAGGATGTCATGGCCCTTTCAGTGGTGGCCTTGGAAGGAGATTCATAAACAATCTAGCTGTGTTAAGAAAACTGAGGATCAACATCATAAATGCACCTGATCATTTAGCTAGACCCGCGTGCAAGAACCCCACCCTCTTAGATACTCCTTCCCTACCTTGTTTGACTTAGATGTTAACAAGTTTGATACTGTGGCGGATGTTTGGGACCAATCTATTAGGAACCGCAATCTAGCAAACTCAATTCACTAGACTTTTTAACACTTAGAAGTGGATTCGTTAAAATACCTCAACTTCAGTTGAAAGGTCCCCTTATTCAAACAAGATCTCGTGGAAGGGCCTAGTAGCTGGCAAAGCCTCTGCCGCCGCGAGGCTTGCAAAGTGCTAACCACAGAGCAAACTGCCTCTAAAGAAGATTTTGACACTGTGTTCTACCCAGCACTTTTACAAAGACGGGGAAAGGTTTTAACCTGGGACAACCTCCAAAGAAGGTAACCCCCCAACCGCCGCTATCTTTGTGGTCAGGGACAAGTGAATCACAAGGAATCCATCCATCATATCTTGTTGCATTGTCCAGTGTCACCCTCGGGGACTCCTTTTTTTCCTTAATTGGCTTCTTATGTTCTTTCCAAAACCCGTGAGGATGCTCAATCAATAAAGGGCTCTTTGTCGAAAAAGATAAGAAAATTTAAATCCTGATCCACCTGTATCTTTGATTACGGGAAGAGCGCAATCGCATACAGATACTGTGGATGCACAAAAACTTAAGCATTCTTTTGCTTCAACCAAAGGGAGTTGAATAGTTTCAGCATAGGTGGAAGAGATTTCTTCACTTATAGGCTTTCTAGAGGGTTAGCCTCACGCATACCGGTGAGGCTTCTTTTATCCGTTTAACCTTGGTGTGGGCTTCAACCTGTAGGTTTTTTTTTTCGTGCTCCATGTTCTCCATTTCTCCCTATGGTTCCTTTAAAAGACCCCAGAAATTATTGAATCCTGGTTCTTTTTTGCTCAATACATTGCTTTTATCACCAAAAAAAAATTCCAAAAGATCTCTAAGATGACAATAATGTTCATTTATGTAATCTTTGTATAAATAGAGTTGAAGATTCTCATTTGGAACTTTTTGATACTTTAATTGTTGATTTTTCAGTGAAAGCTTACTACAATAGCTTGGAAGGAGGTGCTCCCCTTAAAGCCCCTATGAAAATTCTGTGGAACCCTTATGTGCCTTCAAAAGTGAGTTTCTTCACTTAGGAAACCTAATGGGGGAAATTCTTAACAACGAAACAATTAAAGAAGAGGTTCCACAACAAGGTATGCCCTTTTGTAGGAAATGAAGATAAGCCTGTAACACATATTGACACTCGTCAAGAACGGGAATTACGGCTAACATCCTATCGATGACAAGAATCCAATGGGCTTGTCCTCGTGATGGTTATGATCTTTTCTGTATGGAGTCAACTCAAATAAAGAAAAATGATGAAAGTTGTGGTGGTCATTTCCTGCTGCCATTGTGGGCTGCCCGAAAGAGAGGAACAAATCGTGTTTGAAGATGCTCTTTTTCTTCCCCCAGTCGAAACATTCAATCATCGGGCTCTTTGTTTTTTTTGGGTCAGATAATGCCGTATGTGACACTTTGTGAAAAGGTCGATTTGTACATGTCTACCGTTAGGAGTAGTTTCTCGTGAGGGGTGTTTGTTTTTTGCCTCTCATTCTTCTTTTTGTTTCGACCGTGGTTTCCGGTTTACTCCCTATAGACTGGGGTGCTCTCGTGTATTTTGGTCCTACGAAACTTTTCTGCTAAGCCTATAAAATATATATATATATATATATATTATATATATATATATATATATATATATATATATATATACTTCTGTAGATGCTTTCATATTAAATTTCTATTTCTTTCATTTTCTCACTTTTTCATTCACCAAACATGTTTTATGGAACCAACTCTCCAAGCATGAGTGGTGGCTAAATCTTTTTTTTCTCTAACTACTATTCTTAATTTGGCTCAAACTATCAATCTTGATTTGACTCTAATTGCAACAAATACAAATTCTCTTCTGTGATGTATATCTTAGAAATTCATTTTCATCATATGGTCAATTCACAAACAAGAAAAAGAAACAGAAGTATGGTGATATTTGAATTGACAAATGATAAACCAAAAAACTATTTTTTTAAGTTCAGTAAAAGTAGTATTTACTTGGGTAATTGGCCTTCTAAAAGTCCTTACGTTTGTGCGTGAACTTCTCATGTTTAATAGCATTTTTACAACATCAAAAATTACCTTTTTAATATTACTATATCTCTTATCAAAAAATATATATTACTATATGTTAAATGGCCAACTCACCTAAAAACTCAAGCTAATATGATTTGGGTTTAATATGAATATCATGTTTCTTAACACCCTCCCTCACGTGCATGCGGCCCCATACCCACGCACATGGAGGGTCAAACCAACCACAAAGTCCACTATGGACTTTCAAATACATAAATGGGGATCAATATTCAAATTGCAAAGAGGTGGCTCAAACTCATGACCTCTTGCCAAACCAAGCTTTGATACCATGTTAAATGACCAACTCACATAAAAGCTCAAGCTTGTAGCATTTGGGTTTAATATGAATATCATTCTTCTTAACACTATAGTTTTAGCTTCATCTTCAATATCTACCCAAAGCTGAAAACAACTTCAAAGAGGGCCATAGTTAACTTTAAAAGTCCAACAACTCCCAAACAGCTAAACTGTCAGTTGACAATTTATAATTTTTTATAATGGATTCTGCAGTCATTGGATTGTTTACTTACCCTCATTTCATCACAAAGGAATCAAAAGGAAAAAATTGAATCTTATATTGTCTCTTTTTTCTCAAAGGAATGAAAAACTGTACTGTACAATGCCAAACGATTGGGTTGATATTAAGTTTTATATGTATGCCTTTGACCCCTAGAACCATGCCCCTTGTCTCACTTTAACTCCTAAATAAATTCTTGTTTTACTTAGCCCCCTTAATTAAGTCTATAACTTATTTATAGCCCCTCTATCCACTTTTTAACTATTTCATTATTAACAAACCCCTTTCCTTTACTAACTAAGCATATTCTCATAACATTTTAGCTTCTTGACAATGCCTTTAACCATCTTTTAAAGTAAATGAACTTGATCTTCCTCCAAAATGAGCAGAAAACAATATACACATCTTCTCATTTTCAGCCAAAAACACGTTTCATTTGTGGTCAAAAGCAGTTAAAGGCAGTATCAAGTGGTTAAAAGAAGTGGGTTTACCATTTGTGAAATTTAAAGTAAGTGGAAGCAGAGGCCGTAGGTGAATAACTTAGTTGAGGGGGGTTAAGTGGTGCAAAATTAGTCTAGGAGCTAAAATGGCCATTTTTTTTGTTTTCCAGCTCCTAATTCCTTAATAGAAGACAAAACAGAGCGTCTACAATACACACTTCTTGTTTCCTTAAAAACAGATTAAAAAAATTAAGGCATTTCTAAAAGCTTTTTAGAAATAAGAGAAGTCTATATTTTTTGCATAGGATACACGTGCCTATTTCTAGAAACAGATAACAGGAAGATTAAAGATCATGATTTTGATTTCTGTTTTTTTTTCCCCTTTTCTTTTCTTTCATTTCCTCATTTTTTCAAATGGAAAGCTACAAATTTTTCAGAAAATTAGAAATTGTCTTGCTTGATGAGGTCCCCGTGGGATAGCTGATCACATGCTTCATATTTCCTATTCCGCATTAAAATCCAAGTTATCAATTTGCCCTTCATGACCCTTCCCAGAGCCTCTAACAAAAATCTTCCCCAACTCAGAAGGGTAATAAACAACAGAAATCCCACCACCAAATGTCAAGCAAAGGAAATCAAAGACGACAAGCCTTCTCATAAAGCTCATCAACCTAAGCATTTAGAAGGGCCAAAAAAAAATGAGCAACTGTAACTCAGCATAGACATAAGCTAACTCAAACTAACTACATAAATTTTAAACCCCTAATAACACTTCAATGCGGTTGCCAAGGAAAACATACTCGAAAAAAAAGCCAACACCTATCTATAGAAAAGGGAAAAGAAGTTGCTTTCAAGATTCAAATAATTCATCCATTTTACCACACTTTCACAGCAAGCAAACAGAGCTTAAACATAAAGCAAAACAAAATAGCGAGATCCGAATCAGGAAGATCAAAATTAAACAACAGGCCAAAAAAGATGAAAAGGAATAACAGAAATCGAGGAGGATGTGAGCAAGACGTACCTTCGGAATCAGGGAAAAGGGGTAGAAATAGTTGGTGGGGGAAAGGTAAGGAGAAAATGAAGGGTTGGGAAATTAGAGAGGATTGATTTGGGAAGTGAAATTGGGAGGGAATCCAAAAGAAGATTGTGTCGCTTTGCCGGTATTGAGAGAAGAAGATGCAATCATTGCGATCTGTGAGGGGAGACGGCTCTCTGAAGTATAGTGTGGTCGACCACCATCATCGCCATGCCTCTCTGGTTCCCAACTTTCGAGTCTTCGACGCTTTTACAGTTTTCCTACGCTGGTCAACTCTCACTTCACTCCACGTCTTTGAGCCTATCATAACCCTCCACCGCCACTTCACTCGGAAATTTAAAATGATTTTCTCATTTTCTTACTTTGAGCTGAATTTATTTCATATCCCATCCATTTTCTTCTCTACACCCCACAAAGACAAAAGGAAAACATTTCAAGGTGGATATGCCAGATAGAGATAAAACGCCAAATTAATTTCTCCAAATTCTTTGCTTTTGTTTTTTTAATGTATAAGTATAACATGTTTTTGTTTGACTTGTAGTCTTGTACTCTTAATTTACACAATTATTTTTTAAATATAAATTCAACATATTTAGAAAAAATAATAATTAAACTATATTCTAAATAAATCATGTCTTCCTTCTTCTTTTTTTATTTGTTATTTGCTATTTGTTTGCTCCTAAATTTGGTAACCATTAATTCCGAAAAAATTGACCCATAGTAGGTCTTTCAGTGATACAAGTGGACAATTTTTAATTTTTTATGTAACACTAGGAACTTGAACTTATCTAGAGGGGTGGTCATTTTCATGAAATATTAACCGTAAATGTGACAAGTTTTGTCCAAACTAAAGCCTAAAATAAATGGACTCTATACCCAATGTTCTAAAAATGTTAAAATATATGGAAGTTCCATCATAGTACGATGAAAAGTAATATTTCGTCACCTTTCACGTCTAATTTTATAAATTTGAAATTCAATATCTCAAAATAAACTTCAGATATTTTAGGATCAAAATTTGATTAATAGAAAACCAAATAATAATCAAGGTGTGTCAAAATTTATATTACATTCAACATCATTTGAATGACATATCATTAAGCTTAAGAACAAAATTATTACAAATCATTTTAAAATTTGTAGATAAATTATCCAAATAACAACTTTTTAAATAATGTTAGGAGATACAATATCTGGTTTACTTTTGTCTGATCATATGAGCTGGTCTTTAAAGTCTTTGAATAAAATGGTTAAAGTTCGATGACTTACTTTGATTGGTGTTTGGATTGTAAAATATAATATAAAAATTGAAAATGAAAAAAACGTAGAAAAAGTAAAGAAAAAAAAAATCTTTATCCGCTTACTTTAATCAACCAATTGTAAAAGACGTTATGTTTAAAATATCGTAAGCTTTTATAGTGGGAAAGTGCTTTTGAAAACGTTAAAAACCCATTGTTATAAAATCTGGATCAAATCGGTGATTTGATTAATTGGATCATCGATCGATGATATTTTTGGTCTCAATTTAATCTAATTTTATTGCGATTCAATTATGATTTAACTCTTAAATCATAAATTAAAAACTCTTTCGGTTAAGTTATTATTTCGATTTTTAAAACATTGTAAAAATCTTGGGTATAATTAATAAGATAATGGAAAGGCTAATGGGTGGGGGATTCAAATTCCAAAAGCCGTGTTCTACGCTGGAAAATGTGTGGGAATGACCCCCAACATTTGTAAACTATATTATATAGATTATATTTTATAGTCAATCATGATATGGAAAAATAATTTAATAATAGCTTTCAAACAATCGTTTAATGTCCACAAATCTAATTTAATTGGTTAAAACGTCAATCTTAAAAAGGAAATTGGAGGAACTTTTAGTCAAATATGGATTTTAAATTAGACACGTAAGTAAGCATGCATTCGTCCTATTTTTAATAAAATATTTGATTAAAATTATCAAGGTAATTTTTATTTTTATTCATTTCCATATTTATAGTTAGATTTTTATTTTAAGGAACATAAAACAGAAAACAGTTTTTGGTTGTCAAACAAAATCCAATTTTGGAAACAATGACATAAAATAAAAATTGATGAAGTTGTTGCATGACGGAAAATTCAAGGATATAGTTTTTTATATTTTCAATTATTTATCTAAATAACTAAATAAAATAATTTATATTTATTTAAAAAATATAAAATATTTATTAAAAATATAGTTATATTAAAACTTTTTTTTTAATTATATTCACTTTACATATTATCTTGTCCTAAGTTGTTTTTATATTTGAGTGAGGGATCTTTTATAACCTTAATTATCCACCATTTTATCACTTGATATGTGAGTTGGAGTTTTTTTATAAAAAAAAAATAGATAAATTTATTGATTCATAATATTAATACAATAGATAGAAACACATAATAAAAAATGTTAAAAACTTTAAAATATGACATAATATTTATGTTAATAACAAAAAAAATCAACTAAAGACATTCATATTTACAATCCAATACATTAAAATACTCAAGATTTATATTAGAAGATAAAGATAACAAATTTACTCATCATAGCTGAATCAAACTCATATATTAACTCAAAACATAAAAATCACGTTAATCAACTATCGACAACACAACTACATTCAGAACTACTGCTGACAAAAACACGCGGAACAAATTCACCACAACACATGAAAAATATAAAATAGCTACAATCTCAAGGCATGGTTAAAATCATTTTTATCAGAAAAAACTCATAAGGTAAAGAACTAAAACACCGAATTGTATCGCCAGTAATAATAATGAAAATTATTCTTCTTTTAACAATAGCAATACGGTTATATGAATAATGTTATATTTAATGGTTAGGGTTTTTAGAGGAAGGGAAATAAAAAAAATACTAAGTTGAAGTTAGAAAATTGTTTTTCGGCCTTGGGGTAGCAAATTTGGAGTAGCCAATATATATATATATATATATATATATTGTAAATAGCTTCTAAACATGAAGAAGTGAAAAGTTTAACATAGTAAGAAGTCAGAATTTTTATTCGGACAGTTGGAAAGATTTGGTGCTTCGATTTCTGTCACGGTGCTGGTGGAGTCGATATCAAGCATCAATGAGTTGTTGGGTCAAACCATTAAAGAACCTCGACAGAATTTCTACTTTGAGCCCCCCATGGCCCATCGCTAAATGATTTTGAAATTTCCGTCCGTCTTGGCTTTTGAAAAAAATATATTATTAAAAGCAAGAAAAATAATTTTTTTTAACAATAATAATTGAAAAGGTAAATATTATTTTTTTAAATGGGTGTACTGTGCATCCATTTTTTTATTTCTCTATAAAATTGTTATTCAACGTATATCTATGTTTTTATTTTTTATTTTCGCGATTTGGCCATTTATTCATGTACATACGACAAGATTATTTTGATACGATTATCATTATTTTTACGCGATGTCATTGATTGTTTTGTACGATTAGTCAGTTTTGTCGTCATCTGACGTTTAAGTGTCAAAGAATTCAGACCGAGTAGAAATATATTCAATTGTAAATAAGAATCAAATTAAAACGATTATCAATAGTAATATAAACTAGAGCGTATAAGACATAAACATAACGACAATATCAAATATATGACTTGGAAATTAACTAATATATACTATTAATGGATGTCATTTCATCCTTTTTACGATTTTTAAAATTCTTAATATTCATACACGTCAGATTTATTTATTTTCTTAATCAATAAATGATTTTCCTTAAAAAAAATTGAAATTGCTAATTATTGTTTTAAAAAAAGGTTACTAATTAAAAAAATAAAAATTTTGTTAACTGGGCGCTCGTTGATAAATGAAAAATTAAGTTATTGGAAAATAAACACAAAATTACTACTGAATTTCATAAGATTAATCAGATCAGAAACCGATAAGCTTACTAACAATCGAACGTCAAGATAAATATATTATTCGATGAATCGTGAATGTCAATACTAAAATTAATGTGATTTTACATATTTACCTTTATTATCATTAAATTATGATATTATCCAAAATAAATTGAGTTTCTAATAATATTTTATTTTTCACTACAATTATTAATTATTGTAAATAACATGTTTAAAAAATATGTAAAAAATATTTATTCTAATAACATAAATATATTTAAAAAATAACCAATAGAATATAAAATTTTTAAAACTATTCAAACAAACCAAAAGATATTTGCAAAATATTATATTATTTATATGCATTTTTTACCAATTTATTTTCATTTAAAATTTTTTTGTTCCAGATTTTACATTTCTCCCACTAAGAGATTACCCACTCTATAATTTTCAACAATTTTTCATTTAAATTTTTAATTAAGCAGATTTCTGTACTACATCAAACATATCAGTGGTTCAAAATCACTAGTAAATTTTCATTTTAATTTACTGGAATATTTTAAATAATATCAAATAGACCTAAGATTTGATGCTTTCTTTAAAGGCTTCATTTTGAAATAGTTGTCATAAGTGATTTAATTAAACAACTTTTTGAAATTTGACCATTTTGGCCTGATTTTGTTAAAAATATGATTCTTGTTTTCATAAAAACATAACCCCATTAATTTCAGGGACAACGTAAATGAGACATTTTTTATTCAAGGGTTATTTTATTAGAAAAAACATTCATAAATTTAAGGAGTTTTTTTTTTATATAATTAAATATTTTGTTATAATATATTAAATTGTTTTTACCGAAACTTTGAACCTAGGAACCTTCTCTCATAATGTCATAACTTTTTAAAGTTTCAATATTATATCAAATGAGATAGGCATATGTAAAGGATTATGTTTTTTTAAAAACAAAATTAAGATTACTTCACGTGTTTTGACCAAATATTTCATCCAATAATTATACATTTTGTTCACTGTCATCCATTGATTGGACGTATAACAACTCATCATTCAGATGCACATCACTCGCTTGTCTTAATACAATATACCGACACATTTCTAATTTTTTTTTCTTCCCATTATATAATTTTTAATCATATTTGATAATAGTTTTTTTTTTTTTTACCCCTAACTACTTTGCTACAAACCGAGATAGATATATGAACCATAATGAAATAGTTAAATTACAAATACTAAATATTTTATAGAGATATTAATATTTATTTATTTTAAAAATATAGATGATATCGTCTATATTGTTAGGATTTTAACCATATCACCCCAATGTAAATTACCTTGAAGGAGGGTGATTATTATTATTTTTAACATAAATTTAAACTATTTAATGTAAGTGATAATTATATGTAATTATGCAATAAATAAAATAAAAAATAATTACAATAAGGAAAAAATAAGACAAATTTGAAGGATCCAAAGTCAAATATTGTACAATTTGAAGTCATACTAAAAATGATATGACTTGAGAAATTAAACATCTCTGTGACTTTTGAAGTAACGTTTTTAACGAGGTGCGATTTATCGAGTTTTACATCAAAATATTTTATTTAAAAAAAAAATTATAAAATTAGTTTCAAAACTAAATTAATGTTTAAAATAGTATATAATATCACTATTATAAATAGTGATAATTAAATTATTAAATTATCAAATATACTTATTTATCATAATAATAATTATAATTAAAATTATTAAATTATGTTGCCCATGACAACGATAACTGAACTTATAATAATTCTGAAATAAGGGAAAGAAATGGGGAGAAAGAAGATGAGAAATAAAATACTCAAATACCATTATCCAAAACAATGATAATTGAAGAAATTTAAAAATCAAATATCTTTGTCTTGAATCAAATTCAAATCCGCAGTTTATAATTGCGATATTTGAACTTTTGAAAGAAAAAAAGATATCTAAAACAACGGTATTTATCAAACACACTAGTTTGAGCATTAATATGATTGAAAAACTAAATTCATTATTTTTTTCCCCACAAATACTATTTCAATCTAAAACTCCAATTTATTGACATCAAGGAAGCAAAAATCCTACAACTTCAGGGTCTACTCCATGGCTCATGCGACCACATGTATCATGGAAAGGCCCTTGCAACCACTGTGAAAGTATATAACCCAAATTTTGAGACTCAGATTTTTTTCTCATGGCATAATCCCACACGAAAATTACAAGAAAAGAGAAGGCGTAGACCTCACATTTCAGGCTTAGCATTTTT
This sequence comes from Tetrastigma voinierianum, assembly GCA_016808115.1. Classification (NCBI taxonomy): domain Eukaryota; kingdom Viridiplantae; phylum Streptophyta; class Magnoliopsida; order Vitales; family Vitaceae; genus Tetrastigma; species Tetrastigma voinierianum. The sequence goes on from JAEQBH010003866.1 coordinate 234,132, forward strand.
TTCCTCATTTGAAAGTAATCCCACATTTCCAATTTATGCGATATATCCTTTCCTGAGCTGGGTCTTCCCCTGATTTGGGAGAAGGGAAAAGTAAACCATAGTTACCCACTAAAAGATTCGGCACCACTCGCCTCGACATTAAATATTTTTTGGAGAATAAATTAAGGTACTACCATATAATTTAGCCCATAGTTTCCTTAAATTTATTTTTCATGAGGCGATGCGCCTTCCCACAAATGAGCATGTTCAAGTGGTCTCAAAGTTTAAAGGTTTGAGGGGCTCGAGGAAATCTTGTCTCACGCAAATCTCAAAGATAATCTCATTTTCGTGCCACTTCAAACAGAGCGGCTCGGGTCCTGAGCCACCGTGGTACTGTGTTTTTTCTCGACTTTCTTTTATTCTTTCTTTATATAATAATCTTTATTTATTTTAATTATCTGATAGATATATACAGAGCAGAGAGGTTATCATTAATTATATCTATTGATTTTATTTGTGTTATTATTATTTTTTGTTATCATCATAATTGGTTGCTTTTATTTTACTTTATTTTTCATCTCACCATTTTTTCTTTAACATATGAACTCGTCACTCCACCCTTCTTAATTTAATAAAATCCCCAAATTTAAAAAATTCAAGCTTCTCTAAATTTTCATTTCTCAATTTTGTTGTCTAAATTTTAAAATTAAATCTAAATTTCTCATTTTCTAAAATTCAAATTTTAAATTTTAAAATCTAAGTTCTCCAAATCCAAATTTCAAATTTTCTGAATTGCTTCAATTTCAAAATCAGCAAATCTCTAATTGAAAACAAATTGGCCATAATTTCAATTTCAGCCCATTAATTTCCACTTCCACTTTGCTTTATGATTTCAAATTTACAAAATTCATAATTTCAAAATTTAATACCTTAATTTCAAATTTCAAAATCACTTCAAGATTTTGTCCTATTTCTTAAATTTTGAAAATTCATAATTTCTAAATTTCAAGTCCAAAAAAAAATCAACAAACAACTTCAAACTCCACAACCAATTTCAAACCTGCCTTCAAAAATCTCAACACACTTGTTATTCTACAATTCCAATAAATGGAACATTGGGAGCTAATTTCAGTAACATATAAATGGGTTGTGGGGCCCCGAAAGATTCCAGTATTTTAATAAATAATTTGACATATGATTTATAAACTAATTTATAATCGAACGCGACATTTATTTTTATCAGATTAACATTGCTTCCCACCGATAGCGCTTCTAACATGCCGTCTATGTACACATTTTTCTCATATGACTTTACTGATTATTTATATACGCTCTGCATGCTTATATCATATCGCTATCTTCTAAGATTCATACTGACAATCAAGTCATATTTATTTGGTGCTACGTTTGTTTTTTTCACTTCACTTAATGTAACTCGTTCACGTCGACAAGACTAATACATTAAGATAAGTCGCTGGTTTTAACATTGTGAGCGAAGAGTGATGACAACTAGAAGATATTATTTGCGCTCATGCCTCGCTCACATTTAACGGCACATGTTTAATTTAATTTTAACTGTGGGTTTTTAATTCGTTTGAGTTTATTTTCAACCGACATACGTAGTTCATGTATTGTTGTTCTTCTGTAAAACCCGAAATTAGAAATTTTCAAAAATATAAACAAGCATTAAAAAATAATAAATTACCATAAGGGTTCGTGTGGAAGTTTAGAAAATTCTTCAGACTGATAACAAAACGGATTGCTCGCTAAATTGCCTGCGGAAATCTAGTGACTCCAAAAAAGTTTCGTCGACTCGGTGACAAACTGAAATTTTCGATTTTCTGCGCGATAAGTTTCGCCAGCTGACGGCATGACGGCATATTTTTTGACATTTTCTGACAGAACTAGGGACCCGAATTTAAGAATATAAACCATATATCCAAAATAATAATAATAAGCCCCACCCCGATTAAATTTTAAAAATATTTTTTATTATTTTATTTATATACTTTAATATAAATAATAATTATTATTATTATAATGTTTTTAATAAATAATTTATAAAGTCATAATATTTACTTTATAAAAATATTAATTTTAATATAATAAAAATAAAAAGCAAATATAAAAATAAAAACAAAATAAAATGTAAACGAGAGTTCTGCACTTTTCTCATCTCCGCCGCCCCGTTTAATTTTTTAAATGAAGATAAGCTCGGGAATTGAAAATAAACGAAAGTCGGGTCAATATGGACCTACTATCCTAAACTCCTCCCGTTGTCATCCCTAGTAATATATATTGCTAAATTTCTCTTCTTTATTTGACAACGACAGCTTTTCTTATTTTTATCGAAATGACTTTTTCCGAATGTAAAGTCTAAATATTTTCACTTTTTCTATTCGTAACTTTTTTAAAAAAATTTCAGTTAATAAGTCGCGAAAATTTTAAACAAATACCTTAATACCGAAAAGCTATTCAAATTTTCAAGATAAGTCAAAAACAAACGCCACTCCATTGGCTTAAGAGGCACCTGACTTGGGCTAGGCGGCCGCTACGCTTCTATCGTACCTTCCGAGGCAAGAACCCGACCCCTGACCTGCACTCCTAAGCCCCATACCCGCCTTTCTCTTATCATGAAACATATTTGCGCTTTCTTCTTATTTCATGTTTTCCCTTTAAAATAAAAACAAAAATAGCCACGACTCCAAACCGTTCTAAAAATGATTTTTTTAAATAAAACGAACTCGCATTTTTAATGTGAACGCATAATGAAAATGCAAGTGTCACAATATGATAATTGATACCAAGTTATTGAATTTGACTATATGTCTATTTATTATTTATTTAGGGGCAATTATATTTAAGGGCTAGATGGGCCTCATATTTCATAAAAACTATATGAAACCATCCAAATTAAGCCTAAGGTTATACATGTTGAAAAGACAAAAAGGGACATAACCCAACCCTATCTCCCCACACGGTCACACCCCACCCCAACACTCGGAGGCTCGGCCTTCCCAACCAACTAGTTTTTTAATGCTTTTTCGTAGGAAATGCCCTCCATTTTTAATCTTTTAAATACGTTAAATTTTATCATTTTCAATGAATAAATGTCAAAAAAATATTTTAATTAATTTTATAAGATAATATCTTATTTTCACTTATTTTGAAAATCTACTTAATTAAAAAATGTATTTTTTTAAATTTATATATTCATTATTTTTCATTTTATTTATTAGATTTTTTTTGTAATAATAATATTAAAGTAAATTAACTTTTAATATATAAAATCATTCCCCTATACCAATAAATAACTTAATAAATATGCAAATAAATACTAACATTTTAAATCATAATTTTATATTATAATATTGTTTTTTATACTTTTATATTTAAAATTTTTGTAAACCTAGAATTTAAAAAAAAAAAAACACTATCCATAAGTTAAATTATTTTTTAAATACAAAAAAAATTATATATAAGAATATTAACTGTTTAACAAAAAAATTAGTGATAATCATTCTATTATTTAATTTTAAAAGTATAATACAAAGGTGTTAACCCATAATTTTAATTTTTAAAATATGAATTAAAAATGATAGTATAATAGTAAAATGATATCATATCAATCAAGCTTGTATTCAAAATTCTTAAACTCTACAAAAAATCATGCAACAATGTCCTAGGTTGTAAGACCCACAAAAGTGATTTGGGATAAAACATATTCAAATTCTATAAGAAATACAAATTTGTATACCCCTTGTATTGTTAGTATATTTACCTTGTACAATTAGTGTAATCACCATATACATTATAGAAAACCCCTATTTTACATTTTTAAAGAGAAATATATTTATATTTCCATGGTATTGGTGAAAGAAATAAGGAAAAAAGAATGAAATTAACCATAATTTTTAATTGTGAAAGTTTATAACATAAACGTGTACTATGTTATTCATTATATATTAGCTAAGTATGACATTATAAAAAATGATTTAAGTTGATGTATTAACATACAGCCTTTGAAAAATATTTTAGATAAAAAAAAAATTCAAATTTAATGAGAAATGCAAGCTTGTACATTCTTTGTACAATATTATAAACGTTTATTTTTTCTTATTACATACTAATAAATGCATGTTTTCATTGTTTTTGTGATAGAAATAAGGAAAAATATGAAACTACTGGTAATATATATATATATATATATATATATATATATATTTTTTTTTTTTTCATGATACTTTTTTATTTATGATATTAACCATTTCATATTATGATTCTATTTTTTTTTTATGTTTTTATATTTTAAATATTTTAAATTTTTATAAACCTAAATTAAAAAAAAAACCGTTAATGTCTTAATTAGTTTCTTACTTTAATGTCAATATAAAGATTAAAAATTAATTTTTTTAAAAACTGAAAATTTTCAAGACATCATTGATATTTAGTTCCACTATAATAAATATTTTTTTTTAGATATCAAATAAATTAAATTTAACTTTCTAAAATAAACTATTTTTATATAGGATTTAGTACTTAGTATACAAATAAAAATAATATATTTATAAAAATATTGATTTATAATATATATATATATGGTATATATATATATATATATATATATATATATATATATAGTATATATATATATATATATATATATATATATATATATATATATATATATATATATAATTTCTTTGCAATCATTTTGATTTTTTATTTAATTTTAATTTAAAAACTCTTTTAATAATATTTTTTATTTATTTAATAACTATTAGTTTATCTATTTATTTGAAAGTCATTATTTATTTTTTAATAAATTATATTATTTACCCATGTTAACATATTGCGATACCTCATATTATTATAATTAGTCATTATTATAAATATGTGAACCATTCTAATTAGTTTTTTTAAGTAGAGATTCTAATTAGTTAAATTATACTTTTTAATTTATTAGATAATGTTATTAAAAATAGTTTTTGAACTAAAATAATATGATATCTCAACTGGTATAATATATCATGCACACTGTAAAATATGAAAATTGATTTTTCAAACATGTACATATAGTATTCACATTAAATCAAGGTTGTAATTTATCGAATACAAATTATTTAAATAATAAAAAATTATAAACCTTGATTGAGAAAATTATAAGGATCTTACGGCTTATGGAGAAAAAATGAGGGAAATATTGTAATTACCTTTGCATGGATTTAATTTCCACTTTCATAGAAATAAAATCTGTCTTGATTTTCTTATCATAGTATATGTAACAACCTCCAACTTCAAATCTTCTCTTTCTTTGATCTCTTTCTCAAATTTTTGTATAAAAAGTCTTTTTGATATAAAAAGTGAGAAGATTCTAATTAATACTTTCCGTTTAAATTGTACACAGGAAGGATTAGTGTATTCAAATTATTTTTATTAAATCAAATTCAAGATATTTAATATCTTTTAATATTAATTTTTATTTTATTTATATGTATATGGTGATTACACTAATCTTCCTGTATATAATTTAAATCAGCTCCTGAGTCAATCAATGCAATAAAAGTTGACTGATAATCCGGATTAATTCTTAAAGTTATTTTGTAAAAACTTCTCAAAGACTATCAACAGCTAGTAATGATCCCTTGAAGGTTCAATACAAAATACCGCAAAGACATATTTGCAAGAATGATATTTGTATTAAAATTTCATTCTTACTAGTAAAAAATATAAGTCATCAAATTGTTTTAGGAACCCCTTTCCTAACTCAACTTTACCCTTTTCAAATAGATAATCAAGGTTTAAAAACTAAATATAATAACCAAGAAATTATATTCGAATTTATCAAAGGAATAGAAATCAAAGAAATAAATCAGGTTCAAGATTTTATAAATTTACTTCAGCAAAAACAATAACAAGTAAAATTTCTTAAAAAAGAAATTCAATATAAAAAGACTGAAGAAAATTTAAAATCAAAACAAATTCAAGAAAGAATTAAACAAATTCAACAACAAATTGAAAATAATCTTTGTTCTTCTATACCAAATGCATTTTAGAATAGAAAACAACATATGGTTTCATTACCATATGAAAAAGGTTTTAATGAAAAACAAATTACAACAAAAGCAAGACCTATTCAAATGAGTCCCGAACTCATTGAATATTGCAAAAAAGAGATTAATGATCTCTTAAACAAAAAATTAATTAGACCAAGTCATTCATCATGGACAGTGCCTTATGTCCAAAAGGCTTTAAATCGAAGTTAATCTACAGTTAAGGATAATTATAAAACCTCGAATAAAGTCTTACAAATTGACAGTGTGATCCAATACCTAATAAAAGCGACTTAATTCAGCGATTTATACCCAACAATTTTTTTCAAATTTGATATGAAACTGATTTTGGCAAATTCAGATTAAACCTCGAAGATCGACAAAACAAAGATTTACAGCTCCATCTTAGGGACATTACACTAACGTAACGCCTTGGCCTCAAAAATGCTCATTCTGAATTTCAAAACATGAAGAATGAAATCTTCAATGAACATACTAGGTTCTCCATAGTATATATTGATGATGTACTCATTCAATAGAAGAGCATTTCAAACATTTAAAAATTTTCCAAAAAATTGTCAGAGAAAATAGACTTGTAATCTCTGCAACAAAAATCAAATTATTTCAAACAAACATTAGGTTTTTAGGGTTTGATATTTATCAAAGTCAAATAAAACCTATACAAAGAGCAATTGACTTTGCTAACAAATTTCCAGATGAAATAAAAGATAAAACCCAACTTCAAAGATTTTTAGGTAGTCTCAACTATGTAGCTGAGTTTCATCCAAATCTTAGAATTTTAATTAAATCTTTATTTCAAAGATTAAAGAAAAACCTTATCCCATGGTCTGCTGAACATACCCAGGTAGTCAAACAGGTTAAATCCCAGGTTAAGGAACTTCCCTACCTAGGAATCCTGCATCCATAAGCCTTCCGGCCAGCATGCATGCCTCAAATATAGGTCGGATTAGTGCTCAAAAGTGCAATTTTTGAACCCTATATTAGATAGGTTTTGAGTACTTTGATCATTAATCATGTCACATATCCCAATTGAAGTGTTCATGTTACCTTAGTAACACTTATTATTCGGGAAAGATGTTTTGGTTGTTTTAGGTATTTATGCACTTCTAGGCTTCAACCTCAATGCAAATGATCAATCATGAGGTCGAAATTTAGTCTCGTACCATCAACAAGCCCAAAAATCGGCGGAAAAACAAAGGAAAAGTGAGGAAATGAGACGCAGGCTTGAAGACAGACGAGGCATGCGTGAACAAAGAAACAGAACGCAACTGTTTGCAAATTCACACCTCGCATCCTAGCGAATTTCGCAAACTGTTCGCAAACAGTTCGCAATCTCAGCGAAAATTGCGAAATTCGCTAGCCAACTTGCATCAGAATATGAATCACTGATCGACAATTGCTTAGGCTTACTTAAATTTCGCTAGCTAGCGAAATTCCAATCTTAAGCAAATTAAAGTCTTACAAATTTTGCCAACCTTACAAATTCGTGGCTAATTAGCGAAATTCTCACCCTGAATAAATTTGCCTTGTCATCCTTCAGAATAAAACGCTTCCAAACTTGGTTTATTACTCATTCAATAAATAACTTAAACTTAGCGATAGTATTTTAGCTTCATACTTGAGGAGGCCTATAAATACCCCCTTCATGTTTTGTAATAAAAGAGGAGGGATAGAAGGGACAAGTTTTTGGTGATTTGTAAGTTATTTTCTTTACGTTTTGTAAATAAAGTTTTTTAGGTCTTGCTTGCTTTTTCTCTCTTCTCTCTCTTCTTTCTTCTTTCTTTCACTTTCCTACCATTAAACACACCTCTTCGAGGATGACAATTAAGAGATGTCATGTTCCTCCTTTCTTTCAAGAGAAGAAGCTACCACATGTAAGATACGATGTCAGTCTCTCATGCATTTCAAAGCTACTTTAAATGCATTTATGGCCCTTATCTTTCAAAACTCAACAGATAACATGGATGTTATCGTTTTGGCCAATACTCTCTACGCTTGGGATCCAAAGCTAGTGACAAGTACTGTGGCTCTTTAGATGGTCCTTACTGCCTCCGAGGTAGCATTTACATGTTAGGTTCTTCAAATTGGGTTATATAACATTGACTTTATCGCTTTCGCCACTACTCTCCATGCTGCTTGCGATGCAAGGTTTCAAAGGGACAAGATCAGTTGTTTGCATTTGCCTTACGAGCCTTTAAAATGATATTTATATGTTGGGTTTCAAACAGTAAAGGGGCCATAACTGCATGCTACCTGTATTGACTCAAATAGAGATGTTTCACGGGTGAGGTCGCAGTTAAATAGTAGATCCGTTATGCTACGACTATGTGTCGCTTGTCATAACGCCGAGGATAAAAACCCGAGGACTTATTTGCCCTAACTTGCCAAGTTAAGGACCTAATTCTTCTGTGGAAGTTAACTTTTTCACCTTTTAATTTCGCTACGCTCGCTTTCTCAACTTCATGCCCACTGCTCTTGGAAACTCAATCTAAAGAGTCCAAGCAGAAGCCCACCTTCTCGCGCACTTACGCAAACCATTTCTGTGGATTTAAAACCCATCCCCGTGTTCCGACCCTAGATTCACTATATCGCAAAGAGTCACTACCAGAGGGAGGAACTTAGGTATATAAATATTGTTGATTCAGCTCAGCCTACTGTGGCACGAATCAAGGTTATGGTGGGATTTTAAAACAAGATTTCCAAAATAAAATTTCAATTGTGAGATTCCACTCAAAAAGCTCGAGGGACCTCAAATCACTATTCAATCCTAAAAGGAAATTTTAGCCATTGTCTTATGCATCCAAAAATTTCAAAGTGATGTTTTCAATAAAAAATTCCTTTTAAGGGTTGATTGCAAAAGTGCAAAGGAAATATTGCAAAAAGATGTTCAAAATTCATTGAAAAGATCGCCAGATGGCAAGCAATTTTATCTGTATTTGATTTTGAAATTGAATTTATAAAAGGTTCTTCAAATGTTTTACCTGATTTCCTTTCACGGGAATTTTTACAAGGAAAATGAGCAAGCAAAAAGACCCATCAACCAACCACTCAAAGTTAATCATATTGCACGTGTTAACCCAACTTCAAATCGCTTCGGCATTGAAACCCCAAACCATCTTCTTCTTCAAACTCCTTCAAATTTCATTACTATATAAAAGAATCCAAACTCTTGCTCCAAATTCTTGAAACTGATCATATATCAGCATCTGGTTCAATTGCAACAAAGAAAAATTTTCAAAATGAAAAGTATTTCCTTTCCAATGAAATACTAAAAACCCGTAGATTCTACGAGTTCATACTTGTAGATACGAGTTCAGCCAAATTTCGCACGCCAAAACCCCGAGGGTGAACATTGCATATTCAAAATGCAAATTTTAAAAAAATTAAAAGGATCGGATCAAATCCTTTTACCCATAAAAGATTTTCTCAAAATTTTGATCCTCAAACCTTTGACTTTTATGATTACAAAAATGCATGGTATAATACTTTTTGTATTAGACCAAATTCTCATTCCTGGTTTTTTAACTGGGGTGAAAAAATACAAAAAAGCTTTCCAAACTTGTTTCAGGAATGATGGCTTTTTATGGGTGCCACCCCAAATATTTTTTGTCTTGAAATTAGCAAATCTTTTGAATTCTTCAAAGCCAATTGTGGGAGCTTTTTCCCCTCCTCAGAACAAGCACTACTATTTTTTTATGCTTCTCAATTTAGAATCCCTGGATTCTATGTCGACCTTGCTTCCACCGCTTTTTCTCCCAAGCCCATTCCTCAAAGATTTGGCCGTGGAATTCAGACTAAATGGTGGGCCACTTTCAAAATATCTCCAGCCCAAACATTTGATTATGTTAAAGACTGGATCGAGGCCCAAAAGCCCAAATCAAAGAAGCCCACAAAATCTAAGTCCAAGGTACCAATTTGGTCTCAACCTTTACCAGACCCAACTTCGTGGCTCCAAACTCCTTCAAAAGACTCATTTCCTTCAAATTCAGCCTACAGGGCCTATCTCAAAAAAGTCCAAGAATAAGCAAATGAGATAAGACCGTCCCAACTCGGGCCGATCGTAGATCAGATGAGGAAGACACTGCAGACAACTCAGCCTTCCTTCAACAAAATGAAGATATGTGCTACGGACTCCCATACACTCCCCTTGAGTAATGGGAATATTAACATCCTCAAAAGCCTATATTTCAGAGAATGCACAGGCCTCAAACCTCCAAAATATCAAATTTTCAATCTTACTATTGAAAGATTTGAAGATGACACATAGACGGAGCTGATCCAATTGGTAGAAGAATCTTCAACCCATCCAAAACTAAAGCACGTGTCGAAGACAGTGACAGTCATCTCTCACTTGCCAAAAGCTAAAGTTGAAGTTGACAAAAGCAGTTTGCTTTTCAAAAAGAAGATGCTCCACCAGCACAAGAAGACAAAATACTGACTCAAAAGAGGTTTGTTTTTCAAAAGAAGGATAAAATTTTCAAAGTTCACATGACCTTTACTGTGTGGACTCCAAAGTTTATTTTGAAATCCACGGATTCCAAAGGATTTGAAGTCCGTCAAATTTTCCTATATAAGGAGGGGTTGTCTCCTTTGTAAGGCAGGCTAAGTTTTAGAGTGAGAAAAATCCAGAGAGAGTTTTCTTGTGAGAAATTTATCCTGCTCAAATCACTGTACAAGCTTTCCTGATCAAAGCTTTCTTCAAACATTGTAAGTTTCAAAGTTCAATAAAATTTGAATTCAAATTTCAATACTGTTTCTTTATTTAATTCAAATATTTATACTGTTTGTTTGTTTTTACAATTCAATCTGCATGTTTAAAAATTTTCAAACTTCAAATAGTATAATGTTCAAACCTCGAAACCTCCCCTCGAACTCCACTACAAGCAGCTTTAAACGCGAAACCCTTGATACAACGCCTACCGCACTATCAAGAATCGTTATTCTGTTCAAATTTTTGATATTTACTGTTCAAATTTAGGCTGTTTTAAGACTGGATTTTGGCAAATTCAGATTAAACCTGAAGATCGATGCAATTAGTGTAATCACCATATACATTATAGAAAACCCCTATTTTACATTTTTAAAGAGAAATATATTTATATTTCCATGGTATTGGTGAAATAAATAAGGAAAAAAAAAATGAAATCAACCATATTTCTTAGTTGTGAAAGTTTATAACATAAACGTGTACTATGTTATTCATTATATATTAGCTAAGTATGACATTATAAAAAATGATTTAAGTTGATGTATTAGCATACAGCCTTTGAAAAATATTTTAGATAAAAAAAATTCAAATCTAATGAGAAATACAAGCTTGTACATTCTTTGTACAATTAATACATTTGTCTTGTACAATATTATAAACATTTATTTTTTCTTATTACAGACTAATAAATGCATGTTTTCATTGTTTTTGTGATAGAAATAAGTAAAAATATGAAACTACTGGTATGTTCCATGTATATATATATATATATATATATATATATATATATATATATATATTTTTTTTTTTTCATGATACATTTTTATTTATGATATTAACCATTTCATATTATGATTCTATTTTTTTTTTTGCTTTTTTATATTTTAAATATTTTAAATTTTTATAAAACCTAAATTCTAAAAAAAAAAACTGCACAAAAGATATTATCCAATATTGGTTTTGAAAGTATTTATAACAAAATAAAATTAATATTAAAAGATATTAAATATCTTGAATTTGATTTAATAAAAATAATTTGAATATTAAAGTTTGATGACAATATTTGAAATTAGAAGTAACAATGTTACAAATTATGATTTTAAAAAAATATTATATATTAAAAGTAATAATATTAGTAACTAAAAGTAACAAAATTAATGTTGTTACTTTTAATTTTATTCACTTTCAAATACTAATTTATTGAATAGTTAATATTTTTATATTACATTTTACCTTATTTTAAAAATAAGGGGTGGGTGAGCCGATTGTGAGAGGGGGTGGGATGGGGCGTTAAGGGGCTGCATGGGCGTGTGGGTTGGGTTAGGGCAGGGTAGTTTTGACATTTTAAAACTTTTATATCCTTCTTAATTTTACTTCTTGTTATAGGTTTTGGGCTTAATTGTAGTGCTTTTATATGCCTTTTATTAAATATGACACTAATAAAACCCTAAAGCACAATTTCCCCATTTATTTATGCCCGAGAAAAATGGAAAACTTATCTATCAACATTGTGTTTAATTCTTGAAAAGTGCTTTGAAAAGAAACAATGTTAAGAAAGATACTGTTTAAACTAAAAATAAGTTTTTGGGTTCAAATTGTATTTAAATAATTTTTCGGCCCAAATGGTAGTGGAATTGGGAGAATAAATATGTCAAAACCGAGTTCTAACCCACTCAGAAAGCCCAAACCCACATTCAAATTTAACGAAAAGCGCCCGCCGACATCCATTTAAATTTTTAAATAATTTATCAAGACGACACAACTAAGAATATTGAGATTTTGTCTCAAAGAAAGAAAATGGAGGAGACTTGTTCTCAAAGACATGACATGATAGAGTTTGTTAAGAGTTATAAGGCTTTTTTGCAGAAGACCCGAGAAATTCCAATTTTTAAAATTCAAGAAATCGTACTCTCTTGCTATTACAAAATTGCACTTGCAAAAATCCAATTTATTCTCTAGATCCCCATGACCTAAACGGATTTCAATTGAATCGCCTCGCGAAATCTACCAAGACGTAAAATTCTACGAATTCCAAGATGGGGCCGAGTCGCAGATCGCTTTTTCAGGCATCGCGGCCTGCGTCAAAAACGACGACGCAACGAAGTCACATATAACACGTACCACAGCTGTTGCCGATGAAGAGAACGATAAACACTACCAAATAAATACGTAACGTCAAACTCAAGAAGGGACTTAAAATTCAGTCATTCGAATCGCTTGTGTTTGATAATAAGACAACAACGAATAGCGTTGTCTTCTTAAATGCCAAAAAGGAAGAAAATGGGAGACTTCCTTGTAGCCAAAATGGCGTTTTTGTAGACGCCCCTCCTTCTCTCTAACCCGCAGAGATCCGACCGTCATATAGCCTTCTGATAAAGGCTTAAATCGCACGAGCAGCTACGCGTGACACCGGATTTAAGGAGTTTAGACAAACCTCGGCGAGTGCTTTCTCCCTACTGCCATTCTTTTATTTAAGCACTTACACGTTTCAGCTGACAGGCCGCGAGTGGAAATGCTTCGACGGTTTTTAAATCTTGGGAATCACCGTTGGAAATTTTTAGAGAATTTGTACAAATTCACGGATCAAGTTTGGTTATTTTGTGAGATGAATTATGCTTTAAATCATATATCAAGGTTTGTGGCTACCTGAAATGATCATGGAAAAACCCAGTTCACTAAGTGAACCGATGAATTGTGATTTTCCGAGAATAGTAACCGAGGGTTTCACTATTCCCAAAACAAGTGTTCTCAAAATAATTTTTTGTGAATTAATATGTTTGGTCGAGTAATCTCAAGTAGAATTGCCAGGTTTGACTGATACACACAAAGCGAGCTAATTTTTATGCGATGAAATGCAAATTACATAACATTTATCACAAGGATGAATTTTTATGTGAATATATGCATATTTATATTTGCATGTTATAGACCTAATGGAATTAACATTGCTGCATTCCATACGCATTCGTGACACCCTGTGACTCCGTAGAGCTGAGCCAGTGATTTGTATGAGTCTGCAGAAAATGGTTTCGGAGGGTTGTCTAAAACTAAATATGATCATGGGGGTGGTAGTCCATACTAAAGAAAAAATATCACCGCTTCGAGACACCCAACTGATATACACGTGAGGTAGTCCATAAATAATATCAATCGTCGGAGACAAATTCAACTTGATATATACACATCGGAGGTCATTCACAAACAAATAAATATAATAATTCTTATACGAGGCTTAGCGAGTGTGAGGGACTCGGGTACGAGATGATCGCTAGACATTCAAGTAGTGATCACGTATTTGTTTCTGACGTTGTTTATTTTGGAGCATCAGACCGCAGACTTGGGGTGGAGAGTGAAATTTCCACTTGCGCGATTCCACCATCGAGCATACTACTCCCTTGCCGAGGGATACTATTTGCGTGCACAGAGAGCTAAGGGGAGGGGATCGCTTGTCTTAGAGACTGAGGGTTTTTGTGGCGAAAGTCGATCGTGGTTTCGGTTATGACGTATTACATGTATTAATTCTCTAATTTTAATATATGCGTCAGATAAGAGTAAACATTGAACTCGAACTATGGTTGGATAGTTGGATATATATACATTGTTAAGAGTATTGGTTTGAAACAAAGTGGCCGCTTTTAATCATAAACCGCTATATTGACTGCCGATGTGTTTATGCAGCGCGTGATTGCAGAGCCCCCCGTACAGCGAGATTTCCGCCTGACTGTGAAATGTCGGTCACCCGACATTCACTTAGTATTCCGGGGTTGACGTGGTAGTCAATCGACCGGTTTCTCAGTGGCGTCACAACTTGGTATCAGAGCTTAGGTATACGGCTACCTAGGGCTTGAGGGGATTTGGGCTTAGGCCATAGTCTTTAAAGTGTAAGAACATCACTACTAGGTGTAGTTTGATGTTGAGTTTAGGTATGAGATTACCTAGGAAATCACGGGACAAAACTAGGACACGGCATGCATGTGTTTGATGTGTTTTGTGTGATTTGATAAATTTGTTGTGTGAAAAATATTCATAACATGAATGATGTGATCATGTATTGTGTATGGTTTGTGTAAGCCAGTGACAGACTTAGGAAAAACCACGATGTGTTGGGAAGTTTTTAGAAGTTTTTACAATTTGTGAAAACTGGAACCAAGAGGAAAAATAAAATAAGTTTGAATAAATTTATTTGAGTTGTTGGATAATGAAATCGAATTTTAATAAATTTGAGATTGAACACTAGGGTTAGTGTTATGTAGAAGGAGAAATTTGAGGAAATTTTAATTACTTTCCGTAATTAAATGAAAAAAGAAAATAATAAATAAACAAAATAAAATTTTATAAATTTATTCGCTTCTATTTGAGTAATGAAAATGTATATATATATATATATATATATATATATATATATATATATATATATATATATATATATATATATATATATATATATATATATATATAATGTATATATGTATATAAGGTGTGGAGAAAATCTTTTTTATAGTGTAAAATCGAAAAGTAAAGAAAATAAATTTCATATAAATTTATTTGGTTATGAGGAGGAGAAAATAATTTTCTAAGATTTTACAAGTAGTAAAATTGAAGAAAATGGGGTAAAATAAATTTTTATAAATTTTTTTGAGTGTTCAACAAAAGGAAAAAAAAAAATAATAATTTTAAGTGATTTTTCCAGCTGTTGGAAATAACTGGAAATAATGGAGAAAAATTTGTCGCGCTGGAACCGTGGGCTATCGCTTAAATTGGTACTGCAGGACCGGCAAAGTACGTGCAAGGGCCGGGCAGTTCGGGCGGGCACGTGCGCCGGGCGGACGCTGGGCGCAGGGCAAGGAGGCCGGCGCGCAGCGACGCGCGGACAAGGCGACGCGCGCAGCACGCTGGGCGCCATGGCGCAGCTGGCGCACGGCGCCGAGGCACGCAGTTCGGCGGTTGCGCCGGGCTGACAGCCGTGGCACTGCAAACTCCACCGCTTTGACCTGGCCGACTCAAGATCGTTCTCAGTCACTAAATGAACACTGTTCATTACAAAATTTTTTCGGAAAAAAAAAATATTTTAAATTTAATTAAAATAAAAAATAAAATAAAATCAGACAAAATGAGACAAAATTTTCGAAAAAAAAAAAATTCAAAAAATGAAATTTTGTTGGAAAAAAAAAAAATTTAAATGCAAAATTGATTGCCTTGCACTATCTGTAAATGCAAGGACAATGTGTATACACTGATTTATGTGTATGATTAGTGTCTCGGGGCGGGGTTTATGCCTTAGAGATATTGCATCATTGTATTCAATCGCCATGTTAATTGTGTAGATGGCTAGTGTGAGGACAAGGACGTGCACGGCACCTGGGTCGTGCACCACCGATGATTTGACCGCCCACTGCGATTTGATCAAAGAAACATTTGCCGAGGCCGTAGGAGTTTGCAGCTGTCGCTTATCGCACATGCCAGCATAAAGATGAGCCAGGAGGTCTTAAGAATCTCCGTAGAGGTTTAGAGCACATCATCCTCCAACATTCACAGGAGGAGGAGGTCCGATGGTGGCAGACCATTGGTTCATACAGATCGAGAAGGTGTTAGAGGCTATGGAGATTTCCTCTGACACTACCAGGATTAGACTAGTTGTGTTTTAGCTAGAGAGTGAGGCCCAAATATGGTGGAGCCGGCAAGGACTCTAGGAGACCTTAGGAGGAGCCTTAGTATGAGTTCTCCCCTAGGATTAGGCGAGAGAATAAGGATGATATGTCTGAGGTTTCGTGAGTCGAGATCTCTGGGACTCTACCACAAGTGACTTGAGGATCATGGACATGCCGAGTTCGATGTCATCCTAGGAATGGATTGGTCGATACCTTTACAGGTCAGCATCGACAGAGCGTAGAGGGTTATCGCCTATACGCAGCTTCAGACTCGTAGTAATTCGTAGAGGACATGATATTTCATTCTGCATAAAGATATTAGTCCAGTGTCGTGACGCTTAGCGGGTTGGCTAGCGAGCCTTACCCTAGAGGACAAGGACATACCAGACTTGGGTCTACCTTGAGTAGTGTACGATTATGTGGATGTTTTTCCAGAAGAGCTACCTAGACTACCTCCATAGAGGGTAGTAGACTTCGATATCGAGTTACGCCCTGGTATTTCACCCATCTCTATGACTCCCCATAGGATGGCACCGCAGCTGAGTCATAGAACTCGAGTCCGGGCTTACAGAACTATTGGACAAGGGTTTGATCGCACGAGCACTTCACCACGGGCGCTCCTGCTCTATTTGGCGAAGAAGAAGGACAAGACACTTCAACTGCACGACTACGCATAGCTGAACCTGGAAGGCATCAAGAATCTACACCTAATAACGAGGATTGATGATTTGTTTCCCATCGCTGAGAGGAGCGCGAGTCTACCTAAGATAGACCTTCCCATCGGTTACTATCAGCCGAGGGTTAGGGAGATAGATATCCTCAAGACAACGCTTAGACGCCATATAGCACTTTGAGTTTATGGTGATGCCTTTGATCGACGACCCGCCAACAAAGATTCATGGATCTCATGCATAGGATATTCCAACCCTATTTAGACTGGGCTTTGTCGTATTTCGTGGATAAGTATTTTGATCTACTCCCAACATAGTGGAGCATGAGTATCACTTGAGGATTGTTTTACAAATGGTCGAGAGACTATAAATCGACGTACTTAAGTTCAAGAAGTACAGTTTCCGCCATCGAGGTGAGATTTTGGGACACGTGGTGTCGCATCGAGTGTCAAGAGACCTGTGGAACAGCTGAGGCCGTGATGAGTTGAGAGAGACCAATGTCAATCTTCGAGATACGTAGTTTCTTGGGATTGGTTGGGTATTATAGGAGATTCGAGAATGGCCGTAAGTTGTCCATTCGTGGTAGGATCGAGGATTTCTCCACGGGACATGGACTCCATGGTCGATGGCCTTAACCATGAGAGAGAGACGATGCCTGAGCACTCCTGGATGCTGCAAGACTGCAGCAAGAGGAGGATCATTGTTCTTCTAGTTCAAGAGGCGTATGACTTCCGTCACACGAGTTTCGGTGACTGTGTAATGGATTGGGTATGTGGGAGACGGATTGCCCTAGAGATAGTGGATCCTGTGACTTTGGGACAACAAGCAAATTCCAGCTAGTCAGAGAACAGAGAGCAGGTTTGGCCCCTCCACACCCTAGTACGGTCGAGGAACCAGCCAGCTTTCTCGGTGCTATACAAGCACTTCCAAAGAACATAGATAGGCCGTAGGGGCCGTATGTGGGTCGAGGTCGTGATTGTAGATCGTAGCTGGCGCAAAGAAAAAGCCGTGAGCGGACCTTGGGTGGTGGTAGACATATTGGTGGTCGATGTCAGGCTTGACATGGATGAGTTGACAGCCATCGGGTTGTCAGCAATTGGGACCTTAGCCTGGTTGTCATACCCAACACGACCTTGGATTTGGTCTTAGAGGTTAAGGCCTTTAGAGAAGCTAGGAATAGATGTTCTTCCTTAGGATGTAGGGTGAAAGTTGACCTGATAGGTCGGAATTATGAGTGAGAGATCTCCGAGATTCTCGCTTCGCGGCGACCCCTTTGATTGGGTGTCACAAGATGGCATTATCAAGGCTCATGTGCACTACAGAATATAGCGCTTCGAGTCGGGTGTAAGGCACTGCATTTGGCTATTCACCACTTTTGGGCGAGCGTTGAGTTTGTTTTTAGGACTACGTCCAATGAAGATTCATAGTTCGATTCAGGGAATGTAAGAGGCACAAGTGTGAGACGAAGAGTTAGGTTAATCGAGATGAAAACACACTCGGGTAAGGTTATCACGTAGACTTAGAGTTGAGTGATAGGAGTCGAGTGACTCGAGATTTGATAACCCTTGAAATTGCATTGGGTGTTGCTGAGTCGGCAAGGCTCTGTATACGGATGCTCACACATGACATGGACTAGTTGACGGTCCATTGATTGTCACGATTGTGACCTTGGGAAGGTCATCACACAAAGAAAGGGTTGTGTAGGTTACACGTCAGGTGGATTATATACAGTAAGTTAGAGGACACGCCGCGAAAGCATACGTCCCGGGTCATGCGGGTAAAGGAGTATTTGCTCTTAGTGGAATTCCTCCGCCTTACAACAACAGCTTATCGCGAGTATAATGCATGGCACCGTATGAGGCATCAGATGGGAGGCCAGGTCATCATATGTTGACCGAGGTGGGAGAGAGCTCCATCATCGGTCCCGACCGATTAAAGACACCTCCGAGAAGGTGAGGTTGATACACAACAGCCTCACTACCAGCCAAGCAGAAGAGCTATGCTGATGTGCCATGTCGACCCTTAGAGTTCGAGAGGTCAGATCACGCCTTCTGAAAGTGATGCCTAAGAGAGGAGTGGTCACCTGGCAGCTGGGAAGCCATCGCTAGATTCATAGGGCCTTTCGAGATACCGAGAGGATAAGCGCCAGAGCATACCGGTTGGCTTTACCGCCTTCAAAGATGTCGTGTGTCCACGAGGTGTTCACGCCTCCATGCCCTAAGTACACTAGATCCACTCATGTAGTGGATCGGGACAGATCGAGGTTGACACCGATGGGACTCGAGGAGGACCAGCAGCATTTTGGATAGTCGATCGTAGTTTTGCGACGCAAGACCGTGAAAGGCAGCGAGGGTACTATGGAGGCACTAGGGAGTGGAGGAGTTCACGTGGAGCCGAGGACACGATGCGGGCCACCTATCCCTTCTTGTTTAGGTATGAAGGTACGTGGTTTAGTCGTTTAAGATTTAAATGACTGTTTACATGCATGGTAGAGTGCACATTGCATATGCATGTAAGTGATTGTAATTGTACAAAATTTCGGGACGAAATTCCTTTTAAGGAGGGGAGAATGTAAGACCCGAGAAATTCCAATTTCTAGAAAAATGGCAAAATCGTAATTTCGATTACAAAATTGTAATTTCGGTTAAAAATCCGGAATTTATTCTCTAGATCTCGGATGATGAAACGGATTTCACCGTTGGAATCGTCTCGCGAAATCTAGCTAGCACGTAAAATTTCGTTGAATTCCGAGATACTGAGTTGGCATCGCCGAGGCATCGCGCCGTGCCGAAACGATTTTTGATGACGAAAGCACATATAACACATACTCCATGCCATAAGTGGTATGAGTAGAGAATGATAAAAATGGACGCTAAGATAGTGCCGAATGTCAAAACTGAGAGTATGACGAAATGGTCATTTTGAATTGTTTGCTGATAATAAGACAAACAAACTAATAGTGTTGTCTTCTTTAAATGCCAAAAGGAAGAAAACGTGGAGAGACTTCCAAAGAGCCAAAATGGCTTTTTGTAGAGAGGATGTCCTCCTTCTCTCTAGAATCAGAGGAGATCCGACCGTCTAGCCGATGCGTTTAAAGCTTGCTCTGATGCTGGAGCAAAGCACGCATGGACACCGGATTTAAGGAGTTTAGACAAACTCCTTGAGGTAGGGGTTTCTCCCTACTTGGGTTTCATTCCCATCTAAGTACTTTCATCAGTTTGAGCTGACACAGGCCGTGAGTGCCATTTGATCTAGCCCCAAATCTGGGACCGACCGTTGAAATTGTTTAGAGAATTTGTAAGGAAACACGGACTGCTTGGTTATTTTGTGAGATGAATTCATGCTTTAAATCATGTATTGGTTTGTATGGGCCGAAATGGCTTGAAACCCTGCTCCTACTATGAACCGATGAATTAGATTTTCCAGAATAGTAACTAGGGTTTCACTATTCCCAAAAACAGTGTTCTCAAAATAATTTTTGTGAATTAATATTTGGCTCTGTGCAATTCAAGTAGAATTGCTCGTGTTTGATCATTAGCCCATGAGCTAATTTTGATGTGATGAAATGCGAAATTACATAATATGATTGTGTGATTTAATTTTTATGTGAATATATGCATGTTATATATTTGCATGTGTTATAGACTATAATGGAATTGGCATCATGCATTCTATATGCACTGGGACACCCTAGGACGGTAGGAGTGAGTGCATGAGATGAGTCTAGAGAAAATGGTTTTGGAGGGTTGTCTAAAACTAAATATGATCGGAGGGTAGTCCATACTAAAGAAAGAAATAATATCAATCGTCGGAGACGACCCAATTGATATACATCGGAGGGTAGTTCATAAATAATATCAATCGTTGGAGACGGTCCAATTGATATATACACATCGGAGGGTTGTCCACAAACAAATAAATATAATAATTCCCATATACGAGGCTTTCAGCGAGCGAGGAGCCTGAGGACTCTGCACGAGATGATCAGTTAGACATTCAAGTAGGATCATGCATTTGCTTGGATGTGTGTTTATTTTGGAGCATTGCACTGCACTTAGGTGGAGAGTAGCCCACTTAGGTGATTCCACTATTGAGCATTAGCTCACCCCCGCCGATACTATTTACGTGCATGTGAGCGTATGAGGACTACTTCGCCTTAGATCGAGGTTTGTAAAGAAAGTCGGATTGTGGCTTTGGGTTATGATGTATTACATGTATTAGAATTCTCTAATTTTAATATATGTGTTGTATAAGAGTAAACTTTGAACTCTTGAACTATGGTTGGATAGTTGAGATATATATACATTGTTATGAGTATTGGTTTATGAGCCCAAATGGCCGTTTTAATCATAGACCGTTATATTGGACTGTTTGGGACAGGTTTATGCAGGTGTTGTATTTGGGTAGAGCTCCCCGTAAAAAGGAGACTCTGCTCTATTTTCGTGAAAAATGTCGGGTCACCCGACATTCACGAGTATTCCGCGGGTTGACGAGTAGTCAACGGACCCCCGGGTTTTGGGGCGTCACAAGTGGTGAAAGCTATTTGGAGAACAAGACTTTAGTCGAGAATTTACTTGGAGAATGAGACTCTAGTAGAGACATGAGCAGTTAATGGAGAAAGTGGATTGAGACAGTTATTTAGAAATGTCTATAAAAAGAAGATTAACATCAGAGAAAGGGATCTACAATTATTCATCCAATAACAACTTTCAACAGAGCATTTCAACATTTTTCTTAGTTTAACAAACATATTTTATAGATTCTCAACTTAGTTTTATATTTTCTATCTAAGTATTTTGTTATTTCAAATATTTCTTGCTTCAATATTTCATTTTTAGTTTAAGTCTACAATGAAATTTGTATCATTCAAGCTACTCCGTACAACTTGTCTCTTAGCTTTCAATTAAGTCCAATTTTCAAAGTATTTTCTACTTAGATTCTAGGAAACTATCAAGGGAACTAGGGATCCAGTTTTTGTATGAGCAGAAGTTAGATTTTGACACAATTTCAATGAAGAAATACTGTAATTTCCTGGCATGCCCGCGCATTCACCAAATTCCCTTGCTTTTTGTATGTTCTAGAGAAAATCTATTGAAACATATTTTTGACACAGATCTGGACGATTCATGGAAAATCCACACATCTTTTGTTATTATATATATATATATATATATATAGTATATATATATATATATATATATATATATATATATATATATATATATATATATATATACATATTTATTTATCGATAAAAAGTAGAATAGAATGTTATAAACTAAGGTTCCAAGGAGTACACAAGGGGTATATGAAAAGGAAACTGTATGAAGCAAAGCAAAGAAAGAGGCTGCAACAAAAACCTACCAACCAAGAAACCTACTAGCCAAAAAACAAAGGGCTAAGCAGACAAAAAACCTCACCAGCTCTTCAACTTTTGGCCAACCAATCTAAGAAGCCTATAAGTGGAGAAATCTCTTAACATATGTACAAACTATTCCAACTCCACAAGTTATAGACAAAAGAATGCTTTATTTTTTGTACATCCACGATCCTATCTCTAAAAGCTATGCGATTACGCTCCTTCCACATTGTCTAGAAGATGCAAGGGGAACATATTTCCAAGTCTTTCTTCTATTTTTTGCAACAAAAGAACCTTTCCAACTGAGAAGGGTATCCTTGACTGTTTTTTGGAAGCACCCAAGAAAACCGACTAAGGAGAAAAAGAGATCCCAAAGGGGGCTGGCCATCGAACAATGCAGCAAAATTTATATATATATATATATATATATATATATATATATATATATATATATATATATATATATATATATATATATATATATATATATTATCAATAAAAAGTAGAATAGAATAAAAGAGAACCAAGGTTCCAAGGAGTACACAAGGGGTATATAGAAAGGAACTGCATGAGGCTAAAAAGGAAAGAAACATGCCGCAACAAAACCCACCAAATCCAAGGAAAACATACTAGCCATAAAAAACCAAGAGCCAAACAAAACAAAACTCACCAACTCTTCAATCCACGCCAACCAATCTAAGAAGCCTATAAGTGAAGAAATCTCTTCACCTATGTACAAACTATTCCAACTCTAAACAAAAGAATGCTTTAGTTTTTGTACATCCACAGTCCCATCTCTAAAAGCTATGCAATTACGCTCCTTCCACGTTGTCCAGAAGATGCAAAGGGGAACAAATTTCCAAGTCTTTCTTCTATTTTTTCCACCAGAAGAACCCTTCCAGCTGAGAAGGGCATCCTTGACTGTTTTTGAAAGCACCCAAGAGAAACCGACCAAGGAGAAAAAGATATCCCAAAGGGGGCTAACCACGGAACAATGCAACAAAATATGATGGACGGATTCCTCATTACGACCACAAAGATAGCAATGATTGGGGAGTGTCACCCCTTTCTTTGGAGCTTGTCCAAAGTTAAAATCTTGCCCCAAGCTACTTCCTACGCAAAAAAAGTTGCTTTGGTGGGAACACAAGGCACCTAAATGCCCTTAACAGGAAACAAGGGAGTTACACTCGGGTTTAGCACTTTGAAAGCATCAATGATAGAGAAGCTGCTGCCTATTGGACCCTTCCATGAGATCTTGTCTATTTCCCTTTCTTTTTGCAGGGAATTGAGAAGGGTCACAGCCAAGTCTATTTCCTAGTCATTAAAGTCTCTAGAAAGATTAAGTTTCCAGCTCCGTTCCTCACAGTTTGATCCTAAACATCCGCCATAGTCTCAAATTTGTTAACTGCTAAGTAAAAAAGGGTAGGAAATGAGTGTCTAAGAGAAATGGTTCCACACCAAGTGTCCAACTAGAATTTTAGCCTGGTACCATTACCAACAATGAAACTCCAATTCTCTTTAACCCAATTGGATTCTTTAAGAATCTCCTTCTAGAGGCCTACCCAAAGGGCCCACAAGCTTCCTTAGAACACCAACCCAAGCCATCTAGACCATACTTGGAGCTAATGAGAAATTTCTAAGTACAATCCCTATCAGAAGCGAATCTTCAAGTCCATTTACCAAGCAAAGCTTTGTTCAAGAGAGTCAGATTTCTCAGGCCTAAGCCGCCTTACCTTTTTTCAGAGCAGACCACGTCCTATTTAACCAAGTGAGCCTTCCTTTTGAGGGCCCGACCTCCCCAAAGAAAACTTCTCTGCAGCTTTTCCAATCTTTTAGCAACAACAACCGATATTCGGACTAGGGACATTTGATAAAGAGGCAGGCTAGCAAGAGTGCTCTTGTTCAGGGCGATCCTCCCACCTTTTGAGATATAATTTCTTTTCCATAGAGCTAGTGTGCATTTTTTCCTCAATATTGTCCCATATAACCACAGACTTGTGGGTAGCTCCCAAGGGTAAGCCCAAATAAATGGTGGGGAGGTGCTTAGTCCGACAACCCAATTCAGCTACCAAAGTGTCTAGATTATCCACAGCCCCTACCAAGATCAGCTCACTTTTGTCAAGATTGATTTTTAGCCTTGAGGAGGCTTCAAAACAAAGGAGGACCTAATTGAGATAAAGAATTTGATCATCTTTTGATTCATAAAAGATGATCGTATTGTCCGCATAGAGGATATGTGAGATGCTAAAAACAGTTCCCTCCATTCCTCTGATAGTGCAGCCCGAAATGAAGCCACCGGCCATAGTCCTTCTAAGAAGAATGCTCAAGACCTACATTCCCAGAATGAAGAGGTAAAGGGAGAGCAGATCTCCCTACCTTAGCCCTCTTGTGCTAGGAAAGAAACCTGTTGGAACCCCATTGACCAGAATCGAAAATCTTGTTGTGGTAGATCCATCTCGACCATTTGGAGTTAAAAGCCATGCACTGTATGACCTTCATAAGAAACTGCCAATGTATGTCGTCGAAAGCTTTTTCTAGATCTAGCTTGCAGATCACACCCTTCTCCCTTTGTTTTTGCCAATGATCAATGAGCTCATTTTCAATAAGCAGGCATTTAAGTGATCTACGCTCTTCCACAAGGGGCATTTTGGCCCCCGTGAGACAACCTTCCCCACCATATTTTTCAAACGATTGGTCAACACCTTCGCCAAAATATTATACAAACTCCCTAAAAGACTTATGGGCCTGAAATCCTTTAAGTCCTCAAAGATCTCCTATGGGATCAAACAAGCAAAGTGGTATTTAAGCTTTTGGTAAAAGTCCTTTTCAATGTTGCACACCCCTAAATCACTCCATGATTTTGCCTTTGAAAAAATGCCAAGAATCTTGCCAGAAAGCAAGGGAAAATCCATCAGGGCCTGAGGCCTTGTCCCATCCATTTCATTTAGGGCAGTGAAAACCTCATCCTCCCTAAAAGGCAACTCTGGACTATTAGCCTCTTCAAGACTCAGAGTGGCAAAAGGCAGCCCGTCTAGCTCTGCTCTTCAAGCCATGTCATCAGAGAGCCATGACTGAAAGGCGTTGGAAATCCCCTCTCTTAATTCAAGCTCATCAGAGATCCAAACACCATTGATTTTAATGTGGGCTATGGTGTTCTTCCTAAAATGGGAGTTGGCCATACGATGGAAAAATACCTGTATTTCTGTCGTCTGCCTTCAACCAAGTTTCTCTAGATTTCTGCCTCCAGTGGATTTCCTCCAAAGTTACCCACTTTTTGAAAGAGTCTTTTGCCTCATTTTTAGCCTCACTTTCCTCCAATGTTAGCTATCTAACCTCCTTTACACCGTCTCAATCCTACACTTGAGAGAGGGCTAACTTCTTATTAACATCCAACCTACCAAAACAGTGCCTTGAGCAAAGACTTGACTACTTTAAATTTTCTGGAAAGAATGTAGCTAGCTGATCCCGAAAAAGACATCCTTAGCCACCATCCTTCCATCAAGACTTAGAAGCCCTCCACTTTTTACCACATATTTTCGAAACGAAAAGGAGTTGGCCCTCGTCTCATTCCCCCATAATCCAAAAGGAGAGGTGCATGATCAGAGGTGGGTCTAGGAAGCTTCAGTTACGCCACATTACCATAATGGTCAATCCAATCTTGTGAAACCAGAAATCTGCCCAGGTGAGCTAGGATATGGTTTCGGAGACCCTTACTCCACATGAAATTACCCCT
Source organism: Tetrastigma voinierianum (assembly GCA_016808115.1). Classification (NCBI taxonomy): domain Eukaryota; kingdom Viridiplantae; phylum Streptophyta; class Magnoliopsida; order Vitales; family Vitaceae; genus Tetrastigma; species Tetrastigma voinierianum. The sequence goes on from JAEQBH010003866.1 coordinate 260,304, forward strand.
TAGAAGAGGGAGATCAATCAGTTTCGGTTCATCAATAAAATTTGAAAATTGCCTCATTGAGTGATTCAATCCTCCCTGTCTGCTTCGCTTTGAGGGGAAGTGGGTAACATTGAAGTCCCCCTAATACACCAGGGATCCTCCCATAACCCTTTGATGGCACTCAATTCTTCCTAGAAGAGGGATATGTCATCCCTAGATAAAGGACCATAGACACTAGAAAAAAACTAAACAAAACCGTTATCAACATTTTTGAATCTATAAGAGACTAAGAAGGAGCCAACCTCCTTATTAAGCAACTCCATGCTTCTTTTATCCCAAACCACTAACACTCCTCCCGCGGACCCCATAACATCTAGAGCCTCCCAATTAAGGAATCTGCCAGTTCCAAGACTCCCCACGATGCCTTCCGACATTAACAACATCTTTGTCTCCTGAAGACAGAAGAAATCAAATTTCTGAGACCTCAAAAGCGCCTTAATCACCTTCCCCTTGGAACCATCATTTGCTCCCTGAATGTTCTAGCTTATAGCTTTAGATTCGTAGATAAGCCAACTTTTCCCCTTTGCAGAATTTGCTTTGCCATGGGAACTGCTACCCCTTTCGTAGTTGACAGCAAAATGAAGCCTTTTTAGCTTCCTTTCAAACTTAGAGTTCTCTGATAGTTCCTTGGTGAGGATCATCTCCCTCTTGGAACGTAACTTTTGGAAAAGTTTGAGAATCACTTTCTCCATCCTAATGGTTGAAAAACCAAAATTTTTTCCAAATACCTCAAATTTGCTCTGATTCCAAAAATCTGGATTGCACGCTTCCTGGGAGACAATTTCCAGTTGCATGCTGTTCTCTTGAGTTGCCTCCTAAGTGAAATCCGAAAGCTTCTTAGGGTAGTCATTCACCTTGATCTTCGAGTCCTCACTTAAAAACCTGGTCTCATAATCCTCTAAAAATCCCACCAAGAGGTTTGCTATAGCTGGAAAGATAGCTAGCGGTTGTGGGAACCCTACGAATTTAGGCAATGTGGACCCCTAAGGTAAACAAACTCCTCCAATGGGGGAGTCTGGCTAAAAATAGAAGGAGGAGAAAGGGGAGGGGAATTCTCATACCTGTCATTTTCCAGATTGAAGCGAAGGCTCGGGATAGGCTCGTGAAGCGTGGATAGGTTGTTCTTCAGAAAGAATGGGTCTAAGTCTAAAGGGGGCAGTGGAAGGCCCAACCTTAGGACTCAAGGAAGTCTCATCTCGAAAGGGCATAGGCCCTTCCATTTCCTGAGGGTGGGGCTCCTCCAAAAAAGCTTCTTTATGGGTTGGAACTAAGAAGTCCAAGCCTAAAGTGCCATACCCATCCAGGTCCAAAGACGCCCACATCAGAAGAGGTATGGGACCCAAAGGTCAAATCCACAGTCGGTGTCAGATCTTTAGAGGCTGCACCCTAGACCTGTTCCTGTAATAGTATCTCGACTATTGAGCCTCCCAATCCCTCAACCACGCACTTAGCGATGCATGTGGTCTCTTATTTTTCCTCATTTTGCCTAGCCTTGCTGAAAAATAGGGGATCCCTTGTTGGCGTGGTAGAGAAAATAGTTGGAAGTTCCCACCATAGTCGGTCTTGCAGCTCTTCCCCTCCATCTTAATGATCAACACTTGTGGAAATTTCTTTCCATCCGCACGAACAAGGAGGCAAGCCCAATGAAGCTCTGCAAAAGCCCTAGTACAGTTGTCGACAACAATAAAACCCCCTCAAGCGTCTCCAAACTTTTTTAGGTTCTTTTCCTCCCAAAAGAAAACAGGGAGGCCATATAACCTTACCCATACTTCTTGTGGAGTTTTAGAAATTGGAGAACAACCCTCGTCGGACTTCCATCGTTGCAGATCTATCCTAAAGAAGGAAAACTTTCTTTCTCCTTTCTGTAGAACCCCCCACGCTTCCCCCTTCGAATCGAACTCCAAGGGAAGTTTCTTCTCTCCCAAATTAGCCAAGCTCAGGTTACCTTTCAGTCTCCAAGCTTGTCTCATCTCCTTCTCTGCTTTCTCCAAATCAAAGATGGTAGAATCGGTACCAAACCAATTCCCCACCAAACACTAGTCCATCTGATCAAGGGAATTGGCACAATCATTTTCCTTAAATTCCACCTCTGCCTCGCCTTCCAAGGTAGGAGGTTGTCGAAGAATCTCTACAAAGGATCTACCTGTCTTTGTAACTATTGCCCCCAAGGAGGGCATCTTCCTTGGCTTTCTCTTCTTTTCCCCTACCTTTGAATCTTTTTTCTTCTGCATCTTCAGGTGTGACTGTACTCCCAACTCACGTAACAGATTTTCCATATCACGTCAACCTCTGCCTTTTCTCCTCATTTCGACACAAAGATGGAAAAATTTTTCCCGCCTGCATTAGTGACTTTTAAACTAACAAAAGGGCCAGCGTAGTTCCCGTTCTTAGCCATTTGATATCTCCTACCTTCCTCATTCCAACTCCAAACCCACTGTTCCTCCTTCGAATCCAGGAAGCTTCTCTCTATCCCCTCTAGAAAGAACCCTAGGTTGTAAGAGCCCATCCACACCCAAGAGGAAAGGTTTCTTCTTTTTTCCTCGATTACCCCTCTCATCGTCCCTTTGTGATGCTCAAGGTCTACCACGAATAGCTTCGCCTTTATGGAGAAGCTTCTTGCCCCTTCCTTGCTTGGCGTCGTCGTGATTTACCATCTCTTCCTCTGTGCTTACTCTGCTAGTCAGAACATTAGGGGTTATCCTCTATCTCGACTCTCATTCTCTCTCATCTAAAAAAATAAACAATTTTTTTTTGTTATTTTATATAGTTGTGACTATTCCACAATGAGACCCATTTTTGCTGAAGAATGCCACCAAAATTGAGGAGTAAAACAACTGTAAAGTCTTTAGACTCAAGATCTAATGCTGCAGAAGTAGCACATGAAGGAAGAGTTCCAGCCTTGGTGGAACCAAGGAACAAAATTTTGGAAAAATTGACCGAAATATCGACTATTTTTCGGTTATCGGTGGAGATCGATAGGATATACTCCATCGATAGTTGGTTCGACCAATTTTCGGCTATTTATCGCTAATTTCACCGACATTTCGATGAATTTTCCAATTTTTACTGACATTTCGGCGAAATTTTCAATCCTGCAGCAGGATTCCTACTTAGTACTTAAAGCTGCAAACATCTAAAAAATTTGCTTTTAGGGGGTTTCGAACCCGCCCAAAATGTGTGAAAGTGGCACCCTCTAGCCACCCAGCTAGTGATTGCACCTATTATATATGGTGCAAACTTTTGTTATATTGTCTTATTATTTATGAATATTTCTATTATTTTACATTATTGTTCACTTCTTTTTATTTTTTCATAAATCCTTTCACCTTATTATAATATTTTATTTTACATTATAACTTATAATATTTTAAAATCAAATATTAATTTGAAAAGGAAAAAAAATAAAATAATATCATTTAAAAAATTAAAATTAAAAATATATAAATATTTTGAATCTCCCTCGTTATCTACCTAATATTTGTAATAATAATCTTAAACAAATAAATAATATCTCTTTAATATAATAATATCTCGAATAATATATTAAATATAACATATTTAATTTAATAATTACTAATCCATTTGATTTTAATCTACCTTATATCTTAATCATTTCTCATCATCTATATAATTATGATATGAACAATTTTAATCGAATTGATATTTTTGTAAAAATATCTACCAATATTTTACCGATATTTCCGACATATCCGTAAAATCCAATTACCAATATATCCGTGTTTATCGATATTTTGATCCTTGGGTGGAACAGATAGAGACCCTGATGAATTCTCCAGTGCGACAGCAGGAGAATCCATCCAACAACCCAATTAAACAAGTGGAAGAAAGAGGTGCAAGTAATGTGGACATGCCTATTATTTTCTTTAATAATTCTAATGAATTTCAAGCTTTCATGCAAGAAATAAAGAGTTGAGGAATGATCATGACTGCCTTTATGAAAGAAATGAAGCAGCGATATCAATTCATCATGGAGAACCTTAGAGAAAGGGGGAACCAAGGCAGGAAGTTGCTTCTAAGTCTGAAAGGCAATTTTCTAACAAACTCGGGGGGCAGCATTATGAGAACTTGTGAGAAGCTAGTGAATTTTCACTGCTCACCTATGTAGGCAAAGGTTAGATACCTTTCTTCTCATAGGAGAGAGGGTAGTACTCTGGAGAACCTAGCTGGGGAAATAACTAATGCAGCCATGGCCACAACCCCTCAAAGGATTTTCGCTTAAACTAATCCACTTACACAACGTGAAGCATATGAAGGAGACTTTTCTTTCAATGGAGGCCCAAGGGGGCCTTATGCAGCCGCTTGTAGGAGAGAATGATAATAGGGGACAACAAATTTTCCAACTTGTTATGCAGCCACCTCCACCACCTAACCTAGGGAAGAAATCATAAGCCTCTAATGCACGAGCCCAGTATACATTCGATGTGGCAGAGACTTAGGAATTCATTGTGAAGGAGAAATTCATCACTTTTCCTCATGATCACTAGCTCCCTAGCAAAGATGAGCTTTGAGGAAAAGTTTACTATAAGTATCACAACTCTTGGAATCATAATACCAATTCTTGCCGGAGTTTCAGGAATGTTATCCAAGATAGGATCAACAAGGAAGTCATGGTGAATTTCCTTGGAGAAAAGGAAGTCACGGTGAAGTTCTTTGGAGAAAAGGAAGTCATAGTAAAGTTCCTTAGAGAAAAGGAAGTCACAGTAAATTTCCTTGGAGAAAAGGAAGTCACATTGATGTTCCTTAGAGAAAAGGAAGTCAAATTTCCCTAGAGAAAAGGAAGTCACAATGAAGTTCCTTGAAGAAAAGAAAGTCATGGTGAATCCCCTTGGAGGAAAAGAAGCCATGATGATTGATGAAGATCCATTTCCACCATCAGCTTCAATCAACACAGCTGCTACTGATTCAAGGGCTATGCTAAATGCAAATAAAGTTGAAGGATTTTCACCAAGTGCTAGGGTAAGAAAGGTATCAATTCCTAAGCAATACTTGACTTATAAAAATGACTTGGCAGCAAAAGGAAGAGTGCCTGCAACTAGTGAATAGAAAAATAATGGAAGGTATCCATACCATTCATTTGAAAACTCAAAACATGAGGCAAAGAACAAGAAGTTCTCTAAGGAAAATAATGTTTCTCCAAAATAGAGACATGTTTCTCCAAGGGAAAAGGGCATGAATGACCCTTCAAGAAGGAAAATACCCCAAAGGTTTATAGTTCCTCATACTGTCTCACTTGTACAAGAATGGCATGTGGTGCAACATAAAAAATTTCCTTAAAAGTTCACCAGAACTCAAAAAAAGAGAATGCTGAGACAAAGAGCCATGGAGAAAAGACAACTTCCTGGAGAAATGCTATAGGGAAAGCCAAAGGAGGCAGATAATCTTAAGGAAAAGGTGATGCCTAGTCTAGAGAAAACCAAATATGGAGGAAAAGCTACAAAAAATGTTGAGTCTATTTGCAGTTCAAACAAAGAAACATATTTGGGAACTATTCTGATAGGTACAAAGCCTATTTCCTTGAATTATTCTACTAGTTCTCTAACTTTGTCAGCTTTCTTCAAATTAAAGGAAATGGAGGAAAGCCTAGTAGAAATGAATCATAAACAACCTACAACAGATGAAGGTTGCATTTACAAGGGGATTATCATTGAACCTTCTAAAGAAAGCAAGCCCCAAAAGGTGATACTTTAAAAACCTATTGTGGAAATGACAAAAATACATTCAATGTCAAATCTATAAGGGGAGTCGCACGAGAGGTTCATTAATGGGAAATACCTTAAGCAGTATTTCTCTACCATGTGGGAGAAGTTAGACATCACCCAAAGGATTAGGCCGATCCTACAGCTTGTAAAGGCTCAACAAGCCTAAGGAAAAATGCTGAAGGCCATGAACAAGCTATTTACTATTTGAATAGGGTCCTAAGTTTAGCAGAGACAAGGTATACACCCATTGAGAAGTTGTGTTTAGCCCTATATTTTGCATGTACGAAATTGAGACATTACCCGATCAAGTCTCAGGTATATGTGGTCTCCCAAATCGACTTGGTGAAATACATGCTAAGTTGACCTTAATAACTAGATGAATCGAGAAATGGTGCCTTTATAAAGCCTGAGAAAATTCAAATTTTCTAAAAAAGGGTAAAATGATAATTTCGATCAAAATCCGAAATTTTTCTAGATCTCGTTTGATGAAACGAACTTTACTGTTGGAATCGTCTTGCGAAATCTAGCTACCACGTCGAATTTTGTCGAATTCCAAGACAATCGAAATTTCACGTTTTTTGAGGCACCGGGTGTTGGGTGCCGTAAAACGGCTTGTGAGAGACATGTGATGTGACAAAAGTCACCTACTACATGTACTCATGTGACACATGTTACGATTAGTAGATGATGAAAGAATGACTTAGATTAGCCATGTGTCAAAGTCACTTAAAGGGGACAAGGATGGAATTATTGGAAAAAATTAAATGAGTATAAGACAAAATAGAGGAATAGTTTTCTTCTCAAAACAAAAGAGAAATCGGCTAGTGAGTGGGATTTCTAGATTCTAGAGAGAGAGCCATACTTCTCTAGATTTCACGCCTGATGCTTCACGCTTCAAATAATAAGGAAAGTTGTTCATGAGGGCTACGCGGTGGGCAACTGATTTTGGAGTTCAAATCGCAAGAGGTAGGGATCTTCCTACTTGGTTTATCTTTGCCAAGGGCCATTTTATGGATGGGGATTTGTTGAGGCCTAGAAGGCCGTGTTATCGGTCTCAAAAGCTTTGAACCGAGTGAAGAAATCCCTAATTGTGTGGTCGTGAACAGTGCCAACCCGAGGGTTTCACTGTTCACGTGATTTTTAGTGTGATTCTTGTGTTGTTGAGTGATTCAAAATGAATTGCTTGTATTTGCTAATTAGTCCATGTGAGCTAATTTGGTGTTATTGATGTGAATTTAATAACATGAATGTGTGGATTAATTATGTTAATATATACATGTTTCGGTATGAGCATGAGTTGTTGGGATTGATATACGCATTCCATATGCAATCAGCACCCTAGAATATCATTAGGAGTGAATGCATGACATGGAAGAAAATAAAAGGAAAATATTGTGAAAGAATTTCGATGTGAAGATTTTCCGAGAATCAGGTTGAGATTGTCCAACAATTCACGTCGGAAGGGCCCATGAATTGTTTCGGAGGGTTATCCAACAGATTCACCTCGGAGGGTTGTCCAATAAATTTTACCGAAACTTGGTAGTAAGTTTTTGAGAACAAAAAGCTTTTGTTTTGAAAACTGTGATTTTCGCATTTGGCTTAGGCATGTGTGAGGGAGTCGATGAGGACTCGAGACATGGGATTGGACATGTAGACATTCAAGTAGGATCATGTATTTACTTGAGTGTGATTGTTTGGCTATGACATGTGCACTTAGCGGGAGTAACCACGAGGGAAATTATCACTACCGGCTTTTGCTCACCTTGTCAGGATCACTATTTCGTGCATGTGGAGTGTATGAGGACGACGCTCACTAGAGGTCGCTGCTCTAGAAGAAAGCCAAGCTGTGGCTTTGGTACCATTTTGTGGTGAACATGTATTAAAACTTTAAATTTTGGATATATGTTTTGGTTAAGAGAATAATAAACTCCTTGGAACTATGTTATAGTTGATATGTATTGAAGTAGTATTGATGTACGGCCCAAGTGGCCATTTTACTCATTTTAATTGTATATGGACTCGTGGTCGTTGTTAATTGTCGAGCCAGTTGTGTACCTGGGTGAGCTCCCCATACAAAGAGACTCGCCGATTGCGGAGGTGTCAAGTTACCCGACATCCACGCATTCCGTAGGCTGACAGCTTGTCAACCCACCCCGGGAAATGGGGCGCCGCCCTTAACTTTTGTCGCAGTTCACTTCGGTCTATTTTCCACAAAAATCAATCAAGAGACAAGCTTTAACTAACTTTATGGCTGATCATCCTTCATTAGAAATCAAACCAAAAAAATGTGGAATTAGGGATATATGAAGTAGAAAGGAGACCTTGGGTTCTTAAGTTTGATGGTTCTAGCACGAAGAAATCCGGTGTAGCTAGGATAGTAATCATCTCACCAAAAGGGATAAAGTCTATTATATCTTTCAACTTGGCCTTCAAATGCACCAACAATCAAGCTAAATATGAGGCGTTAATAATTGGTTTGGAGATCTTGTTGGAACTTGGAGCCCAAGAGGTACGTATCATTGAGGATTCTCAATTAGTGCTTCGACAACTAACAAGGGAATATGAATGCAATTGTTTATTGCCGGCTCCTTATTATACTGCTTCAACTCAATTGTTCGATTCTTTTCACTCCATGGATTTTGAATATATTCCTAGGGAATCTAATTGGGAAGCGGATGAGCTAGCACAAGTAGCTTGATAGGTGTGAATCATACTAGCATTTATAGCGTGTTTTCCAAGTGTTTATGTAACCTAAATGCTAGATTCACACCTATATTCCTAAATATTACACTAATACCCCATTTGCTTATGTTTTGCAAGATTAAAAGGAAAATCAAGCAAGGAAAGGGAAAAAAGCTAAGAAGGAAGAACTTGTTGTTCAAAGCATTGGTTCACTAATGAGAAGAGAAGGCTTCACCGTAGCGAAGCCCAAGCATGGAAAAGAAGATGCCTAGGGTTCGCCTCGGCGAATGAGGCATTGATCAGAAGACACCCTAGGGTTCGCCATGGAGAAGGCCTTCACCAAGGTGAAGGAAGATTATCCAGATTGAAGACACCCACCCTTCGCTAAGGCAAGGAACATTGGGCTAGAACATCAAACCTCGCATTTTTAGCCTATTTTTGGCCCACTTTCCATTGTCTATAAAGATATGTATTTGAGATTTGTTTAAGGTTCAATTTTTGGAAGGAGAACACCCTCCTTAGGGTTTATCGTCTCTTCTTCTTGAGCCACTTATGGTTTTTTATTTTCTTTAGTTTTACTTTGTTTTTTGAGCTAATTTTGAAAAGCTAGTTACTAGAGGGTCTCTTGCAACTGTAGAGCAGAGTTTGAGACGAATTTCATCTCCCATTTGTTTTGTATCTCTAAAATCTACTCTCTTTATTAATCTTTCATCATTATGTTTATGTTAAACATGGTTTTGTAGGATTTCTTGGTTGTAATAGGTGGTTAAACATCCTCTAGTAGTTTATTGTTTAGTTGATGCTTAATTTATATACTTTTAGAATGGTTTTGTGGAATTTATTCTTTTATGTTCATGTTAGTTGTGTAATTTTTGGATTATTATGGTTTTTCCTAATTGATTAATGTTGCGTAGTGAGTTTAAGACCTAGTGCACAAAGGGTTTCCAAAGTGATAGTTGAAAATATACCCTTATGCCTTGATCTTTACCCCTAAATATGTCTTAATTGACAAAATCAACATAACCTAGTCAAAGAAGTTTAGGAAATTAGGAATGCCTAGTACTAAATGGATTTTATTGGGAGAAGCTCCACCTTAGCATTATGTGAGGATCGTATGGACTAAGAGATGACCGATTCGAACATAGTTTGGGCAATCCTATCGTATAGACTGAGAGGTGACCAATAGGATTCCCAAGAAAAGAATTGCCTTCTAAAAATATCACATTTCATGACCTAGATGGACCGAAAGGAGAAAAGGGAGTAGGTGTGAGAAATTGAGGGAGACAATGTATGCCAACCTCATACTGGGCTTCTTGACAAACACAGCATATTTCACTCTCAACTCGACACTTCATGAATATAATTGCATCAATGAGATAACCGCTCCTAGCATTATTCCCTAGAGCTTTTCTTTAAAATCAACCCATTTACTTGTGAATCTTTGAAAATCAATTTTAGATTTGTTTTGTTTTAGTTTAGTTTTCTTTTAGATAATCACATTCCAAATCACCCTTCCGCTCAAATAGTGAACGACTTCACTAGTTGAGGTACTCAATCCTCGCTAAAACCACACTTTTCTTGTGGGTTTGATATTTGGACTTTTTAGTCCATCAGACATTGTGCCACCCATGCCAGGAAAACTTGAATGAAGTTTATGGGTCTGGTTTGAGACTTAATACATACTTCCTTTGGTAGCTACGCCAATTGCTTAACAAGTTTTTGGTCGTTGCCGGAGACTTAACAACGAGTCTTTGGTAGCTATGCCAATTACCTAACAAGTTTTTTGCATACTGCCAGGAAGTACGTAGCTGGTGTTTGGATTGATATTTTGGCAAAAGAGAGCTTAAGGACTAGAGCAAAATATTCTTTCTTTTCTTTGTTTTTAGTTGTTTGCCTGAATTTTGCATGGTTTAAATTTTCTTTTATTTTGTATTTTTGTTAAGGTGCTAAGCATAATGTCAACGAGGGAGATGAATGAAACCTCTACTCCTTCAACAATTTACTTCTCACACGTCCCAAATAGCACCAACATGGGAGGAAATTGTCAAAAGGCAAGCACAAGCCTCCACGAGTTAACAAGCTTATAATTTTGGAGGGGTGAATTCTTTCAACAATGGAGGTTACATCTCTCAACCCCATAGCTATATGCCAAGCTACAATCATTCGGGTTGGGGGACACAAGACAATCTCTCCTATGGCCATCCAATTATGGAAAGTCAAGGAAGTTCAAGTTCCAATTATCAAGAGCAATTTTGGCAACCATATAATGAATAGTTATTCCTTGCATTGAAGGAAGAAATTAAGAGGGATAATGAGGCTTTAGAAATGAAGTTACCAATCATAGAATCCAAGATGGATACTAACATGATAGCCAACATTGGCACCAATTCAAAAAATATCAATAGAGAAATGCATGCTATCATGGAAAGAACGACAAGATTAGTCGAGGAATTGGGAAAACTTCAAAAGGAACAATCTTCAAGGCAACTTTCAAAGAATGATGCCATATGGGAGAGTGAAAGCATATCATTAAGCCTTGAAAAAGAATTTCAAGTCTGACATTGGATGAGAAGAAGAACACAATAGAATGCGAAAAAATGCCTTTGGTCCTCAAGGAAGAATTGCAAGACCCGTCATTGGTTGAAAAGAATGATCTTGCTATTGATGAAGAGAAGCAAGTTGAAAAGAAACATTCAGAACTTATAGTTGAAAATGTTTTAGTTGAGGTTGAAGACTTCCATTTCCCCATAAATTCATTAACTTTTTGCATGGAAGAGAACCGATAAGTTTCAAATGTAGAAAGACCTTCCATTGCCACAAGTGTAAAACCCGGGTAAATTTGAATTTTTCCGAAAAAGGGCAAAACGGAAAATTGCCGCTATAACATAGGTTGCAGACCTAAAATTTTATAGATATAGGATGATGAAACGGACCTCACCGTTGGATTCGTCTTGTGAAATCTAGTTACCCAAACTAATCTCACAAATTCAGATAATCAATTTTTCGTGTTTTTCGAGGTAATGGGCATCCAAAGGAACAAAAAAAGGGGGGTTTTTTTGGGAAAATCTTGAAAATTGAGAATTAAATTATATAAAGTTCATAGAAAATGATTTGAACTTAACGGATAATAAACGTTTTTGTATAAATGGTATACTTTACGTATCAAGGCACATTACGATGCGACGCGGAGCCACCACTTCCTAACTTAAGTGAGAGGTCAGGACAAAAGATCCTACTTTTCCCGAGAAAACGTGAGAGAGGGGCATGGACGAAAATGTCACGATATATCATCGATATATTGTCAATATTTCGAGTGTTGATTTTCCGGCATGGATAGTATCGCAAATGGAAAAGTTGAATGGAAGAAAAATAGGAAACACGCTATACTCCGGTTACTAATGCTTACAAATGCAAATAGTATGGAAAATGTGCATTTTACAATTTATTTATATCGGCAAAAATTTGCCTTGATTCGATACCGAATTGTTGGACGTAGGGAAGGTTGAGATTTTGCTTCAAAATTCAAATTTCCAATCCACTATATGCGATCTAACGCCGTACCTTAATCCGTGGTTTATCCAACGGCCGCATTTCAACCCTTGATTCCAACGACTATATTTTTTTATATAGACTGTGATTTCAGTTATTTAATTGATCTAATCGCTAATTGGATGAGAATCGCTAGATCAAGATCTAACGGTAAGATTTGATCCAAAATGCAATCCAACAACTATAATTAATTTTTAAAGGGGTTTTGACCAAAAAACGGCTAGTTTGACTTCGAAAAATCTATAAATAGCCCTAAAATCATTAGTTTTCATATCAAACCCATCCATTCTCTCTCAAACAATTATTGATTTGTGCAAAGTCTTGGAGAATAATATTTTGCCTACTTTTTGGTGTTTGTCTTTCATCTAATACATAATTTCACAACTTAAGGTATGTTTCCATGTTAATTAATTTTTTACATTTGTACAATTTAGAATATTTAGATTAAGATTTAATTTCTAGTTTTGCATTTAGATTAAGGTTTAATTTAAGTCTATATTTAGATTAAGATTATGAAATGAATATGAACATATATTATGTATATTTTATGTTAATTAATGTAAAATATATTTTTTAATTTATGATAATTAATGTAACTTTATGTTTAGATTGAAATTATGAATATGAAATACAAAAATTTGTTAATTATTGTATGAAATATGAACATATATTATGTATATTTAGATATTTAATATAACTTTAGACTTAGATTACGATTATGAATATGAAATATAATAAATTGTTAATTAATATAAAAACACATTTTCTTAAATTCATGATAATTAATGCAACTTTATATTTAGATTTCTGAATTATAATATAAAATATAAAAATTTGTTAATTATTGTATGAAATATGAACATAGTATATTATGTATATTTAGATATTTAATGTAACTTTATACTTAGATTATGATTATGGAATATGAAAAGAGAATAAATCATAATAATGTAAAAACACAATTTATTTAATTATGATAATTAATGCAACTTATATTTAGATTGAGATTATGAATATGAAATATAAAAATTTGTTAATTAATGTATGAAATATGAATATATATTATGTATATTTAGATATTTAATGTACTCTTGTGACTTAGATTACGATTATGAATATGAAATATAATAAATCAAGTAATTAATGTAAACATTTTCTTTAACTTATGATAATTAATGCAACTTATATTTAGATTGAGATTATGAATATGAAATATAAAAATTTGTTAATATTGTAAGAAATATGAAAAATATATTATGTGGTATTTAGATATTTAATGTGATCTTTAGACTTAGATTACTTATTATGAATATGAAATATAATAAATTACTAATTAATGTATTATGAATTAATGCAACTTTATTTAGATTGAGATTATGAATATGAATTGATTACAACTATTGAAGTTTATAGGATGATAGTGGAAGGGAAGTAAATACCGAGGACATGATCCTACTGAAATATCAGACGCCTAATAAGGGAACAGAAATGACACCATATGCAAATTTTGTGGTATGGTCATTAAAAGTGGCGGAATTACTCGGTTTAAATTTCACTTATCACATACAGATCCTCACTCAAATAGCAAGAAGTGTCCTAATATGCCTCCCGAAGTTAAAAAAGAAATGATACAACTTTTGGTTGAAAGGAATAAAGCCAAAACAAAGAAAGTTGCAAATATTGAAGAAATTCGAGCTGAACTGTGAGGCATAATGGGTGGTAGCCATAGACATTTCTTTAATGACGATGAGGAAAATGAGGAGGAAGATGACGCGCCTATACGTATCCGGGCTAACATGAACTCCCGACGAAGAGCCGACTTATCGAACAAAGATGTCGTGTGCATCCAAAGCTAGCGTAATGGAATCGTATAACAAGAAGAAGGGTTTATGAGAGGCAAAAGAAAAATTGGTAACCTTAAACTTAAATTCATTATTATAGTATAAATGGATTTACAAACATTTCTAATATATATAATTGCAATAGGTGAGCTATCACAATCACATCCAATTGATCCAGTAAGGTGTGTGCAAAGATCTCAAAGTGTGAGACAATCAAATCCATCACCACCTCTTGCTCCATCATTATACAAATCTTCGGTAGCAAGACAAAAGAGTATTAGAAACGATGGGCCGATTAATCAGTAAATTCTTCATATATGAGAGCGTTGCGCCTCACAAAGCAAACTCTCACCACTTCAAAAACATGATTGTTGGTTCACAACAAGTTGGTATGTGAAAATCCGTTTTCAATTTCTAATAACATTATTATCTTACATTATAGTTGCAAACCATATAATTATTTACTTTAACTTGTAGGCATGAGAATAGAGCCACCCTCTCCATATGAACTCAAAAACAAATATTTAGATATAGAGTATAAAGACATGGAAGATTATGTGAATCTCCAAAGGGAGAAATGGAAGACTTATGGGTGCACAATTATTTGCGATGGATGGACCGGTCCCACAAAATTAAGCATCATTAATTTTATGGTATATTGTAAAGGAAACACAATTTTTCTTAAGTCTGTTGATGCATCAGATAATATCAAAGACAATAAATACATTTACGGTTTGTTGAAGGACGTGATAGCGAAGTTGGCTTAAGCAAATGTCAGGCAAATTGTTAAGTGATAAATGAAATTAGTATTTGTGAAGGTTGGGAAATTGTTAATGAAGAAGTACAATTTATATTAGACTCCATGTGCAGCACATTGCATCGACCTTATGTTTGAAGATATTGGTAAACAAGAAAGTGTTTTCGACTTGATTAGCATTGCACGAAAGATCACCAACTTCATTTACAATCATGGTTGGTTGCTTGCAACAATGAGAAAGGTTTGTGGTGGAGATATTATGCGTCCAGGGGCAAGAAGATTTGCAACAAATTACATCGCCTTAGCTAGTCTTCTAAAAAAGAGGGCTGATTTGAAGAAGATATTTATTAGTGATGAATGAGCTTGTCATAAGCTTAGTCGGACAATCGTTGAACGTGAGGTTGAAGGACTCATGTTTAATCATCCATATTGGGAGAAGGTCTCTAACCTAGCGTCAATCTATGAGGCACTATATACAGTTCTTCACATTGTTGATTATGAAATTGTCCCAATAATGTCATTTGTGTATGAGTTGATTCGAGTGATGAAGCAAAATTTACATGCACTTAAAGCTAAAGAATGGGTAAAAAAAATCATTGCAGATCGTTGGGATAAAACCCTCAAACATCCTCTTCATGCAACAGGTAACTATTCAATATCATAATCACTTTTAATGCATATTATTTTCCTTTGATTATACTACTAATTTCTAAATCACTTTTGTGGCATATTATCTTAATCTAAGATTTCAATATATAGACCTAGAGTTAGTAGTGACTTGAGCTACTCCAAGTCGTTTCATGAAGTATTTGGAAAATTATCTTCTACTACGTAGGTCTTGGTAATATTGGAAATGAGGCCATTAAGAGGCTATATTTCAATTAATTGATTCTAATTTATTTGCTATACTTATACATATATTGATTTGTCAAGTTTATTTTGAATTACAATTTATAATGTTTTGGAGATGCCAAAAGGGATTCTCGTGATTTGCAGCAGTAATAGCATCAAGAGATTTAATGGTTCCTAGTGAGTGGTTGTTTCATTAAAGCTTAGTAAGTAAAAGTCCATTACCATGTTATCATAGATTTTGAATGTTAGTAATTTTTATTGCGCCTGAATGGTGGTTTATGTATGGAAACCACATTCTACATTAAGGAATTTGCCCTTAAGGTTATTTCTCAAATCGATCATCTTTCAACATGTGAGAAATTGAGTACATTTTCTTTGATCCATACAAAACAAAGAAATTAAGAAGAATCTCGACTCCAACAATTAGTTTTTTGTTACTACAACATGAAACTAAAGATACTAGATATGCTAAGAGACGATAAAGTTGGCTTAAAAGATTACTTCGATTTACTCGACATTTTAGTCAGCTTGGTGAAGAAGAGGATAATCAATTATCAATGGGTTAGACCTCCATTTAGATGATGAAACAAACTCAATCCATGAATGCTTGCACATGTTTTGGTAGCGTGTTGATGTTGAGTAGGTTTTATCTGAAGAAGTTCATAGTAAAAGTTTTAGTCAAGACTCTAGAGACTCATTTCAGCTCGTTGTCAATTCTCGACCCTCTTTTGATTCAAGTGTTCAACATAGTAGTAGATTTAGTTTTGTTGGTACTTCTACTACAGGCTATAATGACTCAAGAGGAGAGGGGACCAATGATGGTAGTGATATTGGAAATGATGGTGGGGATAATGCAGATCGACAACAAAGTGAATATCCATTGAGTCCATTCATTGGTGAAGATGATTTCACACATGCTACACAAAATGAAGACCACGGGTCTAGAGAGCTGGTCTGGTATTGAGCCATTGAAAGCCATATAGAGGTTGGACGGCTGATGACACAACATAATGAGGATTCATCACTAGTTTTGAGTCCATGAGCATTGACACTAAATACAGTGATTCATCCAATGATGCCAACGTTTTTCCTCCTTACACAATGAGTTATGGTCAACCTTCTTCACATCCTTCAGGTTCCATTGGTGAATATGGAATGATTAACTATCCCCATGATACACAAATGCCATTCCAAACTCCACATCAAATGCAACAAGGATTTCAAACAAGCATGTGGGTGAACCTCGAATTTCTTATTCATGGAGAGGTTGTGGGTACAAGTCAAGACATTTATGCATGACATATTCGATCTTATAATCAATATTATTGGAACACTATGTCTTGGTATGAGTATTGTCTTCACCAAGATGGGATCCCTTCGTCAAATGTTGCAAAGAAGTCACATCGATCTTCATTTTGGGTTTTGAAAGACCATAACAATGTAATATCAATGCGTATATTTCATTATTAATGTCATTTTTACACTTTTATAAAGTATTTCCATGAATTTCAAAGTATTTTTGTTAATTTATGATATATCGATATTCAAATAAAAATATCCACCGATATATCTCCGATATATCTGTAAAATCCAAGTACTGATATATCCGTTGAAACCGATATTTTTAACACTAGAGAGGGGAAGAGAGGGGGGAAAGAGAGCTTTCAAGTTTTCTTTCGATGATCTACAGAGTTTCGTCAGTCGGAATTCGTCGAGACAAGAACTAAAGTTCATCGTCTCGACAAGGGCTACGTGCACATACCAAAAAGGAGAGATTTCACTAAAGATTCAAAGGAGGAGATTTCGGGAAATCAAAGATTTTGGGCTAGAGAGGCTTCCTACCCATGCTACTATGCTTCAAGAGGTAGGGATTCTTCCTACTTCGTTTATTTTCAACATTAGGGTTGTTTTAAGGTAGGATTGTTGTGTTGATGCCTTAAGGGGCTGTTTGGATCAGGTTAAATGGATTTAATGGTTGTTTTATGCTCTGGCTAGGCCGGCTTTGTGAATTGTTTTGTGATAGTGTGTAATATGTTCCAAAAAGTGTTTAGAGACTGTTTGGATTAAAAATAATAATAATCCGGACTATTAAGGGGTTGTTTGGACAGATGTTAAAATGGATTAAATGGCTATTTTGCGGGCCGATTGTGGTCAGCTTTGTGAATTATTTTGTGATTGTGTGTAATGTCCTAAAAAGTGTTTAGAGACTGTTTGAATTAAAAAATAATAATTTGGATTGTTAAGGGGTTGTTTGGACTGTGTTAAAACGGTTTTAATAACTGTTTTGTGACCCGGTTGTGGTCAGCTTTGTGAATTATTTTGTGATTGTGTGTAATATGTCCTAAAAAGTGTTTAGGGACTATTTAGATTAAAAAAAAAAAATATTCCGGGCTGTTAAGGGGCTATTTGGACTATGTTAAACGACTTTAATGATTGTTTTGTGGCTTGGTTGTAATACCTCTAAATTGAGGTCATACGCTTTATAACATGTTTAGGGTATAATAAAAGTAAATGTATATTTTTCCGGAATTTAAATATTAAGTGAGAAAAATGATAAAAACCCAAGATTTATCCAAGAATCAAGGGTAAATTAGTAATTTACCAATTAAGGACCCAAGTAACATAAGATGAAAAGATTATATGATAAAGTAGGATTTTGATAAGTTAAATTTGCAAATAATAGGAAGATGAAGGCCTTAATAGCAAAAAGAAGAATTTTAGGCCAACATGGATAAAACCAAACATGGTCTTGGAAAATATCTCATTTTGGTTTGGGAGAGTTAGGGCATCCGGTAGAGAGAAGAGAAAAAGAGAAAAAAGAAGAAGAGAATAAGAAGAAGAAGAAGAGAAGAGAAGAAGAAGAAGAAGAAGAAGAAGAAGAAGAAGAAGGAAGAGAAGAAGAAGGAAATCAGGAATGGAATAGGTGTATCGAAGACTTGGTTGGAATTGTTTAGAACATGTATGAAATTTATGTTTGGGTTAGGAATTTTTCCAACCAAATTCTTTGTTTATACGTAGGTTAGGAAAAACCCTAACTTATAAATGTGTTATATGGTTGTTTGGTTTGGTTGTGGTCCTCAATGGAGGAAAAATTTGTATAGAGAAAATGTTGGGTTTTTGGGGAGATGCTGTCCGTTTTTTTTAAAAACCTACAGTTTTTGCCAAGAACTTAGCTAATACTCATCTAAATCAGAGCGATTCAAAATTTGCAGAACTATACTCTATAGGAGAACAAATTCCATAGTCAAGTGTATCCAATTTGAAAACCCTTTGACCCCATTAGACCCATAAATTGGCCAAATATGGCTTTTGCATTCTTCAAGCTAACTATGGTTCAGCTTTTGATAGCCAGCTGGTATTGGAATTGGGGCTTTATATTTAGGCCATAATTTGAAAGCCACCATTCAAATTGAGATTCAAACTTTAAAGTAAAACTAGATTTCAGAAAGAGAACAAATCTCCCCGAAATAAGTATATCCAAATTTGGACTCATTTAACCTTAAAATTCAATGTAAGGGGTAGTGGGAGAACTCCACGAATGTAATTTCCCATCCCCTCTAAATCCCCCCCGCACTGGAGTATCTTGGTTGTTTGAATCATAACTTGAGTTATATTGATCCAAATGAGATGATTCAAATTTTTGTACAAACTAGATATCTGGGAGAACAACTTTCATAAAGAAATTATGGTCAAATTATTTCTCTATCATTCCCATAAAATTTTAAAATATAGGTATTACTCCCAGATTGCCTTAGAACTCCGTTTGTATAGCTTCAAAATGTTTAGACCAAATCTCCCAAATTAAAAGTCCAAATGACATGATTTTTGAACCATAAGAAACTTAAGACATAGGGGTATATTGAGTTAGAAGATCACTTTCTCTAATAATCCCGTTTATAAGGTCAAAATTGTAGTCGAAAATGGACTTGGGAGCTGCCTCGAATTGTTCAGGCATAATTGGTTATGGAAATTGAAATCAGAGCAAAGGCTATATATAAATATATTGTTATATGTAAATAATGCATCATAGTGTTGATCAGTTGATAAATATGTGTTATGAAAGCTAAAAGAGAATACACGATAAATTTGTTATATGAAAAGTGCAAAGTAGAGTTAAATGTTTATAAATTTCGATTATTTGATAATAAACATCTCATATATACATGACATCGTGTTTATTCACGATACGGCATATCTTTTCTCGATACCTAAGATATTGTTAAGAAAACATAATAAAACATAATAAAACTAATTGCCCGCTTACACTGGTAGTTGATAGTGGATAGGCATGCCATAGGGATAACAATGTCGCAAAATGATATAGCCATGCATGTGAGTGGCCCCGTTTGGGGTTATACACGCATGCTTATAGATCATTGTCTCAGACAGTTGATAGTAATTTTCTTGTACATACAATTCTTTCCCATATCCCCTTCTTTGAAATATGCAGGCATGACATAAGATGAGATGAAATTTTTGGAATGTTATAAAAGGCGTGAAACATGAAAATGATGTGCAATGCAATAAGTAATTTAATTATAATGATATGAGATGTAACATGTATTATGAATAAAATGTTATCGAGTATTGTGACGATTGTTATAGTGGTCATCCATATTTATGAATTCCTACTAAGCTATAAAGCTTAGCACGGGTGTTTATCCGTGTAGGTACCGAAGAGGACGTTTGCGGATATTTCAGATACAAGAGGGGCCAACACAATCAGAGGAGTCCATCATGTGTAGGTTTGAATCAATTTTGTAAGCGTAAATGTAAGATTTCGGGAGACAAGGTGAACCTAAAAGCACAAGTAAATAGGACTTTAATATATGTACAGACATCAGAATACCACTATAGTGTATGTATATGAATATTTTTGTAAGTTTATATTTTCAAGATAATTGTTTAGAATTATATAAGTTGGAATAGGTTTATAGTTCTCGTATTTGTGGACGCCCTTTCCTAAATACTGTAGGGTTGTAGCGTCACACCGCTGAAGCCGGCTTTGTAAATCGTTTTCCGATTATAAAATATGCCTCAAAAGTGTTTAGGATTATTTTGTATTGTAAAATAATCCGACTCTGCTAAGGGGTCGTTGGATTGTGTTAAAACAACTTTAATGGCTGTTTTGAAGCTAGGTTATGGCCGTCTTTGTGATTATGTGTAATATGTCCTAAAAAGTGTTTAGGGACTATTTGGATAAAAAAATAATAATCAAGACTGTTAAGGGCTTGTTTAACAAGTTTTGTGGCCAGTTTAAGAGCCAGTTTGGGGTTGTTTGTGTGGGCTTTTTTTTTTGTGTGGGCATTATATATGCCACAATTGGCCTTGAGGGCTAAATGTGTTATTACTTGATTGGTGATAACATGCTTGATAATTGTTGTTTGATGAATGTTGATATGGATATGCTTATATATTGACATTGAAATGAATGTTTGTTTTTGAAATTATATGCATGTAATATAATTGTCCATGATACATGGCAAAGTGTATGGTTTATATTATCCATATGACATTCATTACATATGTGACATAACATTGACATACAATGGTGCATCACATTACATATGCACGGGAACATCACATTTCATGGGTGTGAGTGCATGATTAGAATCAATACTGCATTTAGTGATTAATGGGTGGGTTCGATATCGTTGGACGAAGTCCAATAGAGTCGCACGGTTGCATGAAATGGAAAACTTGTGCTGGGTAATAGCAAGAAGGGCTAGACACTCCCTAGGGTGAAAGACCCGGTTATTGTTCATTACACTTCAACGATGAAAGTCCAAAAAGTGTAAAAGGTGTGTGGAGCCTACGGTAAGACTCCAAAATCCACTGCCCACAAAAGACACATCGTTTGAATATGAAATGATCATTTGAGGTATAGCATCCAATAAGTTTTGGTTTGTAAATAAATGAATTTTGTTTTAAAAATGATCATTGGATGTAATCCATCAATGACAGATTTTATCACACATTGGCATTGCATTATGATGGAGTCGGTGAAGGCACTTAGGTTATGATGCATGAGGGAGTCTTATCTCATTTCATAAAGTATGGCCATGTAGAATTCCAAGTTATAATTGACATATTTTTATTTTTGAATGTTGATGTGAAATTGTCAAGTGTAAACATTGCATGTACACTTAGGCCGGGAGTAGCCTCTCTAGGAATTACTCTACTGGGCGTGGCTCACCCTATACGGGAAAAACATTTTAGGTGCGGGACTTGTGCCGGTGGACGGTTCTCATCTAGGGTTGTAAGGGTGAAGAAAGCCAACGTGTGGCTTTTATAATTACTATTGTAATTATTTTTGTAAAATAATTTAGAACAAATTAATTTTGGCATGTACTAATATGTAAAGAATTGTAATTGAATCTATATGGACTGTTTTTAATATAGTCTTACATGTTTTTATATAAATGTGGATAAATGGGCCTGATGTAGTCAATTTTTATTCATAAATGTACCTGGTGCGGTCATTGTTTTATATTGGGCCCCAAATGGGTCATGTGATTATATTATTGCATAGATTGGGTTTTGGATAAGGCTTCCCATACAAAGGAGACTCTATCCGATTTTTGTTAAATTATGGATCTCGGTAAATGGGACACAATGGTGTGGTATCGAGTTACACAATATTCACAGGCTTTCCGTGGTTGATGGATGATCAATGGGCCCCCATATTTTGGGGCGTCATAACAAGTCAAGTGTGGATTAATACTGAAAATAGGAAAATGACACTCCTTGTTGGTGAGGAGAAAATGAAGTTTGACCTCCACCAAAGAAAACCACTAACGGATAAAGAAATGAGGGCATGCAAAAAGTTAGAGAGCTCATTTCCGCTCATTAAGGAGCAAGCATCTGTAATTCTTCAAGAGGACATTCTTGAAGGATATAAATGTGAGGCCAACTCTTTTCCCACCAAAGAGTTGGCATTTGAGCTTACATCGCCTATTCTGGAGGTGGAGGAAGTCATCCTCATGAGGATGAAGATGGAGTATTAGCCATAATGGATGAAGGGCAAAAGTGAAGATCTCGAACTTCCCTAATGAGTATAATTGGACTCTAAAAACGGAGCAGCTCTTGGGAGGCACCCCAAGCAAAAATAAAGATTTTTATCCATTTAGCATTTTAGTTGCTTGTTTTTTGTTATTTTTAATATGTGTTGCATGTTGATTTTATTTTAAGTGTTTATTTGATTTTTGCTTTTAAGGACAATGAAGTTGAATCTTAGTGAGGGAGCTTCATCAAAACCCACCACTCCTGAGCCTAATGATCAGTTGATTATCAAGGGTAGTCCTTTGTTCCTAATCTTTCATATTTGATACATTGAGGACAATGCATATTTTAAGTTTGGGGGTTCCCTTTGTTTTTAAAATATTTCCAATAGCTTCAATTATTCCATCTGTAGTGTTTTCTTTTTATTGCTTGGGTGTTTTAATTGCTTTTATGTGTTTTTAGTTTTTAGGTTAATTTTTTCATTTTTAGGTTATTTTTGTTTTGGTTGAGCTTGTTTTGAGATAATTGTAATGCTTATGATGAATAATGATTGAACTTTCTTTCACATGAAGAAAATGAGAGATATTTGAACTTAAAGCACAATGGTTGACCTTGTACTTGACTATTTAGGCTAAAGTTCGTATCAATTTGAGCACAAGTCATTTACCCTTGATGGTCAATTTTGCTTGGTTTAGAGAAGAATTAGGTGATCATTTCATATTTTGATTTCTAAAGATTCTAGAACTTGTTCAATTATCACTTGAGGCAAAAATCCTAGGAAACACGACAATTAGGAAATGATTTAGGCCATCCTTGGATCGGTTGAGCCTTTCTAGCTAACCTTTTTGTGCATATATCCATAATCACCTAATTTGAACCATATTTGGCATTTTATTTCAAGAAAATCCAAGAAGGGACCCCTTGTCCTTTTTTGATGAATACCTTTCAGTCAAAACCCTTGTTTACCATAACATGTTGATTGTAATGCCAATATCTTGTGGATACATGTAGTGTGAATTTGGAAGTTGGTTGAAGAGGGTGTGCCTTAAATGTGAACAAAGGAGGTTTTGGGGTGAAAAAAAAAGGAAGAAAAAAGTAGAAAAAGCAGAAAAAGAAAGAATAAAGCAAAGGAGTAAGTTTGGCCTTATAGCCTTCCTACCTTGAGCAAGTAAGTTCTTAGGGGTGTTCTACACCTAGTACCCTAAGGCCAACCGGTCTAGGAGTTACTAACTTAAAGCTCGTTACATGGGGTAGGTAGAAAGTTTAATGAGATTGAACATTGCACTACTCCATGCCTTGTAATTAAAAAAAATAAAGCTCTTGGTGTTCTTGTGAGGATGGTGAAAATCATGCAAGTTTGGGGGAGAAAGCTTAGGAGACCGATTAAAAAGAAGACAATATGCAAAAGAATGAACAATTAGTGGAGAAAAAATGAAAATGTGTATGTTTTGGGTAAACTAAAGCCTAAATGAAATATTTAACTACCCTTACCTAAGCCATATACTACATGCCATATAAAGACCTAATTGATCCTAAGAGTTGTGTATAGCCTACATTAGTGGAGAGTGATATGCCCAACAAGCCTATGGAGTTTTATACACTCACCATGTGAGTGAGAGATCCCATTCTACTCAAACTCACCTAATTCCATCCGAAGTGCAATTGACTAGAGAGGGGAAGACTACACACACACACACTTTAGAACTTTGGTTTAGGTTAATCAACTCATGGTCAATCTAATATTTTTGAAAAAAAACAAAAATCTCGAAGTTTTCTTTATGTTGTATGAAGGCTAGATCCTTGAGCCAACCTATCATGTATTATCTCAATTTCATGCTCAACATGTTTGTTAGTTTTGAATAAGGAAAATGAGTTATTTCTTTGTTTGAGGACAAACAAAATGTTAAGTTTGAGGGTGTTTGATAGGTGTGAATCATACTAGCATTTATAGAGTGTTTTCCAGGTGTTTATGTAACCTAAATGCGAGATTCACACCTATATTCCTAAAGATTACACTAATACCCCATTTGCTTATGTTTTGCAGGATTAAAAGGAAAATCAAGCAAGGAAAGGGCAAAAAGCTAAGAAGAAAGAACCTGTTGTTCGAAGCATTGGTTCGCCAGCGAGAAGAGAGATGTCGCCCCCGCCCCCTCCTTCTTGACCAGAGCTTGCGGTTGGACAAGACAGGAGGCAGAACCACTAAATCCATTTATCTTTAAAACACATTTCATATACTCATTTTCGATAGGATATTTAATATCCGACTAATCATATTTATATATGTGAATATGATATCACTACTTATTCACATTCATTAATAAAAGAAGTATGCATTATCTTTTCTAGAGGGCCCATAATTATACTTTAGTACAATATTTATATAGAACGACATTTCCATGCCCTTTCCAAATCATTTACAAAATATTTGTCAGAGTTCACCTCTTATCTTTGAAAATCCACAATGTAAAGTACATTCCATGATAAAAAAAATTAAAAATATAAGCTTCTTATGAAGATCTTTACATCTTTTGATTTCAATACAAAGTGTATACATCTGTAGTCTTCGGTGTTACCACTATCTACTCGGTACCTGCGTGTGGAAAGCCAATGCGTTAATCATTTTCATGCTTAGTGGTTCTTTGCATTTCTATTCTCATTTCAAACAATTATACCACATCTATATGACAATTAACTATTGCTATATGCATCACTTAATCATCTCAAAAACATTCAACATATTTTCCAAACAACCTTTCAACATACTACTCATGGCCAGTCCAATGCAATATTTATAAATATAATCATTTTATGAAGTAGTTTAACATGCTTTCATTTTGTCTAAAAAGAAATACATTAATTCTCATCTTTCATGTCCCACGTGTGTGTTATTATTCTTGTTAAAGCTTCAGATTCCACACAATCCATAGTGGTAATCATTTTTCCCTTAAGCGAATCTACTTAGAAACTTTCGATGCATGGGATAAAACGAGAATCATCGGCATGGTCTCTATGCGGGTACAATAGCATTATAAACTGTTTAATAACTTAATACTATTCCATTTGGGTTCTGGTTGGTTATTTTACATTTTCCATTTTGTGTGCCTTCACGAATCTTATCACCCCGGGCTCTGAATCAGTATACCATAATAAATCATTTAAGTTCGTAGTCTTTACTACATTTGACCATGATGGTATACTTGATCTATCCCTATCTCGAACATGACGGTTAACGATACATTAAGGGCATTAATAATTGATTATTTGAAATACCATTTCACATTTCCATGATACAATTAACATTCTCGGCGGATTACAACTGTACATCGTGAATCTCGTTGCTACTCACGTAGTTCATTTATAAATCAATTAACTGACACTAAAACAAATTCATTTATGGGTCAAATAGACATATCACGAATGTTTGTCAAACATTTGAATTTAAGCTTATTAAACTAAAAGCAGATTCATAACAAACATTCCAAATTTGTTTGTAAGCAACATAATACTTGAAAGCAATGTGAAGAACAAACCAAAAAGATTGTCGATTCTTGACTCTATTCCTTGTATCGATCTTAGCTGGAGTTTTTATCCTCACATTTTTAATCCATTACAAATGCACCATGATGAGAGAACAAACAAAGAAAAATCAATCATGCATGCTAGTGTTTAAAGTTGGGGTTGATTTCTGCAATGCACCTTCACTTGTAAAATTTTTTGGGAACAAATATGACCATATTTTCCCGACCCATTGAAAATAATAGTTCTATGAGTCTATTTTCAGTAGAAATTGGAATCATCCAATTCGAAGCATCAAAACTCAAGATACGTCCTAAATAATTGGGATTACTATATTTTCAAAACAGAACCAGAATTTGCTCGAAAATAACGCTTCACTTTGACGAATTTATGGGTCAAATGGGGTCCAAATTTGAAAACACTTATTTTAAGGAAATTTGTTTTCCTAGAAGTCTAGTTTACCCATAAATTTGAATCACTCAATTTAGATGAGTGAAACTCAACTTATGACCTAAATACCAAAACTATACCAAAACACCAAAACTGTACCAAAACAAAACCAGGATTTGCCCGAAAACAAAGCTTCACTTTGATGAATTTTTGGGTCAAATGGGGTTCAAATTTGAATACATTTATTTCAAGGAAATTTGTTCTCCTAGAATTTTAGTTTACCCAGAAATTTGAACCACTAAATTTGGATGAGTAATGACTAAAATAAAAACATGGGTTTGGAAAATATTTGACAACATCTCCCCTACAACCCCAACATTTCCTTTATACAAAAATTCCTCAAAAACAATCCTAATCAAAGAAAAAAGGCTGCTTGAACTATAACTCAAACATATACATACTAAATTATGGTTTTACCAATCCAAACACAATCAAAGAGGGAGTTAGGAGGGTTCCTAAGAAACAAATGGGTGAATCCATACCCAAACTTAGATAAGTATCCACACCTTAATCTTTTTGAATACTCCTCTAGCTTTCCTTCTTCCTTCCTCTTCAAGAACAAGTAGAGTCCACCAGTTAAGCTATACACTCTCTCGGCCCAGTAGCCCCAGCTCCCCGCACGCTGAATGAGAAATGAACTCATTTCACTAGGTGGTCTTATTCTCATCTTATTATAAGGCCTTGTTTGGCCTTCCTTTTAACTCTTTTTCATTTTGCATTAAAGCCCTTCATTTCTATTTCATTTGCATAATAACTTATCACCTTTCTACTTTGGCATATGCTTTTCTTTATTTATGACATTTGGGTCCTCATTTTGATATTTTACCAATTTAACCTTGACTCTTGTATTAATTTCGGTTTTATTTTAACTTGTGTTATACCCTAAACATATCATTAAACTACTGGGAACAAGGTGAGGTGCACTAATCCACTATGCAAATTCTCACTTTAAAAACCTCTCTATTTTATCACTTAAAACCCGATAAAATATCGAATAAAAAAAAAATTATAATAGCAGAAAATGCTGTATAGTAAAATAATAAAACAAAAAGGCTATTTTTAGGACGTTACAAGAAGGCTTTGCTGCAGCGAAGCCGAAGCAGGCAAAAGAAGAAGCCTCGGGTTCACCTCGGAGAATGAGGCCTTGGTCAGAAGACACCCTTGGGTTCGTCGAGGTGAAGGAAGATTATCCAGATTGAAGACACTTGCCCTTCGCCAAGGCGAATAACATCGGATTGGAACAACAAACCTCACATTTTTAGCCCATTTTTGGCCCACTTTCCATTGTCTATATAGATATGTATTTGAGATTTGTTTAAGGTTATGTTTTTGGAAGGAGAACACCCTTCTTAGGGTTTCTCCTATCTTCAAGAAGGGTTTTTTATTTTCTTTAGTTTTAATTTGTTTTTGGAGATGATTTTGAAGAATCTATCAACTAGAAGACCTCATTCAACCTTGGAGCTGAGTTTTGAGCATTTCTTATCTCATATTTGTTTTGTATCTCTAACTCTCACTCTCTTCTCATTTCTTTCATTATTATGGATGTAATAGACATGATTTTGATAGATTTGTAATGAGTAGCTAAACTTTCCTCTAGGGTTGATTGTTTAAATTGATGTTTGATTTATATATATTTTAGAATGGTTTTGTGAACTCATGCTTGTGTGGATGTTAGATGGTGTAGTTCTTTGGATTATTATGGTTTTAACTAATTAATCTATATTGAGAGTTGGGTCTTCGATCCCCATACTAGGGCATCCTTGGTGACACTTGGATTACGCCTTAAAATCTAGTCCCAGGTTTCTTAAGGTATGAATTAGTTAATTAAAATACTAATTAACCTAATCAAAGAAGTCTAGGGAATTGTGAATGCCTAGTACTAGATGGATTTCATTAGGGGTAGCACCATCTCAGCATTATGTGAGGACCATATGGATAGAAGGTGATCGATAGGCGTAATCCGGGTAGTCTGTGTATGGGCCAGAGAGGTGACGATAAGTTGCGAAAGGAAAGAAAGCAACACCTTATAAAAGTGCCATACTTAATGACTTAGATGGACTGAAAGGAGAATAGGGAGTTGGTGTGAAAATTTGAGGGGAGACACAAAAGTGTAAACCTCATGTCGGATCCTTAGACATGCATAAGTGTATGTTCACTTAATCAACGCTTAATGAATATAAACCATAAATGCATAAATGAAGACAATCAACCCTAGAATCTTTCCTTGAGTTATATTCCTGATATTATTCCTTGTGAGCAGACATTGATCACACCCTGTTTTATTTTGTTTTGTTTTGTTTTTAGTTTAATTTAGGAAACCCTTTTTTCTTACCTAACTCGAGTTGCTCAAATAGTGGACGACTTCAGTAGCTGAGGTACTCAATCCTCACTAAAACCACACCTTCCTTGTGGGATCGATATATGGACTTGTTAGTCCACTGTATTATTTGTGCGACCCGTGAGCTTGTGAAAAATCGTTAACATAGCCTCAGGTGTGAAGATAAGCAAAGAATTGACTCATAAGCTCATTGTGATATAAAAGAAGAATCATCCTTCAATTTATGAAAGGGGAATCAAATTAGAAGTTGTCAGGACATATGCAAATGTTGCAGGAGATTAGAGAGTATTTAGAATATCCTAACAGGCAGGTTCCCCATAGGGTGAAAGCTCAATCACAGAATTTAGTCATAATGAAAAGGGAATTGTACAGAAATGGACTTGATGGGTTATTGCTCAGATGCCTATCCTTCTTAGACAGCATGGAAGTGATGAAGTAGGTCCATGAAGGGGTCTGTGGAGCCCATCAAGCTGGAATAAAAATGCAATGATTGATTAGGAGACATGATTATTTTTGGCTAACCATTCTAAGTGACTGCATCAATTACTCTAAGGGCTGCCAATAGTGTCAAAAATATGATAGCATATAGAGGATCCTTGCTGTGGAACTCCACTCAATTGTGAAACCATGGCCTTTCAAATGATGGGCCGTGGACTTAATTAGGAAAATCTACCTAGCTTCATCAAAGGGACACAATTTCATCTTAGTTGCTACAGACTATTTTACTAAATGGGTGAGGCAGTACCCTTGAAGAAGGTAGAGCATAAGTATGTGATCCAATTCATCAAGGAGTAGATTATCCATAGATTTGGAATTCCTCAGTCCATTACAACAAACCAAGGCACCATGTTCACTGGGGATGAGATGACTTATTTTGCCAAAGACTATGACATTCAACTCATCAGACCCACTCCCTTTTATGCCTAAGCAAATGGGCAGGTAGAAGCTTCTAACAAGGTGTTGATAAACATTCTGGAGAAGATGTTGGAGGATAATCCCAGAAATTGACATATAATTTTATCTGAGGTCTTATGGGCTTAAAGAACTTCTAAGAGAGATTCTATAGGGGTAAGTCCTTACTCTCTAACATATGTACAGGATGCAGTGCTTCCAATGGAGGTGGTAGTTCCTTCTCTAAGGGTATTTAGGAAGAATGACCTTAATCCTCATAAATACAATGAGGCCATGATGATGGAACTTGAGGCATTGGATGGGAAGAGATTACAAGCGCTCGACCACATCATGATCAAAAAAAAAAAAAAAGGTTGCTCGGGCTTATAACAAGTGGGTCAGAAGAAAGAGTTTTGAAGAATGGGAGCTTGTTTGGAAGGTGGTGCTACCCATCGATGCTAAAACAGAGAATTGGGGAAATGGTCTCCTAATTAGGAGGGACCATTCAAGGTTCACCAAGTACTGCCCGAAAATGCCTATTGGCTATCAAGCCTAGAAGGGGAGCCACACAAAAGGTTCATTAATGGGAAGTACCTCAAGAAATACTTTCCCATAATATGGGAAATGTTGGACATTGCCAAGAAAAACTAAGGTAGGGAATGATGGAATAACTAGCATAAGTAGGTCCCATTTACCACTTTTGGATTGGGGAAATTATTCATAGTAGTTACTTTGAGTGATAAAGTGGGCTATTTTGGCCACTCATTACTCAAACCTCTGTATTCCTCATCGTCATACTTTTTATACCCTTATTGTTTTATGAATAAATAAAGTAGGTCCTAGGACTACTTAAACCTAAGGAATTTGATACTGATATTTGATTGGAAGGTTAAAGTAGGCTTTACGAACTCTCTTGATCCTAAATAAAGGTTTTTCCCTAAGAATGGACTTGTTGTGTCATCAATTCTCCCAAGGTAGGTCCAATGACCACTTTAGGACTGGAGAAATATGGGATGACCTAGTGATAAAGTGGCTTCTTAGCCATTGCATTCGTCAGCACATTGATTTCTCCAAGGGGGTTCTTATTCCCTCTCCGAATAGATCCTGGGATTATTAAGGTCATTGGAGAAATAGGTATGAGACCAATTCCAAGATAGGATTTGAGGCAATAAAGTTGACCTTTGGTCATTTCATCTCAAAAACACAAACTTCTTCAAGATTCCCTACCAATTCATCAAGAAAGACTTCTTACCATCTCAAGATTGGGGAAATGGGAGCGGAAATATCCGAGTGAATAAGGTAGGCCTCTAGGCCATTGGGTACACATATTTCCCCAAACAGAGCACTTGGACAAGTTCATGAGAGATTATCATAATCACTATAAGATTGAGGAAATAAGCTATAACATAAAAAAAAAAATAACTTTCTTGTCTTATTATTTTACCTTATTGTATTATATGCTATTATAATTTTTTTTATTTGTTATTTTACCGGTTTTAAGTGATAGAAATAAAGGTTTTTCAAGTGAAAAAAATAAAAAAAATAAAAAAAAATAAAACCGGAATTAATACAAGAGTCAAGGTTAAATTGGTAAAATGTCAAAATGAGGACCCAAAGGTCATAAATTAAGAAGAGTATATGCCAAATTAGAAATGTGATAAGTTGTTATGCAAATGAAATAGAAATTAAGGGCTTTAATGCAAAAAATGAAAAAAAAGAAAGCCAAAAAGGGGAAGGCCAAACAAGGCCTTATACAAGATAAGGATAAGACCAAATCTGGTCTAGTGAAATGAGATCAATTCTTATTTTGGGGAGAAATTGGGAGCTAGGGCATGTTCTTAAGGGAGATTTCATCAAATTTGGTTTGATTTTCTCTCATTTTTCTTGGATCTAATTGTGCTTGCAAAGAAGAAGAGAAGAAAAGGTGAAAGGAAAGTTCAAGAAGTCCAAGTTAGGGCTACGGTTGAGAGAGATGGAGAAGCCATATTTGGACTCTACTTGTTCTTGAAGAGGAAGGAAGAAGGAAAGCTAGAGGAGTGTTCAAAAAGATTAAGGTATGGATACTTGTCTAAGTTTGGGTATGGATTCACCCATTTGTTTGTTAAGAACCCTCCTAACTCCCTCTTTGATTGTGTTTGGATCGGTAAAACCATAATTCAGTATATATATATATGTTTGAGTTAGAGTTCAAGAAACCTTTTTTCATTTGATTAGGATTGGTTTTGAGGAAATTTTGTATAAAGGAAATGTTGGGGTTTTAGGGGAGATGCTTTCAAAATTTTTCCAAAACCCATGTTTTTGTTTTGGCCGTAACTTGGCCATTACTCATCTAAATTGAGTGATTCAAATTTTTGGGTAAACTAAAATTCTAGGAGAACAAATTTCCTTGAAATAAGTGTATCAAATTGGACCCCATTGGACCCAGAAATTCATCAAAGTGAAGCTCTATTTTCGGGCAAATCCTGGTTCTATTTTGGTACACTTTTCATGTTTAGGCCATAAGTTGAGTTTCACTATTCTAAATTGAGTGATTCAAATTACTAGGTAAACTGGACTTCTAGGAAAACAAATTTCCTTGAAATAAGTGTTTTCAAATTTGGACTCCATTGGACCCAGAAATTCGTCAAAATGAAGCGTTATTTTCAGGCAAATTCTGGTTTTGTTTTGAAAATGTAGTAGTCCCGGTTGTTTAGGACATATCTTGAGTTTTGGTGCTTCGAATTGGATGATTCCAATTTCTACTGAAAATATACTCATATAACTATCATTTTCTTGAAGGAAGTTTGGGAAAAATCTTTGAAATAACTACATTAAAAATTCTAATCTAGAAAGAAAATTATCATGGTGAAATGTCGACCATAACGAAACACTAGCATGCATAGTGATTTTCTTTGTTTGTTCTCGATTGTGGCGCATTTGTAATGGATTAGAAATTTTGTTGAGGATAAAACACAGGCTAAGATGGAATCTAGGAATAGGAGTCAAGAATCGATAATCTTTTTGGTTTGTTCTTCATACTTATCTTCTTGTTTCAAGTTTTGTGTTTATTTGTCAAACAAATTTGGAATGTTTGTTATGAAATCTGCGTATTTGGTTTAAACCAGTTAAATCTAAAATGTTTGACAAACATTTACATATGTGCTTCTATTTGAACCATAAATGAATTTGTTCGAGTGTTGGTTAATTGATTTATAAATGAACTATGTATTACTTGCTCTGAAAAGATTCTGTCTCTCTGGCAATCAAGTCGAGAATGTTAATTGTATCATGGAAATGTGAAAATGGTATTGTAAATGACTAATTATTAATGCCCTTAAGAGAATGTTAACCGTCATGTTTGAGTTAGGGATAGATTGGTATACCAATAAGGGTCAATGTAGTAGTACTGCGAACGAAATGATTTATAATGTATCTGGGTCGTAGCCCTAAGCGCGGGACCCGATATCGATGATGTACACAAAATGTAAAATGTAAAATTAATAACGGTCTGCCCAGCCCAGTAAGACAGTATTGAGTTATTAAATGTTTCATATCGGCCTGCAGCCCAGGAGGACCGTGCTGGTGATTTCGTTATCCTACACATTGAAAGTTTCGGTTAGATTCGTTTAAGGGCAAAATGATTAACAATTGTGTGGATTGTGTGAATTGTGTGAATTGAGTTGTGAAAAGAATAATAAAACATATATAGCAAAGATGAGAATTATTATTTAAGATTTAGACAAAATGAAATTATGTTAAACTACTATAAATGGTATATTTATAAATATTGCAAGGATCACATGAGTAGTATGTTTAAAGGTTGTTGGAAAATATAAAGAATGTTTTTGAGATGATTGGGCTGATGCATATAGAAAAAGTTAATTGTTATTCATATATGATGTGGTATAATCGGTTTGAAATGAGAATAGAAATGGTGTAAGAACTACTAAGCATGAAATGCTTAGCGCGCCGGGCTTTCCACGCCTGTGTAATGAAAAATAAAGGGCAGGACCGAATCGTGAGACAAGAGTCATCGTCAAACTGGGTATGAGTATACAGCAACGCCCATCTTATGCATATGACTTCATTCCATGATATCATGTGATCACTTAGAACAAACTGTAAGATAAAGATCTTCATAAGAAGATTATATTTTTAATTTTTTATCATGGAAATGTACTTTACATTGTGATTTCAAAGATAATAGTGAACTCGACAAATATTTCGTAAATGATTTGGAAAGGGCATGGAAATGTCGCTGTATAAATATTGTACTAAAGTATAGTTACGGGCCCTCTAGAAAAGATATAACGCATATTTTATATTAATGAATGCGAATTAGCAGGATATCATATTCACATCTATAAATATGATTAAATGGATATTAACATCCAATTAAAATGAGTATATATATATATATATGAAATTGTGTTTTACAAATAAAATGGATTTATGGTTCATACTGTCCGTCCAAATTCGTCTGGCCGAGTCAATGTATGGGGGGGGAGACAGGCTTCCCATGTTGAATCGATAAGGAAAGTTCACAGAATATTGCACATACAAAGGTTAGAAATGAAGAAACAAGACAAATCAAAAATGATAATGAATTGAAGCAAACAAGAAGCGTTTAATACCCGGCCTAGTTTGCACGGCTGAAGGCCACCCCAGGAAAAAGAGCACAGGAAAAATATGAGCAAAGATCTAATGTCGTTGTAATGATAGAGTGATACAGCTTTGTGGAAATGGTTTATATCCAAATGTTTTGAGTCAAGGTAGACTTTTCAGCCACTATTGTTCTCAAATATTCAGTTTTCTCCAACATAATACCTTTTTTTATCCTAGTTTTCTCCAACATAATACCTTTTTTTATCCTAGTTTTAAGTTAAAGCAGACTTCTTAGCCACTGTTATCAAGCATGCAAGATTTTCCCCAACACACAACAATTCAATATATATTAAAAAATAAATAGTAAGCTTTCAGCCAGAGTTTCATCAATTTCTCTAGAGTAGTATTGTTAAACGTAGTATATCATCATACACACACAAACACACTTCTAAAGGTAGGCTTAATGCCACCTTGGTCTATTAATGCAATGTCATGGCTGTAATTGCCCGTGTGCTAATGTTCAGTGTATCCGCAAGCAATAGACACAAGTTCTGTAAAACCCGAGAAAATTTCATTTTTTCTAAAAAAGGGCAAAACGGTAATTTTATCGAAATAGTATAGGCTAAAACCTAGAAATTTTCTAGATCTTGGATGATGAAACGGACTTTACCGTTGGAATCGTCTCACGAAATCTAGCTACCCTATCGACCTTTGGCTCTGATTCCGAAGGAATTTCGCCGAGGCATAAGGCTCCAGCACACATGACAGCACTGATGTGATGCCACGCAACCTAAATTAGTCGATATATAAAAATCCACGTATAAGTGAAATGCATGACTCACATTTAGCCACATCTCATATGATGCAATAAATGGAATAAAGAAAATAAAGGAAAAATGAAGGAAAAACAATGACCACACAAATTAATGGCACGAGGCAATGAGGAGGAAGTTTCCTCCTTCTCGACCCATACCTGGCCAACGTGTTCCAAAAAGCAAGTAAAATGAGAGAAAAAGAATGAGAAAAGAGAAAATGAAAAGAAAGGGAATGGAACAAACAAGGGAAAGAAGAAAGAGGATAAGAGAAGAGAAAATGGGAAAGGAGAAATTGGAAAAAAATATCTTTGGGGGGGAACCAACAATACGTTGGAGAGCAAAGAGAAAAATAATAATAATAAAAGGAAGATAAAGGAGGAACAAAAGGGTGTGTGAAAGAAGAAGAGAAAAGAAAAGAAAAAGTAAAGTAGTCCAAATTTTTTTACAGTGTTTCGATGGTCGGAGTTTGGTAGCCTAAGAATTAAAGTTGGTCTATTCTACGAGGGCTACGAGTAGGTACCTGTCCAAGGATTCTAAGAGTTTCACGCTTCCAAGAGGTCGAGGTTTCTCCTACTGGGGTTCCTTTTCATTTGCTACCGGGAATGGCCGTAGGGTTAGAAACCGACCACAGGACTGGAAGCTTTCGGCCATGACTGCTTTTTTCTGATAGTCCTGATCGTGCTTTTTTGAAGGTCGAATCCGGGCCTGGTTTGGTCTGGGACTGTTAGAAAATACATTTGGCTTTGTGGCCGGTTTTCGGACCGTGCATGACGGGTTTTGAGATTGGTTTTGATTCTGGGGCTGCTGTCCGGAACTGGTAAAATTAATAAAATTGGTAAAAAAAAAAATATTTCGGTGTTGGGGGCTGCCCGTAGCCATGGGTGATCAATCCGGGATCGAAGCCGGACTGTTATGGATTTTATAGTGAACTTTTTTTCGGGACAGTTTTCGAGTCGAGTTTGTGGCTAAATTTTTAGCCGTTAAAACAAAGACTAAAATTTTTGGACTAAGTCTAGATTTTTTTTGTTATGGTCGAGAATGGTTATTTTATGTGTTTTTGTGTGTTATTGCTGGCAATTTAATAACATGCTGAATACGTGTAAGATATGTTAATATATGTGTATTTAAATGTATTAACATAATGGATGTGAATTATACATGTTTACATGGTACTTGGCATGAAGTACGATTGAGTAGAATGTTAGTGTAGTGTGCATCGTATGTAACATGAGAACACAACGTGGCATTAGCATTGCATATCCATAGGGGACATCGCATTATGTTGGGTGTGTGTGCACATGAGTGTGGTCACCCATCATCATTGTTGATGAATGGGTAGTGAGCTCATTAGACGACGTCGATAGATGTCTCACGGTTTAAAACATAAAAATATATAAATAATGTGTGTTGGGCGAAGCAAGAAGGGGGCCATTAACCCCCTTAGGTGAAAAGCCTAGAACATGGGTGTAAAGAGACCTACGGTGTGATAGAAAAGGATTACATTTGCCTAAAAAAGACACCCCAGGGTATGTTACTTTACATAGAGTTTAGGTTGTGTGAGTTGGGATGAGATGCCGTGGCCTTCATTGGACATTGGGACCGATACATGGGTCGTGGTAATACCCGGTGACGGTTTTTCACACTGGCATATCGTGTGTGAGGAGTGGGTGAGTGACTCCGGGATATGGGCATGATGACATTTCGTACGCGACATATATTTTATTCATGTAGACATTTGACTTGGATGTGTGTTTTTATGTGCGACCATTGCATGTACACTTAGATATGGAGTAGCCATTGTCGAAGTCATTCTCTACTGGGCTTTGCTCACCCCGTCGTGGGACCCCCCTTTCAGGTACAGGTCCGGTGCAGGCGTCTAACTCGCATATGGGACCGCATGCGGGATGAGAGCCGGATGAGTTTTTGTTTTGTTTTGTTTTTTTCATGTATTATATTCGAGTAGAACATGTATACCTTTTTGTTGTATAAAAGGACTGTTGATTAAATAGTCTATCATATATTTTGTATATTTGGGAATTAAATATGTAGGAATGAGTCTCGATATATGAGACAAATGAGTGTGATATTGGGTGTCAGGTTTTCATAGGTTGATTTGTCGCGGGAGGATAGGGTGTCATAACCTTGGTATCGAGCTTAGGTAAGCGATTACACAGGGAGCTCGGGTGTGGGTATCCTGATATTGTCACGATATAGCTACGTGTCAGCTAGGTATCAGAGGCTAGGTACATGATCTGGGGGTAGCGAATATGGGTCTAGGCGTTAGATTCATTGAGTTATGGTGTCGCCGGTTTATTATATCGAGCATTAAGTATGTAGTTCTTGATGAGTGCCTAAAACACTCATATTATACGCATTCGCTTTAACTAGTTGATTTTACATTTAAATAAAAAGCATTATAGCTGATATGCTCCCGATTTACGGGTTTGTGGTGCGAATTGAAAGAGGGTGGTTTGGGAATTTGGGTGAAAGAAAAGCGGAGAGAAAAATTGGTAGCAACGTCGCGCGGCGCCTTAGCGTCAGCGGCGTCATCGCATTTGCGCAGTCGTAAAAGCAAAATGGAACCTTTATTGACGGGGCATCGAAGAATGTCTGGTTGGGCGCGAAGCGGTAGTAGCGACTCGGATCATTGGAAAAGACACTGTTTTTGTATTTCTTCTTTTTTGATAAACTGCTGATGATTTATAGATTAATGTGTATATTCAATTCCAACATGTTCTAGATTTCTATCTAGGGTTTTGTTGAACTCTTTCACAATTGAATGGATTAAGGTTTAAAATTATATTATTCAGTTTATTTATGATTTGCATTGATATGCTCTATATCTGTGATTTAAATAGATGATAATGTCTGGCCAACATTGGCATGATCCTGTTGGGAATCCAAGATCGAGAGAAAAGGACTCCCAAGGATTTGAATAGAGCGACCCTCGGTTAAATCAGTAAATAGAGATATCCCGATTCCGAGTGTGGTTATTAGGGTTTGAACATTTAAGCATTTTGGAATATTGGGTCAGGGCAGAGATGCACCCAACCCTATTGGCGAGATAGGCGAATACACCTCGAGAGAGGGTATCTCGTAGACACGATCACCCCGTCATCGAGAAGTCATTAATAAACTGAATAAGCGCTTCCTATAGATAATAATCCATCAAGAGTGGCAGGGGGAGACAAATCCCTAGTCTCCACAGTAGAGTAATTCCCCAAGTTAACTTAGCTTTCATTTTAATCTCATACATTTGTTAGATAACCATTTAGCGTTTCGTCCGGATATCAGTATAAGGCCCGATTTCGGTGGTCAGCGCACTTCTCCCGGAGTAGTTGATATGCATGCGTGGGTACTATATTCTTGTCTGACGTGTGCACTTGTGCGCGTAGAGTGCTGTTGGATTTTACACATCACGCTTTTGGCCTATCAAGTTTTTGGAGCCATTACGGGTTGGTGCTTTTATTAATATTGATTTGAAATAGCTTTACTCTACTTTGGATATAGTTAGTCTTGTTTTATTTTCCTTTTTGTCCATTTTACTTTTGAATTTTATTTTTTGTTTTATAGCATTTCAATCACAATGGATCCTATCATCGAGTTGACAAATGCATTGGCTCACCTTGAGCAACAACTAAGAATGTGGCAATTGGCTGATGAGCATAAAAAAAGATGATTAGTACCCAAAAAGTGCTATTTTGAGCCCTATTTGAGATAGGTTTTGAGTGCTTTTTGCGCGCTAATCATGTCAATTAAGCCAATTGAAGTGTTCGGATGCCGTATCACTTATGCCGTTTAGAGGTTATTTTGGTTATTTTGCGGTTTTGCATACCTTGGGAGTCGATATCGAGATGTATTGAATAATGAAGATCAAAACTATTTTCCACCATCAAACATGTCGAGTCGGTGAAGGAATGAGGCAAAGTGAAGAAGAAGCGATGCGGTGGAGGTTCGGGATGCGGTCACGGAGTGAAGAACATGCAACCCGAGATTTATACGATTACGAGAATTTTGCTGGGATGCGAAAATTCCTTGATCATAGCGAAAATTGTAATCCTAGCAAGAATGAAATTTCGCTAAATTGTGAATTTGTATAATAGCGAAAATCATTGTGCCCTAGCGAAATTCTCTTTAATTTATTTATCTCTAAATATTTCGCTAGGCTAGCGAAATTTAGGCTAAACTAGCGAAATTGTTTGTGCATAAGCGAGGTACTGAGACTCGCTATCTCTGTCCAATTTCGTAGGCTAGCGGGGGAATTTCGCTGGAAACTAAGCGGGAATTTATTAGGCTAATGATTTTAAACTACCTAGCGGGAATTTTTACGCATAGCGAAATCTCTTGCTCTACGTCATATTTTTGTAGTGTGCCAGCGGAGCTTCATTTGGTGTATTACCTCCTTGTCCTTGTGTATTATGTTGGGCTTTCTTGTATTTTCATACATTGGGTGGCCTATATAAGCCCCCCCAAATTGTAAGGGGAGAGTAATCTTTTGGCAACTTTTCATTTTATGTAAATATCTCCCGCAACTTCAGTTAGGGTTTGTTTTTCTCTCTTCTCTCTCCTCTTTCTCTCATTTTCTAGGCTACCAAACAACCCTCTTGAGGATGACAACTCAAGAGATGCTTGGCTAAGTCTCTTAGCTTTGAAGAGGAAGGTAGCTAGCTTGGTTGTGGGAGGCGGAGTTGCGAGTTGTCCTCATGTGTTAAATACTTTCCCAGTCTTTGTATTTATGGTTCCCATCTTCTCAAACTAGGGTTGAATATCAATTAATGTCATTGCTTTGGCGATACTTACCATGCTTTAGGATACGGTGCATACTTATTGCTAGATGTCTTGTTGTTCTTTAGATGGCTTTATGAGCCCCTTGAAATGAAGTTGAATGTTAGGGTTTCAAGCGAGGAAATTTGTAGATGCATATTGTATACGTGTTGACTCAAATAGGAGTGATTCTAGGGTTAGGTTTTCTAGTTAAACAAAGATCCGGTTATGGCTTGGACTATAAGTTGCCTTCATGATGCGAGGATAAAGCAGAGAACACTTGTTACCCCAAATGTTGTCAACTAGTGACCTAAACCTTCAAAGTTACCTTTTCTCACTTCGCTTCGAGTTTTACAATTAATCACCATCTAAAAACAACTTCCACTGTTTTGAAACAAATCCAAAAATCCAAATTAAAAGCCTATTAATTTTAGCCGATCACGAGTCGTTCGTAGGATGGCGATCCCCGTGTTCGACTAGACCGCTATGCTGCGGTAGCTTGGCTACGTGGGGAGCTCAGGACTACAAATTTTGTTGATTCGAATCGCACCGTGGGACCCGAATCCGTGGGCGCCGTTCTGTAGAGGATGGTGCCCGAACTTCGTTTGATAAGTTGAAGTGTACTTGTGATCAACATCATAAGTGGAGGTGACCTTTTAACCCTTTTTGAATTTCAGTTGTAACTGCAAGTTTTCATCGCTGCGATCCTTTATAGCATTTTTGTTTTTCCTCTGATCGATTTTATTTAGGTAACCATAACCCTTTTTGCGAAGTTTGTTTGTGCTATTTCTTGTGTCTCGGTTATTATTAACGGTGTTTATGCACTGCTTGGGGAAAGAGAGACATCAGGTAGATTGCAAAAGAATCAGTACGCAATTGCAAAGTTGTGGTTAATTGGACCCCGAATGGATCCCTAGAACGATGAGTCGGTAGGGTACCCAGGTGAACCGGCGGCTTACGGGTCCATGAGGATCACATACACCCTCCTAGAGTTAGTGCCCCATCACATCATACCTCCTGAAGATGTAGCGGTGAGGCGCTGTTAGTACCCCTACTCCCCACATATCATGGTATGGAAAATGAAAATCCATACACACACATAAGGGAT
Organism: Tetrastigma voinierianum; assembly: GCA_016808115.1. Lineage (NCBI taxonomy): Eukaryota > Viridiplantae > Streptophyta > Magnoliopsida > Vitales > Vitaceae > Tetrastigma > Tetrastigma voinierianum. Next base: position 301,212 of record JAEQBH010003866.1, read on the forward strand.
TTTGAGGAGGTTTGCACAACCTTTAAGGAAGGTATGATGGACATGGATTTGCTAAAGTTGAAGGCATTTCCACTTGACCCTAAAGGACAAGACCAAGATTTGGCTTAACTCACTGGGGCCTAGAACCATTAGAAATTGGGCTGAGCTGCAAGCAGAGTTTTTAAAAAAATTCTTCGATTGCTCGTAAGACCAACAATTTGAAGAGACAAATTTACACCTTTGCGGCTGAAGATGGTGAAATTCTACCCGATCTTTGCGGGGATAGGTTCATGGAGACCATTAGTGCTTGTCCACATCATGGTTTCGATCACATGGATGCTGGTAAACCATTTTATGATGGTATGTCTCCGATACATGAAGCAACCCTATTAGGCTTATGTGTGGAGGTAACTGTGTGAGCAAAGCCGGATGAGGCCATGGACTTTTGAACTATGTGGTACGAAACCTCAAAGGCATGGGATGAAGCAAGGAATCTAGAGAGGCCAGAAGATCAAAGCAGAACAATGAGGGGGCATGTATGCACTTTACGAAGACACGAGAGATGAAGCAAGCGGCCGCTTTAACTAGAAGGTGGATGAGTTGGAAAAGAAAAATCCAGCATGAAATGCAAGCGGTAAATAAAGTTATGCGCATCCCAACTTTCTTGCTTCAATTTTCGAGTTAAATAGTCACCACGAGGAAACATCAAGAGCATGCCCATGCCTAAATCAAAATAAACCATATAGATGCTCATTATGGTAACATAACCACTGCTTGGAGAAATCATCGAAACTACTGTCATGGAAGCTGAGCCCCCGCATATGCCCCTCGAGGACACGGCGGGTTTGGTTCACTTCAATACAACAACGACCTCCTCCACTTTCTTCTCTGTTGAGCAGGCAATCCTAAACTTAAGTAAGGTGGTAGGCAGTTTGTAGAAGAAACAGAAGGTGCTAGATGTTCAAACTAATCAGAAAATTGAAGCGATAGAAAGCTCACTAAACGAGGCTGGACAATATGCGTGCGAGAATTTTCAAGACTATCCCGACCAACATTTGGGGTTGAGAAGGGAAGGTTCCCTTCAGTCCACGGCAACATAAGAAGGGAGTGCATGAAATAGGCGATAATGATCGAATACGAGGCAGTGAAGTTAAGGCTGATGGTGACTTTAAGAAGTGATAAGCGGGACCCGACAATCCAACACTAGCCGTAGCCCCACATTAGGCGACCTTACAGAGGTCGGTCATTAAATAGAGGAGGTGAAGAGCAGTGTACCTCCATTCCCACGGGCTCTCTTCGAAAGAAAAAGTTATGCTAACGATCAGAAATTCTAGAAGTTTTGCGGCAGGTAAAAGTTAACATTCCTCTCCTTGACATGATCAAACAAGTCCCCGCCCCTCATGTAAAAGTTTTGAAGGATTTATGCCGGTAAAAGAAAGGTCTCGATGTAAATAAAAGGCCTTTTGGCCCGAGCAAGTGAAATGCTATCATTGAGTGCAAAACTCCGGTGAAATATAAAGACCGGGATCATCGACAATCTCGGTTAATATTGGAAATCGGCGTGGAAAAGCACTATTAGACTTAGGGCTAGTGTGAACCTTACGCCATGATACATGTACAAGCACTTGGGTTTTGGAGCGAAACCCCTTCCCATCACAGTCACTAGCCGATAGGTCTGTTAAAATACCGAGAGGGGCAGTGAGGATGTATTAATACCAGTGGATGGAATTTATTGCAGGTGGATTCGTCGTACTTGACGAGCCGGTTGCGGTGAGAACGATCATGTGCCCATCATTTTAGGGAGGCCATTTTACTTCACTACAAATGCCATAATCAATTGCCGGAATGGGGTTATGCAACTCACATTTGGGAATATGACTTTAGAACTCAATATTTTTCATTTAAGTAAAAGGCATATGCACTCGGAAGAAGATGACTGTGAAGAAGTCTGTATAATAGATGCGATTCTTGAAGAACAGGCTAATGAGCATCAGGTGCGAGATGTATTAACCCCAGAGTTATCCGAGTGTCTTGGAGACCAACAGGAACCTCAAAGCATGAGCTTAGTACAGGGGTATTGGAGGAGAAAAATAGAAATCCTACCTCTATTAACTGGTGACGAACCAAGGGAACCCCAACAGTTAGAACTCAAACCCCTCCCAGTTGAGTTGAAGTATGCATTTCACAGAGGCAATGGTGAGTGTCAGAGTTGTGATTTCATCACTTTGTTGACTTCACCGCCAAAGAGAATAACACATTGCACCTTCTCAAAGGAACAAGCGAAGCATTGGGGTGGAAAATTTCTGATTTAAAGGCATAAACCAATCTGCACCCATCCCACATTTACCTAGAAGAGGAGTCGAAGGCTGTTAGGCAGCCACAGCGGAGGTTGAACCCCCACTTGCAGGAGGTAGTTCGCATTGAGGTCCTGAAATTGCTCCAAGCCGGTATCATTTACCCCATTTCAGATAGTACTTGGGTGAGCCCAACTCAGGTGGTGCCTAAGAAGTCGGGGAGGCAAGGCGTGAAAAATGAAAAGGGTGAAGAATCGTCTACACGACTCACTACCGGTTGGAGAGTGTGCATAGATTATAGGAGGCTCAATGAGGTAACAAGAAAAGATCACTTCCCGTTGCCATTTATCGATCAGCTCCTTGAAGGGTTTCGGACACCAGTTGTGCTTTTGGATGGGTATTGGGGTATTCCCGAGATGGATTGCCCCCGGAGGATCGGGACAAGACCACTTTCACTTGTCCATTTGGTACATATGCTTATAGAAGAATGCCTTTGGTCTTTGCAACGCCCATGCCACTTTCGGAGAGATCTATGTAGCATGTTCGGCGATATGGTGGAGGCGCATAATGGAAGTACTGCATGGATGACATCCTTGCTTTGTATGGAGGCGATTTTGAGGAATGCGACTGTCGGGAGGCCATCACCGAAGGTGCATAGAGAAGAACACGGTGCTTAGCGGGAAGTGCCGTTTTATGGTTCAACGAGGAGTGTCTTGGGGCACATTATTTCCAGCAGGGAGATAGGGTTGATAAAGCAAGATTGAACTTATTTTAGTGCGAGTCCCAACGAATGTAAAAACAGTTAGGCAATTCCTTGGTCATGCAGGCTTCTACAGAAGGTTCATTAAAGACTTCTCGAAGATTGCTAAACCCCTGTACAAGCTCCTAGAGAAAGATGCTAAATTTATTTGGGAGGAAGAATGCCAGGAGAGCTTTGAAGAGCTGAAATCCCATTTGACTACTGCCCCAATAGTACGAGCACCTAACTGGCAGTTGCCTTTTGAAGTGATGTGTGATGCCAGTGATCTTGCTATCGGTGCAGTTCTCGGCCAAAGAGAAAATGGAAAACCTCATGTAATCTATTATGCAAAAAAAACCTTGAATGAAGCACAAAAGGAATTATCTTACTACGAGAGAGGAATTGTTGGCGATGGTTTATGCTTTAGACAAATTCCCGAGCATACTTGAGTCGAGATCGATATATAGTCATTTTACGGACCATTAAAGCTTTGAGTATCTCACGACCAAGCAAAATCTTAACAGGCTATTCGATGGGTTCTTTTACTTCAGGAGTTTAACTTGCAAATTAAAGACAAGAAGGGAGTAGAAAATGTAGTGGCAGATCATCTTTCAAGATTAACAATAGCACATGACACTCATAGCCCACCCATAAATGATGAATTCCCTGAAGAATCCCTAATGCAGCTGGAAAAAGCTCCCTGGTATGCTCACATTGCCAATTTCCTCGCCACAGGGGAAATTCCATCAGAGTGGAAAGAAACGAGGATAGAAGGTATTTCTTTGCGATCCATTCCTATTATTGGGAGAGAACCTTCTTGTTCAAATGCGTGCGGATCAAATAATGTCGGGAAGTGCGTGCACCGAGGAGGAGGCGACGGGGAATACGAGTCCTTTGCCATGGGCGCGTGGCTGGTCATTTTGCTTCGGAAGACAACAGTGAAGGGTGCTGCGTCTGAAACTCTCTGTACTCATATTAAGGAGCTCACCAAATGTCTTGGTGTGTGTGATAGATGCCAAAAACCAGGTGTCTGTACGTCGGATGAATTAACCATTGAACCCGATTTTAGTAGTCGAGACTTTTTGATGTTTGGGGCATCGATTTCGTGGGACCACTACCCCACGTCCTATGGTCACACGTACGTATTGGTGAGGGTGGACTATGTGTCCAAATGGGTTGAAGCAATCCCTTGCAAGACCAATGACAGGTGAGTACTTAAATTTAAAGCCAACATATTTTCGAGTTCGAAGAAGCCATTATTAACGATGGGGGTTCACATTTTTGTAACAAACCATTTGAAAACCTCGTGGCTAAACATGGTGTGGGAAACAAGTAGCCCTTATACCATCCTCAAACAAGTGGTCGGGTAGAACTTGCAGCCAGGAGATCAAAGACCATTCTCTAATGAAGGTGGTAAACACCCTAGCAGAGAAAAGATTGGTCCATCAAAGCACTTGATTATTTGTGAGCTACGGGACGACTTTCAAGGCAATCTGGGAATGTCCCGCATCGGTTGAGTGCATGGTAAGGACATGTCACCTTCAGTGGAGATCGAGTACAAGGCATGGTGGAAGTGATGAAGGCGAACATGGACCTAAGTAGGGTAGGAGTCGAAGGTTCCTTGATCTCAATGAGTTGGAAGAAATACGAGGAATGATGCCTACTTGAATTCGAAGGTGCAAAGAAGAAGAAATAAAAAGATGGCATGATCGAATGATGGCGGGAAGAATTTCAGCGAGGAGACGAGTTCTTTTATACGAGCTCCAAACTCCATCTATTTCGGGCAGGCGAAGCTCAGTCATGATGGACAGGTCAATTTCATTTGTCTGAGGGCATACTTGATGGTTCCAGTAAGATCTGAAGAAATCCCGGATGATAGCAGGTGTTGAAGTCAATGGACGGAGGGTGAAACCCTATGTGGTGCGTGACGAGAGCATCGGGGAGGAGATTCTCCTGGCGGACCCTCCACGGAATCCTACAATACATAAGTCTGAGGTGGCTCTTTGTTGGACCGGCCAGCCTTTGTTCTCAACTTGTTTAGTTTTGATTAAAATTCGTTTTTGTTCAAAATTTGTGGTTGCGTCTGCGTCACGGGCATTTGATTTCACTTTGTGTTGACAGAACACACTTGTTGCTTACTAACAAATGAAAATGCCCCCTTTTCAACCACCATACTTGAGGAAGTGCAGTTCTATCCTTAGTTTTGCATTTTCATGACAAACTTGATTAAAGGTAATTTTCATACTCTACATGTCTGGTTGTTCAAGAATTTTGTTTTCCTTTTCTTTTGCACATCACTTTTGCCCCACTTTGTTTAAAAAGCTTGTTTTTGTCTTCAATTGAACAATTGAATTGCTTCGGATGGACAATTGGTGCCAGCTAGTGAAAAAATAGAAACCTTGCATGTTGCCTTATTGCTAGAACAATTCCATACATGATTCAGTTTTTGGTCATTTGAAGTTCCAGCATTATCAACCTTGAAAATTTCCCCTTTTAGCTAATTCCCACACTGCACATCAGATTGTACCAATAGACTGTGAAATTGTATTCCCCCTTTCACTTTACAAAGCCGGCCTTAGGTTTGTTGGCAACCTAGGATAGGTTAGTGTTTCTCACATTTGAAGACCAATGTAGTCTTCCAAAAAGGAAAAGAAAAGAAAAAGAAAAAAGAAAAAGAAAAGAAGAAAAAGAAAAATAAAAATTAAATTGAAGCTTTGCCTTGGAAGCCGAACACGGTCAGGGGGGTATATGGCGAAAGCCTTTGAGCGATCTTTGTGCAGCAATTGGTTGGGAGTCATCGCGACCCAGTGTTAAGTTACACGGGTGGATGGGTAGAGTATAAGCGAATTGTAGGTGTGATTTTCGAAGTCATTGGTCAGGGTGAAACTGTAGAGTTCGTGGTCGAGTGATCCTTTTGACGATGCCCTAAACCTTAATTGGTTAGGAGTCATCGGTGGACCCCGTTACACGGACTTTAGTGAAATCGAGTTTTGAGCATTGCACCTACGTTTGTAGTCGAATAAAGAAATAAGAGTGTAACTTTTCCTATCTGGGTTGTTCAACAGCTTAAGGCCATACTGTAGCTAGGTTGGGGGGAGGGAACAATTTTTGCACTTTATTGGCTCAATCTGGTTATATTAATAAACCATTAGATCTTTGTGGAAATTCAAGTTGAGAATTTTGGATCCGGTATTGACCTAAAAATTGTTCTTGCATGGTTTTGGTTCTCCCATGTCGGTTTTCAAACTTGGTGTCAATTTTTCATTTTAAAGGTAATGTTTATTTGTACATACCTTTTGAACCATAAACTTTTGAGAAAATCCGCGCATGCATGCCTTTATTTTGCATTGCTGAGGACTAGCGGCGTTTCGGTTGGGGTGTGATTGAGTACCCAAAGTGCTATTTTAATTTATTTGGGAATAGGTTTTGCGGGTGCTTTTCTTTAATCATGTCAATTAAGCCAATTGAAGTGTTCGGATCTACTTAGTATCACTTATGTCGTTTAGAGGTTATTTTTGGTTATTTTGCAGGTTTTTGCATACCTTGGGGATTCGATATCGAGATGTGTTGAATAATGAAGATCGAAACTATTTTCCACCATCAAACATGTCGAGGTCGGTGAAGGAATGGAGGCAAAGTGAAGAACGTGCGGTGGAGGTTCGGATGCGGTCACGGTGAACGAGGAGCAGCCCGAGATTTTCGCTATGATTGCGAAATTTGTTGGGATTACTTGAAAATTTCGCCTGATCATAACGAATTTCGCAATCTAGAATTGAGAGGAGACTACGGCTAGGCTAGCTAATTTTTGCTATGTAGCGAAAACCACGTGCCTAGAAATTCTTTAATTTCGCTGTCTCTAAAATATTTCGCTGGCTAGCCGGGGGTCGATGTGCATAGCGAAATTTTGGGATTTACGCTATCTGCAATCAATTTAGCTGAGGTATGAGAGGCCCACCTTACCTAATGCGAGGAATTTCGCTACCTAGCGAAATTTTTCTGCATAGCGAAATCTCTTGCCCTGTCATATTTTTGTAATTAATGCTAATCGACTTCATTTTGGTGTATTACCTCCTTGTCCCTTGTATTAGCCAATATGTTAGGCTTTCTTGTATTTTCATACATTGGGTGGCCTATATAAGCCCCCCCAAATTGTAAAGGGGAGAGTAATCTTTTGGCAACTTTTCATTTTATGTAAATATCTCCCGCAGCTTCAGTTAGGGTTTGTTTTTCTCTCTTCTCTCTCCTCTTTCTCTCATTTTCTAGGCTACCAAACAACCCTCTTGAGGATGACAACTGAGAGATGTGGCTAAGTCTCTTAGCTTTGAAGAGGAAGGTAGCCTTCAGCTTGGTTGTGGGACGGGTTACGAGGTTGTCCTCATGTGTTAAATGCCTGCAGTCTTTGTATTTATAGTTCCCATCTTCTCAAACTAGGGTTGAATATCATTTAATGTCATTGCTTTGTACTTACCATGCTTTAGGATACAGTGCATACTTATTGCTAGATGTTGTTGTTCTTTAGATATTCGAGAGCGAAATGAAGTTGAATGTTAGGGTTTCAAACTGAAAGGAGCTGTAGATGCATATTACCTGTGTTGACTCAAATAGGAGGGATTCTAGGGTTAGGTTTTCTAGTTAAACAAAGATCCGGTTATGGCTCGGACTATAGGTTGCTTGCCATGATGCGGATAAAACAGAGACCTTATTTGTGTTGTCAAGCTAGTGACCTAAACCTTCAAGTTACCTTTTCTCACTTCACTTTGGTTTTTACAATTAATCACCATCCAAACAACTTCCTTTGTTTTGAAACAAATCCAAAAATCCAAATTAAGAAAGCCTTACCATTTTCAACAGTCTGCGAGTCATTCATGGGATGAAAACCCATCCCAGTGTTTGACCTAGACAAGCTATGCTGTAGGTAGCTTGACTACGGCAGTAGGAGGAACTTAGGACTACAAATTTTGTTGATTCCGAATCACCCTACCGTGGCACGAATCAAAAGAGTGACAACTTAAGTGCGGAGTCAAGTGTGGCAACCATATGCATCAATGGATTATGCTCAATATGGAGGTACCCCATACTTGAGCAATTATAATTTTGGATGGAGCCACCACCCAAACACCTCATGGAATACAAGCGCCACCACTACGCACACTCCACAAGTCCAAAGATCAAGCCTAGAAGAAGTTATGGATGAATTAATAAGAACTCAAGCTAAATCTACCATGGCACAACCTGAATTTTCAAGATCAATGGCTAAAATGGACCACTCTCAAGTTGGGTTGCCCAGGTTTCTTGATCCAAATGAGATAAGTCAACCTCCACAGGAGAGAATGACAAAGTTAGAGGCAGCCATGGCTGAATTGAAAAGAGTTCATGTTGAATGCGCAACATCTCAAGTTCAATTCAAGGAATTGACAAGGGCTAATGTTCAAATTCAGCCTACACCATTCCAGAGCTTGAAAGAAGAGATGGCTTCAAAGGCCACTTCTTATACTCAACTTGGATTCGAGATTGAACAACCTAAAGAAGAGGAGAGTATGAGTATAGAAGAACTAGTGGCAAAATATATGAAAGAACAAAGGAAGAATGACTCTGATGTCCTTTGAGGACAACATGAGAGTTTACCATCTACTCTTGGGGTGAATATAGAGAAGAAAGAAAACTTGAATACAAAAGAAGAAATCACCTCGAGGATAATGAAGAACTTGAGAAGTTTCAAGCAGTGGAGAATGATGCACAAATTTTGGAAACCTTAGTTGTGAAGGAGAAGATGAACCAACTTCTCCCAGATCATATGAAAAGACAAATGATGAAGTTGTGAAGACTATTCCGGAGATGACTCTTTGGGTTATAATGCATGAGGAAGCGAAAAATGAGAATAAACCCCCAACTTCCAAGGTGGATGAGTACATCATTCACTTGAACAATGAATTGAGAGGAATCATTATATAGAAAAAATGAAAAAAAATAGAAAATAGAAAAAAAATAATGATCTTGGAAGACTATGTGCTCAAGTTGCTGATTGAGCACAATTATCGCCTCTTAGAGAAGGATGAAGGTAAGAATCACCAACATATTCGTAGTTGGTAGAGTCTAGCTGGACTTGAAAAACGGAGCAGCTTCTTGGGAGGCAACCGAAGTTCAAAAAGTTTCCTTTTTTTTAGTTAATTTTGAGTTTGTTTTTGAATAAATTTTCTTGCTTGATCTTGTGTTTCTTAGTGTTGTTTTTCAGGTTTTTGGAGTTCAAAGTTGGTTATGGAGGTAGAGAATCTTGTAAAGTAGAAGTTTATAGTATCTTAGAGGTTCAAATAACAAAAATTGAATAAGGAAATCAATTCCAGCATTCTCCCTCATTTCATTCCATATATGTGTAGACCCTCAATTTTTCCCCTCAACACTTGCATTTATCCTATGGGTGTCACACTCACCCATCGTTCTCATATAACACCATTAGGGCCGCTTGAAGCAGTGCGTCTCACGAGCCTCGGGTGGGCTTGTATGTGGTCCGTTGAGTGCGCATGTAGTTCACTTTATAGTGTCATCATGGCTTATTTTTTTTAGTTATTGGCATCGTCTTTATAGAGGCAAGTGGGGCTATAAGAGGTTTTAGCTGTCAGAGTTTATTAGAGTATGTCAAATTCGGAGCACTTGAGCTTGTTTCGATCATATCTCCCTTGTCCGAACTCAGAATTGTTCACTGTTTGTTTTGTTGGATTCCTTATTTGCCAAGGAGGTTTCTGTTAAAAATTCATAATTTTTGTCAACCGTTTGACTAATCGGTTTGACGCTGGTTTTATCAAGGCGTGCGTATACGATAACTGTTTTTAGGTTATTTTGGTGAAGGCACTCCTCCTTGTTTTCGATCATATCTCCCTCATCGGACTTGGAATGGTGCACCGTTTTTTTGCTCTCACTTATTCTTCAGGAACATTATATCAAAATTTCATAATTTTCCTCAACGGATGGACTGGTTGGCATCCCAGTTTCCAGCAGGTTGATCAGACCGGCTGTGTGGAAGCCCGTTTTTGTGATTTGGAGCCCAAATCACATGGTTCGGAGCCCATGGCTCCAGCTCGACCATGGGAAGTATTGTGGGTCCATTTTGGGCCTTGGATTAAGTTACATGCAGCCCACCATGAATCCATATGGATACTTGGTGGTGAAGCAAGCTGAAAACTTAAGATATTCATCTTGCATGGAAAATGAGGAGAAGAGTTAATAGAGTGATTCAGGGGCTGAGTTAGACTCTTTTCAAAGCTTGAAGGTGGAAAACACCGGTAGGTGATTAGTGCCCAAAAGTGCAATTTTGAACCCTATATTAGATAGGTTTTGAGTGCTTTTTGTGCGCTAATCATGTCGTGTGCGATTGAAGTGTTGAGTCTTCTTAGTACCATATGCATTAGAGGTATTTTTGGTTGTTTTGCGGGTGTTTGCGCACTCTTGGAGTTCAATTTGAGTCAAATGATGAATCATGAAGATTGGTTAATGTTCGATCATCAACCGACCCGAGAATCAATGAGAAAAACCAAAGTGAAAGTGAAGAAAATTGGATGCGTAGAAGGCAGTGAAGATCAACAAGCGAATTTTTAAGCTAGAGTTGCGAAAATTTTAAGCTAAGTGCGAAAATTTCGCAACCTTAAGCGAAAAATTTCTGGCTGCTGCGAAAATCTCAAATTTCGCTAGACCACCCCGATTTAAGCTAGGCACGTTTTAGCGAAAATACACGTTTTGCTACTCACAACAATTTCATTCATTTGTGAAGTACACAGCTCTAATGAGTACCATTCGTATACATGGTGGGTTTCGCTATTCAGCGAGGGATTCTTATTAAGCGAGGTGAATGCTTACTCGATCTGTTTTGTAATTAATGTAACCGACTTCAAACTTGATTGTTACTCTCTTGTCCTTTAACATCCATTTAGTAGGATTGATTCGTGCCGATTGGCTATATAAAGCCCCTCTTGTTTTGTAACAAAGAACAATTTGGGAGAAGAATTTTTGGTAAGTTTTCATTTTTGTAAATAAAAAGTCTTTTAATTAGGTTTGCTTTTCTCCCTTCTCTCCTCTTTCCCTTACTTTCCGTGCAAACACCTGCTTGAGGATGAATGACTGAGATGTGGCTAAACTTCCTTTTCTTTGTGAAAGAGGAAGGAAGCTAGCTTGGTGGTGGGGCATATGCATGTTGTCCTCTTGTGCGAAAGTCACGAATGCTTTGTATTATGGCCCATATCTTCTCAAATTAGGGTTGAATAGCTTTGAATGTTGTTGATTTAGCCAATACTCTCCATGCTTTAGGATACAGTGCATACTTATTGCTAGATGCACTGTGGTTCATTAGATGGTCTTTACGAGCTTTTGAAATGATATTTAATGCTAGGGTTTCAAGCGATGAGGGGCCATAGATGCAAGCTACCGATCTTGACTCAAATAGGAGTTGATTTCAAGGGTGAGGTTTGCTAGTTAAACATAGATCCGGTTATGCCGGAATTTATGGGTTGCTTGTCTGTAGCGAGGATAAAACCAGGAGACACTTGTTTGCCCTAACTTACCAAGTTAGTAACCTAAATCTTCAAAGTTAACTTTTCACACTTCATTTCAGTTTTTACAATTTTCAACCTACTTCCGCATTTTTAAAGCAAATCCAAAAGTCAAAATAGAAGGCCTTGCAACCGTTGCACTTATGCGAATCATTTTTGGGATGAGAAAACCCGTCAGTGTTGTTCACTGGGCCACTATCTTGCGGTAGCTTGACTACGGCGTGGTAAACTTTTAGGTGTATATAGAATTTGTTGATTTGGCTCGGCCCTGCGTAGCGCGAATCGGTGAGCTCGGCTGAGTGGGAATCAATACAAAGGAAAGATCGAAGTGGAAGGACGCTTTGGAGGGACACTTTAGGGCTCAAGCGCGCGTTCTTGATTACTGCTTGGATGCTTAGCTTTGGTTTCTTTTACGCGTTTTGTGGAAGAGGTAAGAAATAGACCATGGCTCCCGCACTCTATTCTTTAAGAGACATTCGATCAAATTTGAGGTTTCTCCTCAACCATTTGATAGGTTTTTCACCTTCATACGTGAGGCCCAGGTTCTTGATTCCTATTTGACGATCTAGGTTTTAGAACAACGGTTTGTTTGGTTAGTTCTCACTCATTCAAGGCGAGAATGCGATCATCGTTTGTTTTGTTAGATTCTGAATATTTTAGAGCTGGAAAATTTTGAAACCTCTCTCAACGAGATGGGTAGTTGGGAAACGGTCGGTCGGTTCATTTCAGGTTAGAGTTTGCAGGAACGGCAGTTTGGGTAGTTTGGTTTGTTTTGGTTGGTTCTCACTCATCTGAGCTGACAATCAATCACCGTTTGTTTTTTTAGATTCCTGAATCTTTTAGGAAGGTTCTGGAAAATTTTGAGAGCCTCTCTCAATGAGATGGACTGGTTGGGAAACCAGATCAGTCGGTTCATTTAGGTTAGGTTTGCAGGAACGACAGTTTGGGTAGTTTGGATTGTTTTGGTTGGTTCTCACTCATCCGGCTGAAGTCAATCACCGTTCATTTGTTAGATTCCTGAATGTTTATGAAGGTTCTGGAAAATTTTGAAACCTCTATCAATGAGATGGACTGGTTGGGAAACCAGATCAGTCGATTCATTTAGGTTAGGTTGCGAGGAGCAATGGTTGGGTAGTTTGGTTTGTTTTGGTTGGTTCTCACTCATCCGAGCTGAGAATTGATCATCGTTTTTTTTTTAGATTCCTAAATATTTTAGGAAGGTTCTGGAAAATTTTGAGAGCCTCTCTTAACTAGATGGACTTGTTGGGAAACCAGATCAGTCGGTTCATTTAGGTTAGGTTTGCAGGAACGGCAGTTTGGTTTGTTTTGGTTGGTTCTCACTCTTCCGAGCTGATAATCGATCACCGTTTTTTTTGTTAGATTCCTGAATCTTTTAGGAATGTTCTAGAAAATTTTTAGAGCCTCTCTCAATGAGATGGACTGGTTGGGAAACCAGATCAGTCTGTTCATTTAGGTTAGGTTTGCAGGAATGACAGTTTGGTTTGTTTTGGTTGGTTCTCACTCTTAGAGGCGATGTCCCGATCACCGTTTTTGTTAGATTCCTGAATCTTTTAGGAATGTTCTAGAAAATTTTAGAGCCTCTCTCAGCGAGATGGACTGGTTGGGAAAACCAGATCCAGTCAGTTCTTTAGGTTAGGTTCTGAGGAACGGCGAGTTTGGTGTTAGTTTAGTTTGTTTTTGTTGGTTCTCACTCATCCCGGCGAAATTGATAACCGTTTGTTTTGTTAGATTCCTGACTCTTTTAGGAAGGTTCTGAAAAATTTTGAGAGCTTCTCTCAACGGGATTGACTGGTTGGGAAACCGAACCAGCCGGTTCATTGGGTTAGGTTTTCCAGAATGATAGTTTGGGTACTTTTCTTTGTTTGGGTTAGTTCTTGGTCATTCGAAATTGGAATCGCAATCCTTTTGTTTTGTTGGATTCTGACTACGTGAAATTTTCTGACAAAGGTTCAGAATTTTCTCAATCGTTTGGACTTGTTGAGGAACCGATTCAACCGGTTGTGCAAAGGTGACTCATGGGCGACCTATTATTTTAGCATGTTTCGATCTCGAATCTATCATGGCGTTCTCTTAGTTGCCGGGGAACACTGTGGCGCCTTTAGAGTGCGAGTTCGGTTTCGGTTTGAACGAGTGGGGTAGTGGGCAATGCGGAGTTGGTATGTATGGTTTGGTTTGTGGGATTTTAAAGGGAATGTGTGCTAGCATTAAGCAAACCACTTACCTCCTTTCGACACCACTTCATTCTTTTGGTATGGGATCGATATTTGGTTTTAAATGCATGATGTATGATGTATTATTTGCCCTTCCCTATTCACCTTCCTATGCATGGCTAGGGACCTCGGGTACATGCCCAGGCGTTTAGTATTTGTATTCATATGCGCATGGTGTTTGGATTTTGACATTTGTGATGCATTTGAGCCTTTTGGCCCGACCTCTTATGCGGCGCGGCTAGGGACCACGGTGTGTACTTTAATGTTGGGTAATGAATTTCCACATGGATGCTTTGTGTTTTGGGTGTCATCTCACGTACTTGCTATGTTTGTTGGCTAACCTTTGATGTAGCGTATGGCCAGGGACCACAGGTACACACTATTTGCCCTTTTGGTTGAGTGTTTTTAAGCATGATAGATACCAATTAGGTTGGTCTGATCTAAGTTGTATGTTTAGCCTAGGATACTATCTGATCTATGACCCATATGCTCCTACATACCCAATTCACTAGTAGAGACCGAGTTCCGAGCCTAGAGTGGTGCTACCTCATATGAGGTATACTTCGTCCTTATTCGTATGCCGAATTCTATTCCCAAGCGTAGGAATTACAGTTGTCTAGCATTGTAATACTGTGGGAATCCACAGGTCATCTCACGAGGAGTGGTACGATTTAGTTGATCGGTAGAAGACTACTCTCCCCCAGTGTGATTTAAAAAGAGAAATTGTAGGGTTGTGTTGTTTGATTGAATGGTTGATTGGTTTGAATGTTTTAAAACAAAAAGACAATTGCTGGGATTTTTAGGGTTCCACTCACTTCTGATCATGTAAATCCCACCTCTTATTTTACAAACTCATCTAGGAACCATTGATAAATGGTCTTTGATGGAGAATTTATCTTTAAACGCTCTTTGGAAAATAAGGATGATTGAATAATACTAAGCACTTGTTCCCAATTAATACGAACCCTTAGCTTGCATTCGTAATCAAGCACAACGTGTATCGAGATAGCCCTAGTTCACCGCGTTGTCAAGAATATGCAACAGTTTACAAAATGTTTGCCTGATGATTAACATCACCTGATCATTGAAGTTCAAGAGGGTGAGGGGACTATACCTTGATCGGGGTGAGTTTCCCAAGTAGACTCAATGATGGGGTTTAGAACTCCATAAAACTATAAGAACAATTATAATTGAAGAGTTCAATCATAAAAACAATACTTTTGAGGAAATTAGGAACTCACTTGCAAAACACGAGAATGAAAAATATGAAATACTAAGATTGAAAACGAAATAATTATTTCTACTGAAAGATTACAAATTCTTGAATTGTAAAAACGCCAAAGAAAAAGTCTTCAATCTGGATCTCTAAGAAATCAACTCAAAACAATGGAGGGAACTCCTCTCCTATGAAAACCTAACCTAGAAGTCAAAAGCGCCTTTTCCTTGTTTCTCTTGCTTTTATACCTATGATGTGATTTTCCCATTTTGATTGGTTGACAAGAGTGCCCTTACGTTCAAATTGAATTCTTGATCAAATCTCGCAGTTCCATGCAGGTGTACCGGTACACATTAATGGTGTACCGGTACACTTTACTGCCCATCCAATTTACGCACATGTGTCAGGTACACATTTGGGGTGTCTGCGTACACTTGAGTCCGCTGCCACTTTTTAGCTAGGTGTAGGGTACACATAAATGGTGTGCAGGTACACTTTGCTCAATTCTTTTCTAACCTTTGCTGGAGTTTTTAGACTTAGTGATCGTTTGCCCACATCTCGGTGCTTCATATTGGCTTCAGTTGTAAATCTTCGTACCACTTATGCTTTGGGCACAGAAGACACACTTGCAGTCTAAAACAAAGAGATTAAAAATTACATCCTCGCTGAATGTGGGTAGAATTGTGATTTTATGTGCTAAATTCTACTATAATTGTGCTGAATTTGTGTATTCATCACACTGACACTGCGTCTTGCTAGTCCCTAGCAAGATTTAGACTGAACACCCACTAGAGTATGAATCCCAACAAAGGCGCTGATCTGCCGAGTTAAGCTTTGCAAGATCCTGAAATTGCAATTATAGATATAATACTTCACCCACTTTAGTATGCACCGGTATGACTCATTTAAACCAACCACGGTCTTACGATGAACGCATTATAACAGGCTAACACAAAATCAGTTATTCAAATAAGGACTATGGAATTGAAGAAACGTAAGGCAGTCATGCAAACATTGAACTGTAGTGATCGATATAATGGGAGCAATCATTTAACATGGACACGCTAACCCTTATGCATAATGTCGGAAGAAACAACAAACATAATTGGAATCAAAGGAGTCTTAAAAGTTTGTGTGTGTAAATTTGAATGAAAAGAAAAGGTAAATGATCAAAATGAGTGTTGGCATAACATGGCTAAGGTCTACTACCCGATTGCCAACACCACACCCACCACAGTCGCTAAGCGACTATGCGCATCATCCTCATCCTCATTGAGGAAGAAAATGCATCCTCGTCGCCGGAGTCATCTAATTCTTCGACTCTCCCTCCGGAGTGCAGAGTGGCATCCTCCATTGCAGGTTCTCCTTGAAAAATGTGACTCTGAGCCTCGAGACGTCGATCAGCTGCTTGCTTTCCCAGAATGCACTTGAACCACCCCTTTATTCTCAGTTTCCATCCCTCTTGATGGCGATGTGCTCAATGGTCTTTACGGGGCTATGGATGAAGTGATCCGGGAGCGACAAGCGAAGTGAGAAGGTTGAGGCCTAGTAGAAGCGGCTCGACTCTTGGCCTCGGTCTTATTTGTGATAGGCTGACTGGCGACACGCTTCTTTTCAGGCTTTACTCCCTGGTTCCTGCGGCTTCCACAATGCTAGTCACCGTGAGAATGGAATGTGTCTCTTTCATGCCAAAATTTCAAAAAATCCTCATCCCACACACCATATGACTAATGCATAATCAATGAGTTTCCAGTCATGACTTCATACAAAGCGGATTTGTTCTCGGTAGAATTTTCATTGCCCATAGGCCCAATTTGATCGTGAATGATCTTGTTCGTACGGGGCATATTACGGTTTTGAGCTTTCAGTGCGAATTCTTTCTTCATAAATCCGGCTCATGGGCAGGGTGAGTGCACATAACCTCGATGGTTTCAAGCGGGCATCAAAGTCGTGTCTTTGAGGTGGATATGGTCGATGCGAGAAGCATCGGGGCGGGTATAATGTAAGGCATCGCTGTCAGATCAGCGGTGACTGAAGTTGCTTACCCATCCTTTGAAGTCTCTATCTGGTCTGAGCGCTGATTTTCCTTCGGGTTGGTATAGAACTCACAGAACCATGGTAGGTAAGTATCCTTGCACCCCACCGGTGCACACAAATCAACGATGCCTTGAATAATCCTCGATGGGGTGAGAATACGGCGTCTCCGAGTTTGACTCCTCTCATTGAAAGCCTACATTGCAATCGAACGAGTCCATTTTTCTTGCTCTGACTCGGAGTCCTCAGCGAACATCGCTTCTATCTCGTCATCATCAGCACTGTCAGACATTTCCTCACTTTCCGAAGATTCTATCTGCTTGCCCTTTCCCTTCTTCTGTTGGTGAGAAGAATCGGGTTTCCTTTTACGGCCCGCTCCATGAGGAGCTAGGCCCTTTTCGCTTCAATGTTCTTAGAAGCGTGCCATAGAGATAGCAGAATGGCAATGCGACGGATGGCGGATATAAGAAAATCGAAACACGTTTCGAATAGTCTTGGGCGACCAGGTGCACATCGAGACAACACTTTCTGCCTTATCTGAATAGGTGATACTCGAGCCATAGGAGTACAAAACAACGTCGCCCCCAAATCAACAAAACAAGTGCATATATAACAATGAGGGCCCAAAAATGCTAGCAAGGATTTGTAGGTGGCTTACGAGTCGGTGCGATGTGTAGAGCAGGAATCCGGCTGAGACGAAGAAAACCACAGCGAAAGCTGTAGGAGCTTGTCGAATGTGTGAGGACACAACCGGTTAGGGCTTATGGAGAGTGGGGAAGGGTTTGGAATGTCGAAGGCCACAAAATTGGGGTTTAAAAGCCCGTTGCCCCGAAATCCGGCCAAGATTGTACCGGTACACTTTAATGGTGTCTGGTACACATTATACACCGTTTTGAATAAGTTGTCTTGGTACACATTTAGGGGTGTCTTGGTACACATTTAGGGTAATACCCGGTACACTTTGCCCTTGCAGTTTTTGATAAGTTATCTGGTACACATTTAGGGTGTACCGGTACACTTGTTCCAACTTGATATATATATATATATATATATTTTCTTTTTTTCTCTTTTGATTCTTTCTCTTTTTTTTTTTTTTTAATTTTAATTGGAACAGTGGTGCCGATGTACAATTTTGCCTCTTCAATTGCCCTCCATCCCGGGTTTCGCTGTATGCTCATTTTTTTTTGGTTAAATTCCGCAATGGCATGTTCATAGGCTTGAGATTTCTTTAATTCCTTCTTCGAATTTTTCAATCTTTCATGGGACCCACTGCTGTTCAATGATCAGGGGTTCCTAATGTTCGACCGACTTGGCAACTTAAAGCTCAAAATGGGTGCAAGGGGTGAGACAATACGAGTTTGCAGGTATATATGGAAATAATGGCCTCTAATCATTTTCCAGTTATGCGAGATGTTCCATAAAGACTATGATGCATGAAGTTAACATGATATGCCAAATTTATGCACAAATGGGAGCAAAAGCAGGTAGAATCGAAAAAATGACGTGGTGTCTGTGGTTTATTGTGAGCAAAGGAGCTAGGAATGCAAAGGGAACAATCCTGAAGCTCATAAGGGGGTTTATGTGTATGCTCGTTAAGGTGTATGCAACCAAGATGATGTGGAGTGTGGATGATCATGCAGGCCCATGTACATAAGTAGGTCAAGCATTATACTCAGAAGAGCCATATTTTGAAAAATTTGACCATCACGTTGAACATATAGCAGCGTAGTTACGTTGACGATTGTCGCCCGACCTGACGAAACAAGCATTGCCCTCAATGCATAGGACCAAGGGTACCAAGTGTTTTTTTTTTCATATTATATTGAAAAGCAAATGGAAATAGAAAGCAAAAACGAAAATAAAACCAAATCAAAACTATATACAACAAGTTGAACGAGGGGTTACTTGGAAGGAGGAGTCTACGGTAGGCGAGGTGCAAATCCTCACTATGCTCTTGAGGATTGAAATGCTCGAGGAATGGTTTGAGGCGTTAGCCATTCACTTTGAAGGATTTTCGATTAATGGGATTTTCAATCTCCCACGGCTCGTATGGATAAACTATACCAAATGAATGGGCGATCAGCGAGAGCGAGTTTGCCTGAAATAAATCTGTCGGAGCTATCTGACGATGCACTAAGTTGGGTTCGAACATTTTCCTCGCAATAGATTTATCATGGAATAGCAGGCCGCTCTTTGTAGATTACGGAGCTTTCATACGACTCTCCTTGAGTTCTTCAAGCTCATTCAGGCGCAATAGCGCTTACTGCTTGAGTTCATCGAGAATTAAATTCTAATAGCCCGAGTAAACTAGATGTTCCATTTACTTGGAAAATGGCAAGCCTTTCCATAAACTAGCCTATAGGAGACATACCAAGAAACCGATTTAAAGGCGTCACGGTAGGCCCAAGAGCATCGGTAGACGGGTATCCAATCTTTGCAGTTAGAGCAGCGTTTTCCAAATATGTTTTATCTCCTATTAGCTAGCTCAGCTTAACCATTGGTCTGTGGGTGGTAAGTTGTTGACACTTTATGGGTGACTCCATATTTTTTTAACAGATTTTCAAAAGATCGATTGCAAAAGTGGAGTTCGCCATCGCTAATAATTGCACGAGGTGTTCCAAAACGAGAAAAAATGTGTTCCTTTATAAATTTCAAAACAACCTTGTGATCGTGGTCTCGTGGAATCGCCTGACCCACTTAGAAACATAATCAACAGGATAATAATATGTAAAGATACCCACAAGAAGGAAAAGGCCCCATGAAGTCTATACCCCAAACGGTAAAAATTTCAATAATTAGAATTGGGGTAGAGGCATCATGTTTAGTTTGTGACCCCTCCTGGTTTTGGCATTGAGCCGCAGTTTTGCGAAATCAAAACAATCTTTAAATAAGGTGGGCGGTAAGAGCCCGGCTTGCAAAATCTTATACGCGTTTTACGCGAAATGTCCTCCACGGAGCTTGAATGGCAAAGATTAAAATCATCTTTGCTCATCATTGGAGTGCATAACTTCTCATTATTTGATGAGATGATATTTAAATAGGTACGGATCGTGAAGTGAGTATTCTTAATATCTTGTCGAAATTTCTTTTAATTGAAGTCAATGAAGTGGAATACGGCGATGACTAGGTAGTTCACAATGTCAGCATACCATGGGCAATGAACAAGAACAAAGAGTTGCTCATCAGGAAAACTATCACCTATGGGTATGCCATGAGAGTTGGATTTTGGAACTAATCGAGATAGTGGTGAAGACCACGTTCTCGACCCAGCACATCTTTGATGGTCAAGTTGAATTCTTGGCATAGTAAAATCCACCTAGTTAATCGGGGTTTTGTATCCTGCTTGGAGAGCAAATACTTCAGGGCTGCATGATCTGTGAAAATGGTCACAGGAGAACCTACAATTTATGACCTAAACTTCTCTAGTGCAAAGACGACAACTAGAAACTCTTTTTCTGTGGTCGTGTAGTTGGCACAGAGGCGATCCTAGTATCTTCTTGGTAATAAATCCGGCCTTTTTGTCTTCCGCTTTTGTCCTAGCATGGCCACCTTAGCATGTCAGTAGCATCGCACATGATCTCGAATGGAAGGTCCGATTAGGAGGCATGATGGGAGGTGACAACATGTTTTTTGAGTTTAGTAAAAGCAATGTCACTTGATCTTGTGACCATGTGAAGGGACATCTTTTGCAAGCAGGGTACATAAGGGACGAGCTATAGCACTAAAATCTTTTATAAACCTTCGATAGAAACCAGCATGACCCAAGAATGACCTTATGTCTTTAACACACTTTGGAGTGGGTAGGTTGGAAATCAGCTCAACTTTGGCTTTATCAACTTCAATTCCATCTTTTGATACTATATGGCCTAAGACAATCCCTTGTGTTACCATGAAATGACATTTTTCCCAATTTAACACAAGATTTTTCTCTTGACACCTTTCCAAAACCTTAGGTAAATTCTCGAAACGGATCACAAATGAGTCTGGCGAAATCATCCTTGAAAATTTCGATATGATTTCTATCATGTCATAGATTCCCATCATGCAGTTGAAAAGTTCAGTGCATTGCATAAATCAAAAGGGCATTTTCTAAGAGCAAGGTACGGGACACGTGAATGTAGTTTTTCTTGATCTTCCAAAGCTATCTCAATTGATTGTACCTGGTACCATCGAGAAAACAATAAAAAATTCATGCCCATACGCTCTTCTAACATTTGATCGACAAATGGAAGGGAGAGTGGTCTTTCCTGAAATACCGACATTTAGCTTCCCTATAATCTAGCACACCCTCCAACTTGAAGTGACACGAGTAGGAATGGGCTCATTATTTTCATTGTGGCAACCTACGTGACTCAGTTTCTTGGAGTTTGCTGTGTTGGGCTAACCATTTGCATATGCAATAGGAGTAAATAACCCCTACATCGAGTTTTAAAACTTCCTTCTTTACCACTTCTTTCATTATTGGAGTTCGATGCGTCACGTAGTTGCCTAGAAGGTTTAACATCCTCTTAAGTGAATTCTATGTGTGCAGATCAGAGGACTGATTCCCTTAATATCTGCAATTGTCCGGCTAGAGAAGCGTTCGTAGGTTTTCAATATCTCTCCAGTTGATTTTCTTGATTCAATTATAGGGGAAGATATGATTCTAGGAAAAGGTTCCTCTTCTCCTAAGAAGGCATATTTGAGGTGTGATGGTAGGGTTTAGCTCCGAGCTTAGGGTGGCCTCACCTTAGAGGCGAGTGCCTTGTCCTCGTTTGGTGGCAATGGTTGGAGTGGGTGCCAGCCGGTGACTTCTAATACTTCGTTATGCTCAATTATAGAGTGTAGAAACTCTGACTCCAGTGTGGTCACTTCCTCATCCCAACTTGGGCTGACCAAACATGACTTAAGTGGATCATCATGTGAGAGAGTATCCAAGTATTTTTGTACCATAGAATCAACCATATTGACTTCACACATATCTTGCTAGCCACACAATTCCCTTGATAACATTGAAAATATTGAGATTAACGATCCTTATTGCAAGCAGTGGAGTGTCATCAAGCCCCTCCTCTACAATGTATAATGGCATTAAGCGGTTGCAAGAATGGTCTACCAAGAGTGCGGGGAATGAGTTTCTTGATTCTACCGGTTGAGTGTCGAAACCTGACAAAATCACGGGAAGTAAAATTTGTCCACTTGTACCAATACATCCTTCAACATCCCCACAGGAATTTTACACTACGATCGGCTAATTGGAGGGTGATAGTTGGCTCTAATTCTCCCTAACCCCGAGTCCATATCTTTGAATACGGTAACAAATTAACACTTGCCCCTAAGTCCGCTAAAGCGTGTCCCAAACTTTGAATTCCCTACTATAGAAAATAGTAGGGCTTCACGGAATCTTTGTATTTTGGAGGCAAGTTGTTTGAATTAGGGAAGTAGATTGTTCGGTCTGAAGGCCTCCTTGTTGACTCCTAATTTCCTTTTTCTGGGTGCACAAATCCTTTAAATTTAGCATATGATGGAATTTGTAATGGCATCTAATAAAGAATGTTCGGTTCAATTGCTTGAACAACTCATAAATCTCGGCATGGTTATTCTTTCTTTGGTGCTCTCGGCTATGAGGATATGGGTTGGAGGGATTTGGGTAGCCTTGTTTTCCTCTGGTTCACCATCATGACATTTGTCCTAGGGACATGAGGCTTGTCGATACCTCGTCCTCTACGACCCGTTCTTTGAGATTCTTGTAATGTTTCTTTGGTTAGAATGGTTTTGTCGACTACCTTACCGCTTCGAAGAGTAGTGACAACCTTACAATGTTCAAAAGTACCCTCACTTGAACCTAAACTTCCCACACTGTTTTGACCTTGTGGATTTTGGATGGGTTGAGATGGAAGTTTCCCTTTCTCTTGTTGAAGGTTACCTATAGACGAGGTTAACTTGGTTATCTGGGATCTCACATCATTCAGAGCAGTTCGGAATTCTGTGTTTGTGGATTGCTGGGTTTGTACGAACTGTGTAACAATATCCTCCAGACTTCTCTTATGTGGAGGTTGATATGGTTGTGGTGATGGAGTTCCTTGATTTGGTGGCTGGAAACCTTGATTAGGGTTCACAGGAAACCAGCAGGGAACGATTTTGGGAAATGGTGGAATGGAATTTGTAAAGCCATGGTTTTGGTAATGAGGACCTTGGTTGTTTGGCAAGTTATTTGGCCCTCCTTCATTTCTCCAACCAAAATTAGGGTGCTTACCCCATCCAGGATTATATGTTTCAGAGTATAGAGAATTGAAAGGTTTCCTTTGGTAATTAAGGGCATTGGCTTGCTCTTAATTGCACCTTTTACTTGAGGAAGGTTTGGGCACTTGATGGTTGAATGCGTAGGATCATCACATATAATGCATGGCTCCTCCACTCTGGGTCCAGTGGGTACCGAAGGTATTTGAGGCACACTAGTTACCTCATGTACCTTTTTCATCTCTATGACCTCCAATTTCCTTGTTAAATTGGCAATTTTTGCTTGCAACTCATCATTTTCTCTTAAGTGATGGATTCCGCCCCCGCTGATGCGCTATGCACTTTAGCAGTGTCTATGAAGGTTTTAGTCTCCCAAGTTCGAGCATTCTCTGCTATAGTGTCAAAAAGTTGGATTGCTTCCCTAGCACTCTTTTCATAGAATTCGCCGCACACATCATCTGATGTACTGTTTATTATTCAAGGATAATCCTTGATGAAAGTACGCACATATTTGTCCTACATCCAATCCATGGTGAGGGATAGCATGGACAAGGTCCTTATATCTTTCCCATACCGCAGCAAAAGGTTCACCTGGCTTTTCAGAAAAATTCTGAATTGCTCGCATGAGAGCATTGGTACGCGGCAGAGGGAAAATTTGTTAAGGAATTCATTCCGCATGTTTTCCCATGTGTATCAATTAGGTGCAAGGGAATGAAACCAGATTGGCCTTCCTTAAAGCAAAAGCGAAAGAAACCAAACAGACATGGAGAGGTGAACCAAATGGAGAGGAAAAATTTCACCAGACATCCTCAAAGTCCTCATAAATGAGTAAGGGTTCTCAGATTCAAACCCTTGGTACACGGGTAGAAGACTGATCATTTCCGACTTCATCAGAAATTGATTGGCCTCTTCAGGAAGGCGAATACAAGAATTGGTTGTGGTTATTTGAGGTTGTAGAATTTCTCGAAGGGTTCTTTCTACGTTAGGCAAAGGAGCAGGGTGGACTCTATATTGATTCTGCTGAAGGTTACCATTTCCACCTCCTAGCACTGGGGTTACTGGTAGTGTAACATCACCTCCATGTTGTGGAGGTTCATGGAATCCTTGTGGGTTAACCAGGAATTCGAAAAGGAACACAAAATACATGTTGCCGAGCCTCAGGATGATCCATTTGAGGTAAAATGTTATCTTGAAACACTGGGCTTATTATGGATTCCTCAGAGTTTCTAGGAGATAAAATTCTGACTAGTCGGTGTTTCTCGTTGCGAGCCCAAACTGAGATGCACTAGGTCCACTCTTTATAAGGAAACACCCACTAAGAATTTTCACTAAAACGAATTAAAAAGAAAAGTAGAGAACGTACCGGATTTGCAATGCAATTGCAAATTACATCTAGCTCTTCGCATCAACTGATTAGTCACATCTCAAGAACGGCGCCTAAAATGCTTCGTCCTTATTCGTATGCCGAATTCTATTCCCAAGCGTAGGAATTACAGTTGTCTAGCATTGTAATACTATGGGAATCCACAGGTCATCTCCACAGGGAGTGGTCTGATTTAGTTGACTTCAAGAGGGAGCTACTCTCCCAAAAGTGTGATTTAAAAGAGAATTGTAGGTTGTTTGATTGAATGGTTGATTGGTTTGAATGTTTTAAAATGTAAAGACAATTGGCCGGGATTTTTAGTGGTTCCACTCACTTATGATCATAAATCCCACCTCTTATTTACAAACTCATCTAGAACCATTGATAAATGGTCTTGATGGAGAATTTATCTTTAAATGCTCTTTGAAAATAAGGATGATTGAATAACACAAGCACTTGTTCCCACTACGAACCCCGCTTGCATTTTCAGATCACAACGTGTACCGAGGATATCTCGCTCACATCGTCACAAGAATATGCCCAACCAAGGATTTAGTACACAAGGATTAACATCACAATCCATTGAAGTTCAAAAGAGGAATCGAGGACTATACCTTGATCAGAGTAAGCCTCCGCAGACTCCAACAAGAAGGGTTTAGAACCCATAAAAACTTATAAGAATAATTATAATCAAGAGAGTTCAATCATAAAAACAATACTGAGGAAATCGTAACTCACTTGCAAAACCTCGAGAATGAAAAATATGAAATAATTAAGATTGGAAAACGAATTAATTATTTATACTGAAAGATTACAAATGCTTGAATTGTAAAAACGCCAAAGAAAAAGAGTCTTCAATCTGGATCTCTAAGAAATCAACTCAAAACAATGGAGGGAACTCCTCTCCTATGAAAACCTAACCCTAGAAGTCCAAAACTGCCTTTTCCTTGTTTCCTCTTGCTTTTTTACCCCCCTGCGATGTGATTTTCCCCTTTGGTTGCTGACAAGAGGCCTCACGTTTCAAATCGACCCCGATCAAATCTCGCAATTCTATGCAGTGTACTCTAAGACACTCACATCATTAATGCCAGATGTGTACCGGCACATTCGTGTACCAAACACTTCGTCCACTGCCACTTTTTTAGCTAGGTGTACCGGTACACATAAATGGTGTACCGGTACACTTTGCTCACTGGTGCTTTTCTAGCACCTGAGTCAACTCGCCGATCGCTTGCCCACATCCTCGCATCGCTCCCCATTACAAATTCGTACACTTTATGCTTTTGGGACCTAGAAGACCCGTGATGAGTCTAAAAAAACACAAAGAGATTAAAAGTACCTATCCTCATGCTGAATGGGTAAATTCAGATTTGTATGTGCTAAATTCTACTATAATTATCAAGCCAATTGTGTATTCATCAAGGTACCTTCCGATAGGTAATCCGACCCCGACCCGTAAACTTAGTTTTCTCGCAGTAATCGCATTTTTCCATACTCGGGAGTCATTGGGGCTTTTGTTCTTACTTGGTTTTCCCTTGCAAATAACAACAAAAAGTAGTGGCGACTAAAGAAACTGTCTTCCCAGGACGGATTTTCCAAAACTCGAAAATCAACCCACATTTTCTTTTCATTTTTTTATTTTCCCCATTTTCAGCAAGCGAATACGCCGGCCCGTGGATCGGGTAGGTCCATAAAATTACACTCACTGGGATCAACCTAAATCTTCTAGTTTCATAAGAGGATCAAACTTGAACCTGAATGGGGTCTATCGGAGCACATGGTTCTCTCGACGGCAGTTCTCAGCGTTATGTGATAATCGATGATCATACACTGATTGGTATCAGCCACATTTGGTGATTTGTTTATGCTTAAAGGTTCACCTTTTGATTATAGCATGCTTTCATTATTAACGCATCTAGCTATGATATTGGAATTGTGGCTTAGAGGATCTGATTGTGTAAATATTGTGGATTGCTTCATTGTTATGATGACAAATTGTCGCATGACTACCTTTCTCGCATGACTGCTTGATTTGTTCAGGTTTCGTGGGGTGCGGTTGTATCCCCATCGCTCGAATCACGAGTCTTGGTCGGCCATTCCTCGTTGATTGCTTATGTTGCTTGGGAGTTATTCCCAACTGTTTGCCTTCGACCAATGATTCGTGCCACTGTAGGGTGATTTGGAATCAACAATATTTTGTTTCCTATGTTCCTCCTACTGCCGTAGTCAAGCTATTGCAGTATAGCGGTCTAGGGTCGAACACGGGATGGGTTTTCATCCCACGAATGATTCTGCATCAGTGATGGAAATGGTGAGACTTTTTGTTTGGATTTTAGGATTTGTTTAAAAACAGGGGAAGTTGTTTGTTCACCGACTAACCGTGAATGGGCTAACGTGAAATGTGAAATGGTAACTTGAAGGCTCGTCACCAGCTTGATAATATGGGGCTATTATATGTCCTCGGTTATTTCCTGCATTAGGGCAAATGACATATAGTCATAGCCAAACCTGGGATCTTGTTTAGCCATAAAAACCTAACCCTAGAATCACTCCTATTTGAGTCAAACCAAATACTACATTCAAAGTCCTATCTAGTTAGAAACCCTAGCATTTAACCTCTTTTAATGGCTCAGAATGACATCTAGAAGATATCAGCATCTACCATTACACCACTAAACCCTAAAGTATGACAGTATTAATCGCAAAGACATTAAATGGTATTTAAACCCTAGTTTGGAAAGTTAAGGGGAATCATAAATGCCGTATCGGTAACATTCAAAGCATGAGGACAACTCCGCAATGCCCAAAACCAAGCTAGCAACCCTTCTTCAAAGTTATGAGGCTTAGCGTTATCCCTTGAGTCCCATCTCTATGGTGTTTGCGCTCAGAAAATGAGAGAAAGAAGAGAGAAGAGAGCAAAGTAAACCTAAATGAAAAGTCATGGAAATGTATAAAATGAAAAGTTCCTCCTTGCCATAAAGTCAGTAGGGCTTATATAGTCAACCCCAAAAGGTGTGGAAATACAAAAATAAAATATGAAATTACATAAGGGACAAAATGGTAAAGATCAAAACGGTCGCTTGGAACTGTAAACATTAAAACACATGAGGAATTTCATTATAAAGAAATTTAGTTATAATGGTACTTCAAGAATAACAAATGCCAAATAGCCGAAATTCTACAGACAGCAATGGAAATTCTAGCCACAAGAACTTCGCCAGCTGCGAAATTTTGCTAGCCTAGCGAATTTTCACATATGTACTCGCTAGGATTGCAAAATCTTCACATGATCAACGGTCCTAGCGAAATTTTTCAATCATAGCTTAAAAATTCCTCGCTTTGTCTCGTCGCTTTGCCACGCATCACTGTACTTTTTATTCATCACTTTGCCTTCAATTCTTCACTCCATCTTGACATTTCAATGCCTGGCCTGGTGAAATTACAAGAGGATTCTTGCATTCAAAGACCAATAAGGCCAAGCTTGCCGACCTAAGTTCCCAAGACCTCGAAAACTATCCAAAACTATCTCAAAACAACCGGGTTACAAGTGGGTACGCACACAATTGGCTTAATCATGATTAGTGAAAGCACTAAAACCTATCTTGAATAGGGGTTAAATAGCACTTTTGGCACTAATCACACCCCCAACGTGCATTATCGTTGTTAGTCCCTAGCAATGCTAAAAATAATAATGGATGCATACGTGTTTTTACAAAAGTGTATATGGCCTTAAAAAGTGTGTCATTGCGTAAGTCGCTCCTTTGATATGAATAATTTACACCCGCTCAAAATCAACATGAAAGAACTAAACCATATAAGAACTAGTTTTATGTCACTGATCCAAGGAAATCAACCTAATTTCACCAAAATCTAATCGTTTCCTGGGTAACTGTACTGAGCTAATAAAATGCAAAGCTATTCCTCCCCAACCTAGCTACTCATGGCCTTAAACTGACCAACCTAAATAGGATCACACCTTATTTCTTCCTTGATTAAGCATGTAGGTGCAATGCTAAAAACTCGACTTCACCAAAGTCCGTAATCTGGGTCCACCGATGACTTCAACCACTACACAGGCATCAAGCCAAAAGGATCAATTGACTACAAACTCGCATGCTTCACCCCAGACCGAATGACTTCGAGAATTAAGCACCTACAATCACAACTCTACCCATTCACCCGTAGCGAATAATTAAGTCGATGACTCCCAACCAATTAAGGTTTAGGGCATCGGGCTTTAAAGGCTTTATCCATATACCCTTCGGACCGTGTTCGGGTTTCAAGGCAAAGCGTCACGGCTTTTATTTTTCTTTTTCTTCTTTTCTTTTTCCTTTTGCTTTTTCTTTTCCTTTTTAGAAGACTACATTGGCCTTCATATATGGGTAACACAAACCTATTATGGGTCACACCGTGTCTAAGGTCGGGGCTTTGCAAGGTGAAAAGAAGTATATAATTTCACAACCTAGCTGGTGCACACCTGTGCAAGTAGCGAATTAGCCAGCGGGGAATGTTCAAGGTTGTGTATGCTGAAACTTCAAATGACCAAAAACTAAATCATGTATGGAATTGTTCTATTACTAAGATAACATACAGGGTTTCAATTTTCCAATTAAAGGCAAGAGTAGATATACAAAATGTAGACACAAAAGGCAATTTAAGAATTAAAGAGAAATGAATTCCGCTATCAAGTAGACATGTATTACCAAAGAAAACTAAATTCCAAATATATGCAAATTACCTCTAACTGGCTTGGCTTCGATTGCAAAAACCAACGGGATGGAACCGCACTCCTCAAACATGGTGGTCGGAAAAGGGTCATTTCATTTGTTAGTGTTAATGCAATCACAACATAAAGAAATAAAAATAAAAATTTTAAACAAAAAGAAATTTAATCAAACTAAACAATAAGATCAAGGGTTTTTGGGGACTGCTGTGAGCCACCCTTAGTGTGTGGATCGTAGGACTCCCAGGAGGGTCCGTATACTTCTCCTCGATACAATTGGCCGCACAATATGTGGCTTCACCTCTCATTCATCGACTTTGATCAATCGTTATCATTTGGATTGAATAGGTCCACCGAACTATCAAAGTCATTTAACACGAATGGACCCGTCCATCGCGACTCGAGCTTCGTCTTAAATAGATGGAGCTTGAGTCATACAGAGGACTTGGTCCCCTGCTGAAATTTTTCCGCTTATCATTTGATCATGCCATTTTTTTGATCTTTCCTTTGCAATCTTCGAATTCAAGTAGGCATCATTTCGTATTTTCCAACCTATTGAGATCACATGAATCTCTTGACTTTCGGCCTCACACGTGATCCACAAGTTCACTTGATTGCCCTCCATGCCTTGTATTCGATCTCCACTGGAAGGTGACATGCTTACCACACTCAACCGATGCAAGGGACATTCCAAGGATTGTCTTAAAGTCGCTCAGCCTACGAATCAAGTAGTTTAATGGACCGCCTTTCTGTTGTCATACCTCACCTTCATTAAAATGGTCTTGATCTCTCTCAAGAAGTAAGTTCTACTTGACCACTTGTTTGAGGATGGTAATGGGTGGCCATTATATGTTTCACATCGTATTTAGCCATGAGTTTTTCAAAAGGTTTGTTACAGAAATGTGAACCTCCATCACTAATAATGGCTTTTGGGACCCCGAACCTAGAAAAGATGTTTGCTTTCAAGAATTTAAGCACTACCCTGTGGTCATTGGTTTTGCAGGGGATTGCTTCAACCCATTTGGACACATAGTCCACTCCCACCAAAATATATGTATGACCATAAGATGTGGGGAACGGTCCCATGAAATCGATGCCCCAAACATCGAATAGCTCGACCACTAAAATTGGGTTTAGGGGCATCATATGACGGCGAGACAATTTCCCGAGTCTTTGGCATCTATCACATACACGGCACATTTGGTGTGCTTCTTTAAACAAGGAAGGCCAGTAGAAACTGCATCAAGCAAAGACCTTCATTGTCGGCCTTCCGAGACTAAAGTGACCACCATAGGCACTCTTGGCGTTGACTTTTAGAATTCCCCCTACTATTCTTCCTCAGCACACACTTCCCGATTATCCGATTCAAGACAAGATTTAAACAAGAAGGGCTCTTCCCAATAATATGAATGGATCTTAGCAAAGAAATACTTCCTATCCTGTTCTTTCCAATCATATGGGATTTCTCCTGTTGCAAGGAAATTGGCAATGTGAGCATACCAAGGAGCTCTTTCCAAATGGGTATTTAGAGACTCTTCAGAAATTCATCATTGATGGGTGGACTATGAGTGTCATAATACGTTAACCTAGAAAGATGATCTGCCACCACATTCTCTACCCTTTTGTCTTTGATTTGGTGTTAAATTAAGGTATGAACCACCTGATAAGCCTTGCTTTGACATTTTGCTTGGTCAGAGATATTTCAAAGCGGAATGGCTGTAAAAATGACTATATCAGACCCGACCAAGTATGCTCAAAACTTGTCTAAGGCGTAGACTACTGCCAACAATTCCTTGTCTGTAGTAGTATAATTCCTTTGTGCTTCATTCAAGGTTTTGCTTGCATAGTAATTGCTACGAGGTTTCATCCTCTTGGCTGGCACGCTCCGATAGCAAAATCACTTGCAGCACACATCACTTCAAAAGGCAACCGCGCTAGGTGCTCAGACTATCAGCGAGTCAGTCAGACCTCGCTTCAAAACTCTCCCCGAAATTCTTTCTCCCAAACAAATTTGGCATCTTTCTAGGAGCTTGTACAAGGGTTTAGCAATCTCTCGATAGAAGTCTTTAATGAATCTTCTATAGAAGCCCCGCATACTCAAGGAATCGCTTAACTGCTTTTACATTTGTTGAGATGGTTTGAGATAAGTTCAATTTTCGCTTGTCAACTTTTATTCCCTCGTTGGATATAATGTACCCCAAAGACAATTCTTAGTTAACCATAAATGGCACTTCTCCCAAATAGCACCAGGTTCTTCTCTATGCACCTTCGCAGATGACTTCCAGATTGGGCTCGACATTCTTCAAAATCATCATATATCGTGATATCATCCATGCGTAATATCTTCCATTATACGCTCCACCATATCGAACATACTAAGCATACATCTCTAAAGTATCGGGCGCGTGGTAGCGCCAAAGGCATCCTCCTGTACGCATAGGTGCCAAATGGACAAGTAAAGGTGGTCTTTCTGATCCTCCGTGCAACTGATCCGAAAGTACCCCTCAATAACCATCCAAAAGCAAATAGAACGGGTGTCCAAACTCTCTCTTAAGGAGTCGATCGATAAATGGCAATGGAAGTGATCTTTCTTGTTACCTCTACTGAAAGCCTCCTATAATCTATGCACACTTCCACCCCGTAGTAAGTCGGTAGACAATTCTTCACCTTCATTTTTCACAGCTTGTCACTCCCGACTTCGGCACCACTGGTTGGGCTTACCGGCGCTAATGAAATGGAGTAAATGATAACGACTGGAGTAATTTTAGACTTCAATGCGAACTAATTTCCCAAGTGGAGTTCAATCCTACCGTGGCTGCCTAACAGCCTTAGATTCCTCTTCTAGGTAAATGTGATGTGGGTGCGTATTTATGGTTTATGCTCAAATCAAAATTTTCTACCCCAAGGCTCGTTTGTTCCTTTTTTGAGAAGGTGTTATGTTGAGTTTCGTGAAGGGTCAACAGTGATGAAATCACCATCGACATTGCCCATTCTCTTCCAGAATGCATTTTAACTCAATCGGGAGAGGTTTGAGCTCTAATCGTTGAGGTTCTTTGGTTCATCATCATCAGAGGTAGAACTTCTATTTTTCTCCTCCAGCACTTCGCCTCTAAGCTCATGCATCGAGGTTCTTCGCTTCTCCGAGGCATTCGACAACCTCGGGGTTAATATGATCTTGCACCCGCGTTCATTAGTCTGCTCTTCAAGGATTGCATCTATTATACAGATTTCTTCACAGTCATCTTCCTCTAAATGCATATGCCTTTTACTCAAATGAAAGATATTGCGCTCTAAGGTCGGTATTTCCAAATCGAGTTGCATAACCCTATTTCGCAGCTTATTATGGTATCTGCGCTAAGAATGGCCTCCCAATATGATGGGTACATGATTACCCTACCGTAATCACCAGGTCAAGTACGACAAAATCTAAATTTTGATAGTAAAATTTGTCCACTTGTATTAAACATCCTCAATGGTCCCTTCGGGTATTTTAATGTAATTCCATCTATAGTGACAAGGTGATGGACGGGGCTCATCACCCAAACCAAGTTGCTTGTACATGGAGCACGTACAAAAGGTTCACACTAGCCCCAAGTCTAATAGTGCCCACACCAATGTCATCGTTAACCGAGATCGTAGGACATCCCTGTCTTTATTTCACCGAGTCTTGCACTCACAATAAGACTCACTAAGCCGCCAAAAGGCCTTTTTATTTACATTGAGACCTCTTTTTACCGTGCATAAGTCCTTCAAAAATTTTGCATAGGTGGGGACTTGTTTGATCATGTCAAGGAGAGGAATGTTAACTTTCACTTGCCGTAAAACCTCTAGCATTTCTGTTTGGTTAACGGAATTTTTCTTTTTTCGGAGAGCCTGTGGGAATGGAGGGGTACACTGTTCTTCACCTCTCCCTATTTGTTGGATCGTTCTTTCTTGTGGCGGGCTGCCATCGTGGCCGACTGTTCAGAGCCGGGACCGCTGGTCTCAGCTTTTACCACTTAATGTCACCACCGCTCGACTTCATCAATTCTGCATTTGGACTACGGTTGAGCCTATTTCATGCATTCTCCGATGTCGTCGACTGGAAGGAAATTTGTCCTTTCTAATCCCGCCGGGCCGTTGCACAACTTGAAATTCGTGAGTGCACACTGCTCCGCTTCGTTGAAAGTGAGCTGACGCTTCACTTTTCGATACCCGTATTATCTACCACCTTCGTTTCTTCTACAAACATGCCTACCACTTTACTTAATCTGTGGATTGCCTCAAGCCAACAGAGAAGAAGGCGGCTTTGTTGTGTTGAAGTGGGCCAAGCGCTCTTTGTGCTCACCTTCAGGAATATATGCAGGGGATTTTGGTTTCCATGACATGTTCGGATGATTTCTCAAAGGTAGGGTTATAGGTATTTGTATGGGTTTGTGGGTGGTTTATTTTGATCGGGACATGGGCATGCTCTTGGCAGCGGTGTTCCCGGAGGATGACTATTATCGGCAGTCAAAACAAAATGGATGAATGTAGGTAACTCGATTCTTGCTGCGATTCGTGCGCTTCTCATTTCCGGCTCACCCAACCTTACGAGTCAAAGTGGTCGGTTTGCTTTCATCTCAGTGTCTTACGAAGTGCATAAATGCCCCCTGCACGGTGGTTAGAGGCCTCGATCTTTACCTTCCCTTGGATTGGTTCATCCCATACCTTTAGGTTTCGATACATAGTTCAAAAAGTCCATGGCCTACATCCAGGGTTTGCTCGAAAAGTTACCTCCACACATGGTTTCCAATAGGCACTTCATGGTGGAACATACCATCATAAAAATGATTCACTGCATCCATGTATCAAAACCATGGTGTGGGCGTAAGTGATCATTCGTGAGATCTTTCCCAACACTGATAAAACTTCTCATTGTCGTAGGCCGAGTAAGTGTAGATATGTCTTTTCAAGCTGTTGGTCTTTGTTGCACTGAAGAATTTCTTCAAAAATTCAGCTTGAAGATCGGCCCAATTTCTAATTGTCAGCCTTAATGGTGAGCCATATTTTGGCCTTATCTTCCGGTCTGTCGAGGGAATGCTTTCAGCTTGAGCAAATCCATGTCGATTATACCCTCCTTAAAAGTTATGCATACTTCCTCAAAATCCCGTATATGTGAATATGGATTTTCATTTTCCATACCATGAAATGTGGGAAGCAGGGGCACTAGGTAGGGTCTCACTGCTACATCCTCAGCAGGAGGTATGATGCGGGGAAAGAGCACTAACTCTGGGAGGTGTGTATGTGATCCACTCTTGAGCCTATATCTTGATGGATTATTGGGGGATTGCTTGTTGACTCTGCTTTGTTCCTCGGAGTGGGGATCTACATGATCCTTGTACTGCTTGATTTCCATGACCTTGCTCATTTGGTGCACTCCTCCTTGCAATCTACACAGTATCCCTCACCTGTCCCGATCTTTTGCACTAAAACACTGTTTACACAAAATGAAACAAAACAAGAACCTGAAACAAAGCTTGACAAAGAAAGGTCGAGTGTTAGCTAGAACAATGACGTAAAAATAAAGCGTGCGATAATTGCCAAGTGAAAACTGCGGTTCGCACATAGTCAAAAGAGTTTAGAGGTCACCACACTTGTAATGTGGTTACAAGTACATCAACTCATCATCGTAGTATGGCGCACCCGTCGACAACGCGCCATTTGATTAGATTACCCGCGGTGAGTGATTCGGAATCAACAATATTTTGTTTCCTATGTTCCTCCTACTGCCGTAGTCAAGCTACTGTAGTATAGCGGTCTAGGGTCGAACACGGGGATGGGTTTTCATCCCACGAATGATTCGCATCAGTGATGGAAAATGGTGAGACCTTTTGTTTGGATTTTAGGATTTGTTTAAAAACAGGGGAAGTTGTTTGTTCAGCGACTAAGCATGTGGCTTAATGTGAAATGTGGAAATGTCCTGGTAACTTTGAAGGCTTGGGTCACTAGCTTGATAATATGGGGCTATTAAAATGTCCTCGGGTTATTTCCTCGCATTAGAGCGAATGACATATAGTCAGAGCCAAAACCGGATCTTTGTTTAGCTATAAAACCTAACCCTAGAACCACTGTTGAGTCAAACCAAATACTAAGCATTCAAAGTCCCATTCAGTTAGAAACCCTAGCATTTAACCTCTTTTTAATGGCTCGTAAATGACATCTAAAGGATATCGGTGTATACACCATTAGAATGCCTTTGAACCCTAAAGTATGACAGTATTGACCAAAGAAGACATTAAATGGCATTAAACCCTAGTTTGGAAAGTTGGGAATCATAAATGTTGTACCTGTAACATTCAAAGCATGAGGACAACTGTGACCCAAAACCAAGCTAGCAGCCCTCTCTTCAAAGCTATGAGGAAGCCTTGAAGGCATCCACTTGAGTTGTCTCATCCTCCAAGGGGGTGTTTTAATGATCGAAAATGAGAGAAAGAAGAGAGAAGAGAGCAAAGTAAACCTAAGAGAAATAGAAAATTTGCGAAATGTATAAAATGAAAAGTTCTCGGTTACAAAGTTGTAGGGGCTTATATAGTCAACCCAGGTGTGGCTAAAAAAATTCCTAAAATGTAAATTACATAAGGGACAAAATGGTAAAATATCAAAAGCGTGGTCGTTTGGAATCAGAAATACCAAAAACCGCAGGCTAAGGAATTTTTGCTATATGTGAAATTTCGGCCCAGCTAGCGGAAATTTAGCTGCTTACAGAAATTCTACGAGAGATAGCGAAAATGGAAAATTTGGCTAGCTCACGATAAATTAGCTAGCTAGCGAAATTAAGTAACCTAGCGAGAACCTCACATAAGCGAAATTTCGTTAGGATGCGAAATTTTAGCTATGATTGCGAAATTTTCGCAATCTAAGCAACACCATAATCATAAAGTGCAGCATTCCTAACTTCCTGTTTACTCACGCATCACTTCTTACTTTTTATTCGTCACTTTGCCTTCAATTCTTCTCCATCTTGACATTTCAATGCCTCAACTTGGTGAAGTACCGAGATTCGCGTCGGCACCAATAAACCCAGACTTCTTGTGAAGTTCCAAAAGACTGAAAACTATCAAAACTATCTCAGAAACAAATCAAAAGCGCTAAGTGGGCATGCACATGACAATTGGCTTAATTCATATGATTAGTGCGCAAAAAACACTCAAAACCTATCTTGAATAGGGCTCAAAATAGCACTTTTTGGGCACTAATCAACCAAGCTAGGGGTTTGGAATAGGGTCTAGCATAAGGGCTATATTGATGTATGGGAGCACTATGGAGATGACGGATGTTCGAGCAATGAAGACCTGTATAGCTATGAGCTAGATTTCATGGATACATGCGTGGCGATTAATGTCACTTTGATTGTTGATTGGATCTCGAGTTGTGTATCCTTGTGGGTACGGTCTTATAGCCTTTTAGGACTTACCTCTTCTCTTTGTTAGCTTCTGAGCCATCTTACCCCTAAGGTATTACCATGTCAGAATCTCGCTCCTGCATGTGGAGCCATTTATCAGATTAGATGTTAACATCACATGTCAGCTCATTCCCTTAGAGGATTTCATTGTGGGATTGCATTACTGGATTGATTTCCGGATTGATAGTCACATGGACTGAATTACCCCTTTCCTTTTAGAGGATTATTGATTAAGAGCGACCTGGGTTCCCGAGCTTGGATTTGTATCGGAGGTAGACTCGTTAGAAATTCAAATCCACACAGTCAGTTAGAACAGACATCAAATCATAGAGATATGGACTCTCGATGCAGCTCTTTGTCGACCAATTGCATTTGGTGCTCGATACCGTAGCATCTCTCTGGATTCTATATTGGGATGGGACGGAGGATTGATGGGCATCGGGCCCAACCATTGCCAATTTTGGGAGCACCCATGAAGCTCTACCCCATCCACCACTACCACCATCATCTGGACCTTTATGCAGCGGAACTTCTACGATTCCACCTCCACCACCCGCCCATTATCTGGACCTTTGTCTTAATGAGGACTACTCTGATTCCACCTTCACCGCCTGCCCCAGTTCCAATCGGCCTACTTTGGTTGGGCTTTGTTCTACATGGTATCACGAGACCATGCCACATTTTGTTGTGACCCCATGCAGGTATTGATGGCCTCGGGCTGAGTATCGATAAGTTGGCGACGGAGGATCGGGTCTGCATGTTTCGTGGAGTTATAGGTTGGAGACCGGATATGATAACCTTCCGGTGCGGCCACGGAGTTGAGTTCATGCGGACATTGAGAGGTACACTGGGATAGG
This sequence comes from Tetrastigma voinierianum, assembly GCA_016808115.1. NCBI lineage: Eukaryota > Viridiplantae > Streptophyta > Magnoliopsida > Vitales > Vitaceae > Tetrastigma > Tetrastigma voinierianum. Next base: position 338,827 of record JAEQBH010003866.1, read on the forward strand.
GTGCCCCCGTATTCACTTGCAGTTATATAGCGCTGTTATGCACGGGCATAGATTGGATGAGGCATAGATGATTATGCTTTTTCCTCTGTCGCTGAGTGGTGCCGCTCAGCGTTGGTTTGCATCATTGGACCCTTCGAGGCGTAGGACATGGGCTGATTTAGGACAAGAGTTTATCAAACAATATTCTTTTAATACTATAGTGGACGTATCCCGGAGAGAGTTGGAGGCCCTCAGGCAGAGGCCGGATGAGTCAGTTACTTCATTTATCTCCCGATGGAGGGAGAAGATATCACAGATTATAGATAGACCCTCAGAGCGCGATTAGATCAGCATGATTATCGATCTTGACCTCGCTTTGCTAGGCATCTCATGGAGCTTCCACAGAGACGGACTTTGGATCATTGGTTCGGGCCTACATGGCATTGAGGAGGCATATCTAGAAGAGAGGATTATGGAGTAAGAGATCTTCTCCTTAGGACTCAGGGGAAGAAGCAAGGGTCGAGGACCCGGACCATCGGATGTTGGTGCCATTGGCATGACGAGGACACGGTCCCCACGTCACCGCCGTTTGGTGATTTCGGACACCATACGGATGATAGGGCGGGGTCGGTCTGGACCGGCTACTCCTTCGGGCCCGGTTGAAACTGCACCCATTCGCCACCACGGCCGATTATATGCTACCTGAGCGCCTCGGGAGGCCCTTTATGCAGTACCATCGTACGATATAGAGCATCGCCTCGGTCGGCTAGGCTAGGCGGTTTACAGCCTTCGGATGCCAGGCAGGCATTTCAAGATTGGTTGAAGGGGTTTGATTATTCCCTTACCGGACCACCGCTCACAACCTACCCACACGGATTGAGTGGATCCCATTTATTAGCATCATGGGCGGGTCATGTCTGAGATAGTTGGCTATTGCGGGAACACTATTGAGAACTTGATTGATCGGGGTTTGGTTGGTTAGGGCGTCACCGTGACTCTGAGACTGCTACCCTCATGACACTAGAGGCATTGCCTCTACCCTCGAGTGTACATTTGATTGAGTATTCGAGGATGAGATATTCATGATGGGATGGGATGGAGGCTCCTGACTAATCGGTTGGCATCACTAGGCTTCCAGTTTTAGTGTATATGCACTCGGGGTCGACGGGGTCTCAGGCCATTTAGATTGATTCGGATAGTGTTCCCCGACCAGACAGCAATATCGCCGGTATACTTGCAGCATGTTCCTCCCATGACACCTTTCATTCTGTTCCCGGAGGAGTATGCCGAGTACACATAGAATGTTCAGTTATTCTACGAGGAGTGGGGGTAGCTCGACCCCACTGTTGATAGACCTTTTCTTGGCATTGATGATAGAGATGAGATTCGGAAGATGATGAAATTTTACGCCTGACTCTGCACTCGAGACTGCATTTCCATTTGGAGCTTATTGGCCTCCATCCCGGCCACACATAGAGATGCGTTGATCGGGCTCTTTGTCGGATTGGGTTGACACTACTACCACCCCCGAGGGCCGATCCTTTCTAGGTGGATATGGCTACATACATAACATTTTAAACCCGATGATTTACCACTTGAGGGGATTAAGCCATGTTCGTCCCTTATTCATTGATGTTGCTTGATAGGGTCGAGAGGTGCGGAGTCGGTCTTGCTGAATGACGGCACCACCCTAAACGTTTATCCGCTAGTTCGCGCCATTGCTTCCAGGATTTTCACCATCCGGGTTTTGGGCCATCCACACGGATCATTCAAAGCTTATGATGGGTTCAGAGGACAGTTTGGGTACTAGCACACATGTCATGATTGGTCTGGTCATATACTCCGCTATAACGGGTTTGAGGATCGATCATCCTTTAACACACTTCTTGAGTGGCCCTTGGATTCATGAGGCGGGTGCTATACCATCTTCCTTTCATCAGAAGGTGAAGTTCATACATGAGGGCGCATTATCACGATACGATCATTAGAATGTTATTACTTCCTGCGAACCGGTCTACGGATCAGCCCGCGGTGAGAATGACCTACATTGACCCGGGTTTACATTCGGCGGTTCAGGTTGTTGCTGAAGGATGACCGCCGGACATGGTACCCATGTCATTCGACCCGATCTGATAGCACTTTGGTGCTAGCATGATAAGAGGCATGTCTTATATGCTGGTTTGGGATTAGATTGCGCGCCGGCGAAGTCAGCGAGTTTACTACTACGAGTTGATCATGACATATCTTATGGGTTGGGTTACATCCACGGCAGCGGATGTCTGTGACACATGGCACGGCTAGCATTAGAGAGTAGAGCTCGCATGCGGCATTCCATTCGATTATCCTTAAGCGCCACGCACCGGTTGGTTGGCTATTTTACGGAGGATGGAGTATGCACCCAGCATGGGAGTTGACCATGTTCAAAGATGGCTGAGATTCAGAGCTGTTCGGCCATACTCTAGGACATGTTATTTGAATTCGGAGACCATAGCCACTCGAGGCCGTGACGGTTACCCCCATCAGGATGAGCTAGTGTGTTTTCCATGTGCTTTCTGAGAAGTCATGACTATGATCTACCTATGGTTAGGGGATGAAAGCCCGATGGAGTGACTCTTCTGATACCTACATGGGCCGAGATGGACATGATCGGTAGCGCTGGCCAGTTTCCTTGTCTGACCAGCGTGGGCCCATTCTACTTTGACATGTTTGGGTTTCTATGATTGATTCGATCTTTTGTGACACTTGCTGGCGCTTACCTTGTACCCAATGGACATGATCGACAGCAGCATTACGGATGTTTCCGCCCGAGGCCCCGAGTCGCTTTTGATGTATTTGGAATTTCTATGCTTGAGTTTGATGATGATGGGCTTGTTGCTACTGATATTACTCATGATCTTTGTTTACATTGAGGAGCGTCCGACTCTTGTGGACCACACCTCTTTCTTTGACAATAATAGGGTTTGTCACCCACTTTGATGACATTTACGATGGTAATAATGACGGGAGTATTTTGGTACTCGCTTGTGTCACAACATTTTTCCTTTGATTGCACCACCCGGCTCCATGACTGCGTGCTTATACGATGTTAATGATATGGGAGACGAGATGACCCACTAGGTGGTGGGTGATCTAAACCGCGAATCAGGAGGCAGAGAGAGAAAGTTACTCGTTTACGATAGCGGATAGATTTTGGTGTGCAGTTCAGGCCGGAGACTAAATTGGCTCTTCCCTATCTCTGGATGAGGAGTAAAGTGATTGACATGCTCATGCTTGGATGTATTTGCATGGTCGTATGAGGATGCAGAGACTGACCCGTATAGTTCGACATCGTACGTGCGCCCACGTCTTGTAGGCGATTAAGCGAGAAATTGAGGAGGCTACACACCTCGATGGAGCCACATGGAGACTGAGAAGAAATTAGGAAGCAATTGTCTTAATACTATGGGGTGTAGTATCTGGTGCTGCAATATAGTCCCCATTCTCAAGGATACCTTTGCAGACCAGGACGTGACTTTGATTGGAATAAGGCCCGACCCAAGGATGATTTTCCCTCCCACACATTGATATGTTGTAGTTGTAATCTTGAGGGCACCATGTTGTCAGCCATGGATGGGTTCTGGGTATAACGATTTTGAAGTGGCTCCCAGAGGTGTGAAGACTTCTTTCATCACTTGAATGGAATTGCCTACCTTTCTGAGGTTGTGTGCCATTTGGGTTGAAGAAAAATGCAGGGGGCCACTATCGAAGGTAGCTACTCCTGTCACGCGATACGATGCATAAAGATGTTGGTATACGTGGATGACATGATAGTGAAATCAGTAGAATGGAGATCGCCATGACCTTAGAGATTCTTTGAGGGTCGGACAAATTCAGTTATGAGATTGAATCAAGAAGTGCACCTTTGAGTAACGGGAAGTGCCTAGTCACATTGTTAGTGAGCGTGGTATGGGGTTGATCCGGGGAAAAGACAGGCCGTACTGACGTGCCCGACTCAGGGCCAGAAAGAGATCCCAGGAGGCTTTTAGGTGACTAAGTACTTAAGTCATTTCATTGCTCAGTAATGAGTTTCATTCTGTCTTCGAGGAGAGAACCGACCCTCGGTTTGGAGTGATGATTACATGATGCTGAGAAGATTAAAGGTGTTACTTTACTCCCCTAGTTTTAGTGCCTCCCACTGCAAGGGCGACCTGCTTCTATATTGCATCGGTTTGGATATAGCTTTGGGATTTGTCTTGGCTCAGTAGTCAGTTGGAAGATGATACCATTTATTCCCTCAAATGTAGAGACCATTGAATCGATTGCAAATACCTTATGATTGAGCGCCTCTGTTTGGCGTTGGTTTGGGCCACCCGAGAGGAATTAGGCACTATGTGACAATTCCATACTTTTAGATCCACGGTGGATCGATTAAGGGTGTGATTAATAATACTAATTCCTATGGTAGGCTCATGGATATGTTGGTTCTGACGAGTTTGATATTCAATATGTGACACAAAAATGGTAGGGAAGCATTGTTGCAGATCATTTAAGCATTTTCCCGATTCGATGATCGTGCCAGCGATGATTTTCACGTGCATGATTTGTTGATGACGGCATTATAGGATGGTAATTGTACTTCGATGAGTCTTGTAATCGATCGGGGTTATGTATTGGTATCTTATTGATATCACCCGCAGGGGTGATCATTCGGGAATCGATTCGATTAGTATTTTACCGATCATCAGGTTGTGAAATAATATGAGTTGAGTATAGGAAGCACATTACGGGCACAAGGCTGCGCGGATCTTGGCTTTAGGCGATTCTGGAGATCCATGGCTTGGTTGTGACCCAGACTCTCTGGCGAGACCAAATCTGGAGGACTTCGAGATGAAAGTGAAGCCATCATGCCAAGACTGCAGTTTGCGGATTTGATGAGTTAAGATATATAAATCTTAGAGCGAAGTATTGCCATCTGTTATTTTCTCAGCTTATGTAGTTACAGATCTCATGGAATGTTTGACCATTAATGATTGATTGATGTTTTGCAAAAATATGTGTTTTGTTGAGTGGCAAAGTCAGGATGAAACTCTGCACATAATCTATAAATCATTCTGGTTACGTCATTATGGCGTTTACTGACAATGACACACGAGGATGAGCTTGTATTAGAGACGGTTAGCCTGCGGATTGTTATTTGAGGTGCCTTTACTGGTAGATGGCTATTGTGTATACGGACCATGTATACCAATCGAGATAATGATGAGGTTCATCTTGTCGTGGCCCCAGCACATGGGAGCCATGCTAGCCGCGTAAGATCCATGAGGGCGGTTACTTTTGGTTAGTATGGAATGGGTCCCCCTTAGTCTGGAGATGTCCGGTCATCAAATGCGGAGCTTGATGCGATGCCACCTTCCAGTTGCGTATGCCCATGCGGTAGTTTGGTGTAAGAGATTATTGATATTAATGATCTCATGAGTCTAGTGACATAGTGCATCGGGTGTGAGTTCAACTGCAGTGGGTGGGCTATATGTGTGGATTGACGTGATGTGCGCAACGACGCCAGGTCCCCGCCGTTGATCGCGGGTAGGCGATGAGTTTTCGATTCCGAGTATGTTGATCGCCGATCCATATCATATTACGACCCCAGGTCGCGCAATCAAGTATCGATACGGGTGGAAGTTTTCCGTTAGTGACTCCACGTCATTGCGTTTGTGCCATTCATACTTCTGCCAGATTCACGTCTGGTATTTCGCGCGATCCGCGTGGCGATCACCGAGTAACGTCGAATATATCTGAGCCGAAACGATTCGATCCGTTGCAATCAGCACGGATGAAGGAGGTGACGGCGGATCATGTTGAGCTTTATCGGAAGAATGGCTTCGATGCATTTAGAAAAAGTCGAACTGGAAGTTTCGCGACCCCGTCTTGAAGGTCCTGGGGATTGATCAAACCACAGAGGTAAGTTTAGACCCGGTGGGAGGCGGGCCTTATGTCATCGTCGGACTCAAGAGGAAGCGGCAGTTGCGAGACTTAGGCGAAGCGGACCACGGAAGCGATCGGTGTGGATCAAATCCCCGAAAGGGTTTCGCGGGTGTGCCATGGTTAGAGGGGATGGGTAACATCTGTTTTGTTAGCCATATTCCTTTTGCACACTATACATTGATATATCTGTGCTAGCCTTTTCTTAAACCTCTCTTGCGGTTTATTAGCCTATTCTTTCATCGAAGCCTTGCATACTTTTTCTTACAGGTTGGGGGCCTTTGCCCTGTGCATTTTACCGTTGGATATATAGGCATTATAAGCATTGTGTCATTCTTAGTTTACATTCTTTCTGTATCATTGCTTTACTATCCTCCATTTTATCTTCACTTAAGTACTTTTTGAGTCTAGTTTCTATCATATCTATTCATTTCACTTTTTATCTCATACCCAAGTGACAAATGATAGCAGCGTGCTCTCTCATCTGACTGATCGGAGTTTGTCATGCCCTTTATTATTTAGCCTATGGGTTTTGATGCAGGATTGCCCAGTTTGAGGAGGACCACTTGTGATTGGAAAAAGGTTTGAGGTTCTTTCGAGTTGAATTGTGCTAGTATGGCATTGTCTTGGTTGTTGTGAAAAAAAAAAATTGTTGTTTGATATTCTTTAATATCTTGCAGGATCATCACAAAGGTCATTTAGTTTGAGTTAATCCATTCCTCGAGGTTAGTACAGCATTGTGCGATCTCTTTCTCCATGGTTGGAGTAATACATTAGGAATGAGGTTTGATTGTAGTACTAGGTCTTTGGATCATTACACGCATCACCAATCCATTTATAGTGACTTGCTTTGACGGCGTTCTTGGGAAGAGTTGTTCGTCGTTGGCACACATTGCCTGCACATTTGTGTCTGACTTGTTCTTCCTTTTTTTGCTTTATCCATTCATCATTTTCTTATCACTTCCGGTCTTCTTCTACTCTTATTGATCATCGTCATTTCTTAGCGACGTGTCCTTTGGTGCACTTCACTTATAAGTGACAGCATTGTTCATTCGATGTGTGGTTGAATTACTTTCCACTTTCGCGCATGATCCGCTGATGTTCTAACATTGTGGCGTATAAGGGTTTATGGTGTTGTTAGTGTTGGGCCTTAGTTTCCCATCTATGTCATTTCACCTTTTCACCTGCCTACATTCTGGTCCGGTATGATCGCTGAGACCATGAGATCTGTTTGTTTAACCAGAAGCATTTTATGGGCCGAGGTTATCTTGATTAGTGCGGGATGTCGACGAGGTCTCATTCTGCGAGAATCAGGGTCTGTTGCTTCTCCATTGGTTTGCTTGCCTCGGTCATGATAGGCCTAGATGACTCTGAAGTCGGGACCGTTGTGTCATTATTGATACTCGCCACGTTCCCGCGGGCATGCCCCATCCCTTTCATGTTGGCAGCCGTGCGCCTTTTGCAGCCAATTCCACCTGAGACTCTTTACATCAGTTTGGTGTGCTCCACATGCGGTATAGGTTCTTCATCTGAGTGCTTCAGAGACTGCCTAGGAGTAAGTTCTCTCATATTCGTCAACTCAGTAGGGGTGCACAACTGGCTTTCATATTATCTTGTTAAGCTTGTTTAAACGATTGGTTCTTGAAATTTATTGAGTTTTTATCAAAGACTTTGCATATCGAGATGTCTTTGTAAATTTACCTCTGTAGTTTTATGGATCGAAATGGGTGTTTTTCATGAATAGATGATTGTGATGTTTAAGCTCTCGACTTTGTACTTGTAATGCTTGATTCATGAAAGATTTTGTATGGCGTTAAGTCACAGGCAGGGGCATAACCCTTTCACCTTGAGGTCACATTTGTGAGATTGTCCTAGAGGCTACCCCTTTATTTAGTCTTGTTATTAGTTCTTGGTTCTAAGCTATCATTTATGGCACTTTCGACGTCTAGCTGGGAGGGCATACCCTTTTGTGTCGGGTGGTATCTCGCGATTACATCCTAGTTTCCCATTATGCTCCGGTTTCGTTTAGATCATCCCGTTCGAGTTTAGTTAGATCAGGCAGTTTTGGCATCCCCTATCCCTTTTTAATACGTGGTGGTTCTCACGTTGCTTGATTCTACCCATAGATCAGTTCTAGGTATTCATCAGGCCGCCTATAGTACTACTTGGGATCCCACTTCTCGGTGCGTGACCTCGCTCAGGTACTCACCCAATTTACCTTCTGGTGATCTCTTTCGGTCCCACCTTTCAGTTTCCACAGATCTTCCCTTTCCGTACTGCCGGATCCCATATTGGTACTGCGGATCTCTACCTTTTCGGTGCTCACGGATTTTACAACTTCTCGATCTTCCTTTCGGGATCTACACTCGATGCTCCCGGTTACCTTCTTCGATACTCGCTCGGATCCTACATTTCGAGTGCCATGGATCCACATTTGTAGTACTACTTGGATCCCCCAGCACTAGATACTCGGATCTACCGCACTAGGTAATCACCGAGGATTTTCCTTCGACTCACCGGTTACAGGCCGGTACTGCGGATCAACTACCAGTCTTCCGGATTCCATTCTGGCCTCCTTGGGATTCTACCGGTACTCACCTGGTTAACCTTTTTCAATGCTTGCCGGTGGGACCTTTCTCTATGGTTTACCGGTTTCCTCATCTCAAGGCACCGCCGGTTCGTATCTTTTCGGGGGATTGTATGCTCGGATCACTCATCTTCCCAGACATCATGCTGGTTTTCTTCAAGTCCTTGATCGGATGTTCTTGAGTGATCTCAAGTTGCACCAAGTAAGGGAAAAAATTGTTGATCATCTTGATTCTGCGTAAGTGTTTTCATCTTTGTCGCTTTTAACCCTTTTATTCTGGATTTGTTCCTCTCTTTGAAAGGGGCATGTTTATGAACTTCCGATTTTCCCTCAACACTTGCATTTATCTGGTGTCACACTTCACCCATCGCTCTCATATAACACCATTAGGCCCTTTAGGCTTAGTCTGGCTCGAGCCTCGGTGGGCTTGTGCGTGGTCCGTTGAGTGCACATGTAGTTCACTTTAGAGTGTCATCATGGCTTATTTTTTTTTTAGTTATCGGCATCGTGCTATAGGAAGCAAGTGGGGCCCCCCGAGGTTTTAGCTCAATCAAAGTTTATTAGAGTATGTCAAATTCGGAGCACTTGAGCTTGTTTCGATCATATCTCCCTGGTCCAACTCGTAATTGTTCAATGCTTGTTTTGTTGATTCTATTTGTTTATGTTAAAATTATAATTTTTGTCAACCGCTTGACTAATCGGTTTGACCGGTTCATCAAGGCAAAGACGATATCTAATAATCGCTTTTTTGGGTGATTTTGCAATTCCTCCTGTTTCTCGATCATATCTCCTCATCCCGACTTGGAATGGTGCACCGTTTTTTTTTTTTGTTGGTCTCCCTATTTTAGAAACATTCTATCAAAATTTCATAATTTTCTCAACCGAATGGATTATTGGCATCTGGTTCAACCGGCTAGTCGGGCGCCAGTGAGCGCTGTTGTGATTTCGGGAGCCCAAATCCTATATGGTTCAGGCCCATAAGCTCCAGCTCGACCATGGCAGTATTGTGGGTCCATTTTGGGCCTTGATTGTTGTTATACAGCCCACCATGAATCCATATGGATGTTTCAGGGTAGCTGTCGAAAACTTAAGATATTCATCTTGCATGGAAAATGAGGAGAGGGAGTTACTGGGGAAGCTAAGCTTCCGAGACTCCATTGAGCTCTTTTTTCAAGTCAAGGTGGAAAACACCAGGCAGGCTCAGAAGCTGAGGTGGGGAATCGCGCCAAAAGGAGAGAAAGATCAAAGTGGAAGGACCTTGGAGGGACACTTTTTCCGCCCAAACGCACGCCATCGATTCGCTGATGCTTAGCTTGGTTTCTTTTCAAGGCTTTTGTGGAAGAGGTAAGAAATAGACCCTGGCTCCACCCCCATTCTTCTTAAGAGACATTCTGGATCAAATTTGAGGTTTCTCTCAACCATTGAGCCGGTTTTCACGCTCATACATGAGAGCCTGCTCAACGCTTTGTCAAGTGCCGAGGGTTTTAGAGAACAACGGTTTGTTTTGGTTGGTTCTCACTCATCCGAGCTGAGAATCAATCACCGTTTGTTTTGTTAGATTCCTGAATCTTTTAGGAAGGTTCTGAAAAATTTTGAGAGCCTCTCTCAACGAGATGGACTGGTTGGGAAACCAGATCAATCGGTTCATTTAGGTTAGGCTCATAGAACTAGCTTTGGGTACTTGTTTGTTTTGGTTGGTTCTCACTATCTGAGCTAAGAATCATTCACTGCTTGTTTTTTTTAGATTCTGAATCTTTAGAAGGTTCTGGAAAATTTTGAGAGCCTTCAACGAGATGGACTGGTTGGGAAACCGCATCGCCTGCTCATTTAGGCTAGGTTTGGCAAGAACTAAGTACTTAGGTAGTTTGGTTTGTTTTGGTTGGTTCTCACCTCATCCGAGCTGAGAATCAATCACCATTTCTGTTTTGTTAGATTCATGAATCAGTTTAGGAAGCTGGAAAATTTTGAGAGCCTCTCTCAACGAGATGGACTGGTTGGGAAACCATCAGTCGGTTCATTTAGGTTAGGGTTTGCAGAAACGGCGCTTGGGTAGTTTGGTTTGTTTTGGTTGGTTCTCACTCATCCAAGCTGAGAATCGATCACCGTTTGTTTTTTTAGATTCATGAATATTTTAGGAAGGTTCTGAAAAATTTTGAGAGCCTCTCTCAACGAGATGGACTGGTTGGGAAACCAGATCAGTCGGTTCATTTAGGTTAGGTTTGCAGGAAAGCGCTTGGGTAGTTTGTTTTTTTTTGCTGGTTCTCACTCATCCGAAAGGAGAATCGATCACCGCTTGTTTTGTTAGATTCCTGAATCTTTTTAGAAGGTTCTGGTGGTTTTTAGAGCTCCTCTCACGTAGGCGGACTGGTTGGGAAACCGCATCGGGCCGGTTCATTTAGGTTAGGTTTGCAAGAACTGGCAGCTTGGGTAGTTTAGTTTGTTATTGCCCTCACTCTCATCCGGAAATGAGAATTGATCGTTATTTTGATAGATTCCTGACTCTTTTAGAAAGGTTCTGAAAAATTTTGAGAGCTTTTCTCAACGGGATTTACTGGTTGGGAAACCGAACCAGCCGGTTCATTGGGTTAGGTTTTCCAGAATGATAGTTTGGGTACTTTTCTTTGTTTGGGTAAGTTCTTGGTCATTCGAAATCGAAATCGCAATCCTTTTGTTTTGTTGGATTCCTGACTCTGGGAGGAATTTTCTGACAAAGGTTCAGAATTTTTCACCTGCTTGACTTGTTGAGAACCGATTCAACCGTTGTGCAAGATACCTCATGTAAGTACCCCTCATTATTTTAGCATGTTTCGCCTCGAATCTATCATGGCGTGTTTATTGGTCTCTGGAACTCGTAGGCTGCCTTTAGGGTCTGAGTTCAGTTTCAGTTTGAACAAAGTGGGGTAGTGGGCAATGCGGGAATGGTATGTATGGTTTGGTTTGTGGGATTTTAAAGGGAATGTGTGCTAACGTAAGCAAACCACTTACCTTCTTTAAGCCTGCTTCCTTTCTTTTGGTATGGGATCCAATATTTGGTTTTAAATGCATGATGTATGATGTATTATTTGGGCTCTTACCTATTCCTGCCATGCATGGCCAGGACTCCTGCACATGCTAGCGTTGGTATTGTATTCATATGCACACATGGTGTTTGATTTTTGACATTTGTGATTTGCATTTGAGCCTTTTTGATCACCTCTTATGCAAGCCGCTGGCAGGACCACAGGTATGTACTTTAATTTTTGGTAATGAATTTCACATGGATGCTTTGCGGTTCGGGTGTCACGCGTTGCTATGTTTGTTGGCTAACATTTGATGTGAAGGTATGGCCAGGGACCATAGGTACACGCTATTTGCCCTTTAGGCTGAGTGTTTTTGCTAATGCTAGATACTACTCAGGGTTGGTCTGATCTAAGTTGTATGTTTAGCCTATGAGACTATCTGATCTGTGACCCATATGCTTCTACATACCCAATTCACTAGTAGAGACCGAGTTTCGGACCTAGAGGGGTGCTACCTCATATGAGGTACCTTCCCGATAGGTAATCTGAATTTAATTCGGTAAATCTAGTTGCACTCCATTTTTCCATACCAAGTCATTGGGGTTTTTTGTTCTTACTTGGTTTTCCCTTTATAAAAATAACAACAAAAAGTAAGCGGCGACCTAAAGAAAAAAACTCTGCTCCTCAATTGATTTTCTCCAAACCCTAAAATCAACCCACATTTTCTTTCTTTTCTATTTTTTACATTTTCCCTTCCATTTAAAAGCGAGTCGCGCCGGCCGTTGATCGTGTGGTCCACAACAGCTTCCTATTTTCAAGCCTCCTCATCTGGGAACTAAAGTCTAATCCTCTAACATCTTGCCTCAAAGCAAAGCCATATTCATTGGAGTAACTTCCTGAGACTTGATCAATCTCGTGGAGTACTCATTATCCATTCTGCTTTGTTTCACATTAGGACAATGTTTTAATTCAAGTTTGGGTGAATTCAATTTTTTTTTTAAACTAACTTGTATCTCATAACCTATTTTAGTTATTGCTTTATTTGTTTAGGTTGTTTGCATGAGTTATTTTTTCTTTCTTTTGTTTGTTTCATGTCTCATATGAGTGAGTTTGATGCCTTGTTGGCTAGTAGAAGGTCATTTTGAACACAAACATTTGAAAAAGGGCAAGTGTAAAGTGGATTCGACCCTTAGGATTTTAAATGATCTGGAATTGTGTGCTTGCTTGGTATAGGTGACTTAGCTTAGTCACTTCCCTTCTGCTACAAGAAGCTATTTCTCAAGGAATCTATCACACACGCACTTTTGGTCTCCCTTGTGTACCTCGGTCCCGGACCCTTTGCCTTGACTTCAACTAAACTTGGGGGATTCTAGCCACCAAAGTGATGGGACACCTAATCAAAAAGAGGATTGCCATCGAGCCCCAATTAAAAAGAGAAAAATACAAAAACAAAAGAAAAAGTGAAAAGAAAGATAAAAGCAAAAGAAAATAAAATGTCAAAAATAAGTATGTGGAATAAGATTAAACTAGATCATCCAATCGAAACTTCAGCTAACAATCTGAGGGGCCTTTCAAAGCCTAATGCCCTAAGCCAACTGGCCGGGAGTCATTGACTTCACTACCCGCTACATGGGACAAAAGATGAATCCTTCCCACAACTTAAGGCCTTTGAGTTTGGTTAAGTGTTCGGGGTGAAGTTTGAAGGGAATTTAATGCCTGGTGCCCTTAGCCAACTGGTGGGGAGTCATTAGTGGATCCCCGCTACAAGAACACTCATCTAAAACTTCTTGGCATTGGTTTTCTTTCATTTTTAGGTATTTAGGTAATTTTTAGGTATTTTGTATGAATAAAAAGGGGTGTGGTGCTGCCTATCCTTTCTTAGTTAGCTTCTTCCAACAAGTGAGTCGAGCTTCTAAGCTCGGGGGCACAGACCTAGCTATACATTAGAGATCATGCTTTCACCTACACTTAGCTTCCTTGGGAAAGGTCATTGAGGACTTGGGGGTTTGATTTGCTTTGTTCACTATGCTTTGCTTTGCCATGTTCCTTAGAGAGTTTAAAATTGTAAGGATCCTACACTTTGGTTGAAAATGCTAATATTGCTAACTTATGTTCATAGTGATTCTTCCACTTGGCATCATGTTATCATACTCATCTCATTGTTTGTTAGTTCGTAATGCTTTTCAATTCTTGTTTTGTTTTTGAAATGGGCCTCATTGGGACAAGCAAGAATTTAAGTTTAGGGGTGTGATGAGTATACTTTATACTCATTTTATCCTATGTTTTACTCTATATTTTTAGCAGTTTGGTTTATAAGAATAAGTGATCTAATGCTCTAAATGTTCACTCTTAGGATTAGGTCATCCATGAGCCAATATATAAAAAAAGAGATAAAGCCCAAAACAAGAACAATACATGCAGCAGCAGATACTGTGTTTTGATGTTTTTAGCTACACAATGATCCCCAATTGCTACAATATTGATATGGATAAATAGGATACTTCTCGGGCTTTCCAAAGAGACCTTATTCACTCCATTTGGACTTAAAATGACAAAGTTATTACTCTTGGTAGTTGAAAGAAGAAGAGAAGAGAGCTAAAAAGTGACCAGTTGGAGAATTTTGTACATTCAGTCTTTATAATGATTTCCAAAGTGTTTTTCCTGGACATATCTAGATTCTACACTTCAAGAGCTTTCCAACGGTCCTAAGAACACCCAAATCGGAGTTCGGATGACAAAGTTATGGCCCACGGTTGGAGAGAAAATAGGGACCGCAAAGAACGTTGCGACAAGGTACAACCGTAGGAAACGCAGCATCCTGATGTCGCGACGTTGCTGCACGACGTCGCGACGTTCAGGGTTGATTTTGGGTCGATTTTTAGCCCATTTTGAGCCCATAATTGTGGGTTTTAAAGCTCAAACCCTAGAAACAACGGGAGAAGACGATTTGAGAACGGATTTTGGGCGTTTTTAGGGAGAACAAGCTCCCTTTGGGTGGAAAACACCAATAATTCTTGAGAGATTTCTTGGGCTTGTTCTAGAAAGAGGAAGAACACTTTGGAGGAAGAAGAAATATAATGAGGAGAAGAAGGGAGCTTCAATGCCAAATTTGGTTTTCTCTTTCCTTTTCCGGTTTTCTTTCTTTTAATGGTTGTATTTACTTTTCCCCTTATGTTTTAGTTAGTTTTCTTAGGGTTTAGATGTAGCCAAAGACATGTTTGTATGAATATCTCCTAATTTATATTGATTGATGTTTTATTTCATATTTATGTTGAGTATGTCCTTTGGGTCTTAATGCTTGTGGGTATTTGGCCAATATTTACATAATTTGTGGTTTGATTCAAAATTTGAGAAGTGAGAGTTAAAATTAGACCATGGATGATTTACCATCTAATTATCATGAGATAGAGATATAAGTGAGATTAGTGGTATTGCATTTATGGTTCAATGCATCCTTAGTTATGATGGCTCGAGGCAAAGATGCAATATAACCTTTCTAAGGGTAGTGCGATGCTCGAGAGAGGTTCAATATACATTAGCAGAAATCAATTCATCTTCATGATGAAATTGATCATCGATTAATCAACTAGGAGGTTTACACATCATTGCTTAGGTGAAATCTATGCTCCCAAGCCTTTTTAGTCTTTATACCCATTCTCGCAGCTGCCCAGATTAGTGTCTTGAATTGGTTTCATAGGCTTTCCACCACCCAAATAAAATCATAGGCTAGATTAGGAAGTTCAGACTTAGTAACCCAATTCCTCTGGGAACGACTCAATTTATCAGTTATGTTAAGCTGAGGCGATGCATGCACTGCGCACATAGCATACACATTTACATAGCACAAATCGGCCTATCAAGCCATTTATGTCCACGAAGGCTCGATTCTTCCGTTTGAGCGATCTTTTCGGGCTTCTTCGGCTTCTGGTAGGGTTAGGAAGATACCTTAGGCGTATCTAATGTTATTAGAAGTCCTTTATTAGAATTACGAAGCCCTTAGTCCCATTGTGCAAACTAAGTGTTCGATCAATTGCTTAAGTGAGCTTAGGGTGGCTTCATCTGAGCCATTCGGTCCCACTGTCTCCACTGGTGGTTAGGAGGTCTAGAGACCACATATAGTTTAGGCACCCTTTGGCCACCATCTCAGTCCACCCATACGCACCAATGTCGAGTAAGCGACAAAAGATGACCGCATAAAGAGGGCGGGCTAGTGAAGAGCCCGCACATAGCTATGACCATGACAAGTTTGTCAATGAGAGTGCGGCCGAGAAGTTCAACCTCATTTCCAAAAACCGGTCGTTCATTAAGGAAAAGGGGTTTCACCACCCCAAGGACTTCTTTCGTAAAATAATTACGGATAAGGGATGGCGGGCACTATGTCAAACCCGCCCCAACTCGCTACAAGGCAAACAAGAATCTGCCAGCATCACCATGCCTGAAAGACTGGAAAACAGGTTAGTGATCTCAGGCAGGTCATCAACGTCACTTAACCTGAGGTCCAGTCTCCAGCCCTGAGTTGCTCCATGTGCACCCCAACTACCCCGAGGTCATTAGGGTATTGACCAACGGGCAAGGTGAGTGGAAGATCAATAATGAAGGGAATGCGGTTCATTTCAAGGCCAAACATTTGGCCTACATCCCCAAGGTATGACATCACTTTATCACATCGCGTCTCATTCCGACAACGAATATGTGTGAAGTGACAGCTAAGCGTGCCCTGCTCAATTATGCCATCATCCAAGACATACCTTTTGATGTGGGGTAGGTTATAGAGGATGGACCTTTTGATGTGGGGTAGGTTATAGAGGATACCATCCTCCATAACTAAGATGTGAAGATGAACCTAGGGCACCCCTTTCTCATTTACGACCTATGCAAGCAAGCCGGGGTGCCCTTAGAAGACAATGAGGCGTGGATACACTGGACATAATTATGGTCAAGAGTTGACAAAGAATGCTAAAATTCACGACCGGTGCGATGTATGACTCGGGCAATGAACCCTCGGATGAGGATGAGCTTCGAGAGTATCAAGCCCGATTTGGCCTCCCGGTAGACCCCCAGGGTGACTCTGGACAGGCCTTCTCCCATCCACCACCACCACAGACATCCACCCATCCACTACCACCACAGCCATCCCAGGAGGAGGTTCCGGTCAGTCCTTCCACTATCCTAGAGGACCCGGTGCTAGACCTTACTGCTCGTTTTGAGGTTTACTGGGATGAGACCCAGGAACACCGAGTCCTCATAAGCCAGGATGTGGAGGCCCTCTGAGCTGACATGCGCACAGTCCTAGCCAATAAGGCGACCATCCTTTCAATCGCCAGCCTTCAGATCGGCCAGGCACAGCTCACCTCCACCATCCACCGCCACCGTTTCGTGATCCAAACCCAATCACCGTGGAAGTTTCCTCTCTCGCTCTTTCATAGACATCGGGACAATGTCCACCCTTGTCTGGGTGGGGTGTAAAGATCTGGTTTTGTGATGTCAGTTGTTTTCTGGGTGTTTGCTTGTTTTGCTTTCGGGGTTGTATTTGTGTTTTTCATGAAAAGGTTCTAGTTATTTTTTTTATTTTTTTTTTATTTTTTGGTTTATTTCGGTTGTAGGATTGTTTTGGTAGTTATGTGCATGATGCTATTCAAGGACCCCTTTAGACCACTTCAAAAATCTTTTTAGAAAAACATAGTATAAATCCAGAGAGATCCGTAGGTCGTTAGATGCTCGGGAATTTGATGTTGGATAGGTAGGAAGACCGAAAGAATCACCCTCTCGATATTCAAGAAACCACTATCGAACTAGCCTATCGCACCCACACACGTATGATTCTGTGTATGCTCAGTTCGAACTCTAGCTACTAAGGTCCAACAAACCGTGGGGGCTTCTAAACACTAAAGTGATGAGACACCATATAAAAAGAGGATTGCCTTCGAGCCCTAAATATATATATATTTATTTATTTATAAAACAAAAATAAAAAACAAATATGAATGTAGTAATAAGTGGATCTTCAATCTAAACTCCGGCAATGGGCCGAGGCCTTTCAAAAGCCTAATGTCCTAGTTTCAACCTGGTCGAGCCATCAATTTCACCGCCTCGTTACATGGGACAGGATGGAAGTTTCATAGCTTAGCCAATAGTTTAGTTGAGTGTTCAGGGTGAAGTTCGAGGGGAATTGAATGCCCTGTGCCCTTAACCAATTGGTGGGGAGCCACCAACGAATCCCCGCTATAAAAACACTCAACATAAACTTACGTGCACTAGTTTTTCTTTCAGGAGTAGGTATGTTAAGTGAATAAAATGGTGCCGTTTCTTATCCTTCGTAGTTGGGGACGCCCAAATGTGGGTTAAATCTAAGTTTCGGGGTATTGACCGAGTTATACGCTAGGGATCATCTATCAAATGAACATAGGCTCCTTGGGAATGGCTATTGAAAACTTAGGAGGTTGAGTCACTTGTCAACTGCATCATGTTCAGCTGAATTCCTTTGAAAGTCGAACATCCTTATGGATCCTCTGAAATTCGAGTGAAAAGGCAAGATTTCTAAGTCGGTCCATTTTGATCCTTCTTCTAGCAGCATGGGCATCATAATCATGGCGTCTGTTTTTAGCATGCTAGGCCTGCACGAAGCTGGTCGCTGCTGGGACAAGAAAGAGGCTAAGTTTGGGGGTGTGATGAGTGCCTAAAACACTCATATTATACCCGCGTCCACTTTATGTTTTTAGTTGATTTTACATTTAAATAAGCTCATTATAGCCCAATATCTTATTTCTGGAGTTTTTGTGAATTGTAGGTGAAGAGGGTGGTTTTTGGCAATTTGGAGTTGAAAAGAAGAAAAGAGGGAGAAAACTGGAAGCCAACATCAAGGATTTCTAATGTCGCTGATCGCCATCGTGCGATTTTTGCCTCAAAATCATAAAAAGCAAATGGAACCTAATGACGGAGGCATCGAAGAACCTACGGACTGGAGCGCGGAAAGCAGAGAAGTAGTGACTCGGATCATTGGAAAAGACACTGTTTTTGTATTTTTTCTTTTCTGATAAACTGTTGATGATTTATAGATTGATGTGTATATTCAGTTCCAACATGTTTAGTGGCTACGCCTTCCCTTATGAGTAGAGTGATTGCGTCCTAGGGGCAGGACGCTGAGATAGTGTCTATCAAGGACTGAGTACAGGCTGGTATATGTGACGAGGGCTAGGCCATTCACACTGATGGTAGTGTTGGATACATAAAAGTGCGACATTTATATAGGGTTTTAAGCCCCTCAGCTCATGTTTTGCTTTCCTTTCATGTAGAATAGGTGCTTTTGACCTTTTCTACCGGTTTGATGTGTGTGCAGGTTGTTTGATGTCCCGTGCACATTTTCGTAGTGGTTTGGTTCCAGAGAACAACTGTAGATCATCGTTGTCGATAACAACCGTTGTCGGGAGGCCCCTGGTAGTGTGATGAGTAAAAAAACTCATATGATTTTTAATCAATTTTTATGAGCATATTACAAGATAATTGTTAATTCATATGCAGAAATGTGGATATTTTACTCAAATTTAATTTTTCAGAAAAATACAGAAGAAACGAAAATCCTAGCAAAAAACTAGAAAAGATCAACTTATAAGCAGAAATGAAGTCGCAACTAAAAGTCCGAGTCGCACAGAAGAAGCCGCTGTTCAGGCTTAATTCCGTGTTACGACATCGCCAGACCACTCCTTGAGGAAGAAATGGTTATCTAAACGAAGTCGCACTTCAGTTAGGCTTCGTACCGTAATTACCAAAGCAACAAGTGAAAGAAGTTGCGACAAAGGAAGTGTGGTTGAGACTAAAGGAAATATTCAAAGTAGAATCTCCGATCGCGACACCACTCTGAGGTCGCAACGCCAATTGAATATAACTGAGGTCGCGACGTCAATCTTATGTCGCGACATGGATCCGTCAATGAAGCCACAAAGGAAGTTTTTGCACGAAAACGAAGTTGCAACTAGTTTTTAAATGAAGAGCTCCATTTGAGGTCACGACGTGCCATTAAGGTCATGACATGAAAAAGGGAACTGGAGTCTCAACAGGAAGATTGAAGTTGCAACCAAATTAAGAGTTGAAGAAAAAAAAATGGAGGTCGTAACCTGAAGCGAAGCCAAACGAAGTCCTTGCCAAGAAACTGAAGTTGTGACCATTTATTAATCAAAGACCACAAATGATGTCGCGACCACTCATTCAGGTCGCGACCTGAAGAAGAACTCCAGCGTATGAACCAGGTCACAACTACTTTGAGCAATTGGGACTACATGCAACCGTAAAGAGTAAACATGAGGTCGCGATATCACCATGAGGTCGCACCGAATAGGTCGAAGGAGGAAATTGGTTGCAACAAAGAATTAAGGTTGCGACCAAAAGAAGAGAATGAACATCAAAAGAGGTCGCGACATCACCTTAAGGTCGCGACTTAAATTTGAAACCTATGAAGGCAGAAGACCACCAACAAGGTTGTGACTAGAAAAAGAAAGTCATGACCTGAAGTCAGCCTACAAAAAGAAATGTGGTCACAACCTAAAACTGAAGTCGCGATGTGCAGCGCAACAAGGAAGAGAAGTCCTGATTCAGAACTTTAATCGTAATGCAGTAATTGGAACGCAGCTCTGCTGGATTTGAATTATAGTTAGTTGGCGCCTCTTTTCTCGCAAAAATCGAGAACGCATTGGGGTAGTGATTTACTGTTTCGCGTTGCTTTACTCCGATAAGTTCCCAATGATAGTACCGAATACCATTTAAGGGAATGTATCTTGCTCGATTTCCAGATGCCCTCCAAGCAAGGACACAGAGATTTCAGATTCCCGAGAGCCGAGAGCATTCTTTCCTCGGTATGTTAGACTACCATTGATGAACTCACGAGCTCGCAGTTAATTTTTGATAAATCCCGTCGCTCATAATTGAAGCTGGAGTGTGGAGTATTTAATAGTATAAATAATCGTAGAGAGTTCACCTTAATCTAGCGAAGTTCCCAACCCTGTTATCTTAGATCTAACAAGGGAAAGGACGAACCACAGATCTCTCAAGGATGAGCCACCGCAAAGTTGTAGAACTTTGCTAAAATCCCGAAGGAAAGCAAAAGATCCGTAGTCATCAAGAAATGGGTGTGAAGTATTGAGAAAGAAAAATACCTAGATCTTGCAAGAAAGGCAGAAATACAAGTAACTGGGTAGAACTTGATTTCGAGAGAAACAAGAGCTTCTAACTTCGCTGAAAGTGCGTAAAACTAACCAATAGTTAGGCAAATTCGACAAATCGTATCCATCAATGCAATAGAGCGATAAAAATTTTCATGTGAATTGACTGTTTCATTATAATTCACTGATGGTTTTCGTTTCTAACAAGGAACATATTAGATCCAATATTTAGTTCTTTACTCTTATATAGTTTATTTCATATTATGCTCACTTCTAGTTTTAGTTAATAAGTTAGAATTTCTATTATCTATGTATAGATATTCATTATCAAATTCTTTACCAAATAGCATAGAACTTTAAAGAGGTCAATAATCTCTAATTCATGTCAATTCGTGAATGATACTGACTCTACATCTCGATTTTACTACTGTATGACCCAGGCACTTGCAATGTCACAGGACTAAACCCAATTTAAAACTCAAATATCAAGACCGATTTATTTAATTAAGCAAATTTATCCAAAGTTGTATGGGTGCAAGAGAAGTGTAAGGTTCTTGTAACTATGCACATTTGAGGGGTTTTTAGTCTATATAGAAAAAGGTAAACAAGTTTTATGGCGCCGTTGCCGGGGATTGAAAGGATTAAATAGATCAATATTCTAACAAAAGAGGAAAATGCTAATTTCGACATTTTATAAAAGAAAAGAACAAAAACAGCTTTACAAGTAGTGGCTATACCAACCACTGATCTTTAACAAGCCATGTTGAAAATATTCTTTTAAGTTTGACTAATCCTATTAATCTGAGTGTGTTTCAATTTTAGGAAATCCTTTAATGCATAGGAAACAAGATTCGCACTGGCTTCACACAGACACCGACCGAAAGAACACTCAGAAGTTTAAGAAAGACTAAAAGAGCAGAGAACGCAGCTGTGGCGGATGAGAGACATGACCACGTAGGAGCAGAATAGCGTACCAGAAGGCCTCTTATTATTGACACAATGGAGATTTCTGAGGCCTATCATTCGTGAAGAATATTCTCGCAATCATTGCTCTCACTCGTGGATGCAAATAACTAACCAAAGCCACTTAATAACAATGAAAGAAGATCGCTCACCGGCCACCCCATTGAAGACCCCCAACAAACACTTGCGTGGGTAGATTTCAGATGGCAACACAAAGGAAGCCGAATGGCGTGAGGCCAAAGGTGATAAAGTCGCATCTCTCTCCCATTTTCCTTAAGAGATATAATGTACCCACACGGTATGAATCATTACCATATGGTTCAGTTGATACTTGGGAAGAGCTGGTAGAAGCATACTAGGCAGATTCTTTCATCTCTCACCTCAGAGAGAAGAAGAGAGATAATAGTGTTCCAACAAGGGAAAGATAAGAGCCTATATATAGCCTGGGAGCGATTCAAGAGGTTGTTGAAGAGGTGCCCTATGCATGGAATTGATTTAAAAACCCAGATGGATATAGTGTATCATGCCTTAAATGATACATCTAAAGGCATTATCGATGCTCATGCCGGGAGCATTCCTAAAAGAAAAAAGTGTTGAAGAAGATAGGATCTGATAGAAGACCTAGCCAAGTGTATGAAAGCTCCATTCGAGTATTCAAGGCATGCGTAGGAAAGCGGGGTCATGGAGCTTTGAGTAAACAAAGCCGGAGGTAAAGTTAGATGCCATCATGCATAGGATGGACAAACAGGAGAGAAAAATGCACACTGCTCATGAAATAGGAGCAGTGGAAAGAGAAGCAATGAGAAGAAGTGCTGAAATACCAAAAGAAGAGGACGCTTATGAGGTTGAGGAGGCTAATGAACCAAGAAACTACCATTTCAAGCCAAATCCTAACCTGCCCACACATTACAAACAAAGATCGAGAAACCATGAGAATTTCTCTCATATGGTGGAGGGGCATTACAAGCACCCAAGGCAGGACATAACTCAACAGGATATCGCAGCCACTACAAGGTTCCGCAAAGAAGAACATCAAGGAGGTGAAGGCAGAATTACTATCGTGGTCATAGGAGGACCCCAACCATTTGAAGAACAAATGTCGGCAGCCTCACGGGGACACAAGACTTAACACTTCCATGAACATAAACTCGGTCCGGGACTTGGAAGCTTTCTGCGTCCGATACTCAAGTATTTCAGAAGAATGCAAGTGCCTCATTGAAAAACTTGGAGACACAAGTAGGGCAGCTGGCCCTTAATATGCTAAATCAGAGTAAGGGTACATTCCCTAGTGACACTCAAAAGAATCCAAAGGATCATGGCGCTCGCCATAGCTGAAAGAAGTGGGCAACAAGAAAGAAGAAAGAAAGAAAGAAGAGATCGAGGCGTAACAAGAAGAAACGGGAAAGGAAGGAAGAAGAGCATACGATCGAACACCAAGAAACTAGTGAGTAGAAAACAGAAAGAGAGAGTACAAATATACACCTACAAATGCCATTTCCAATGTAGGCTTCAAAAGGCAAAAAGGGAAGAGCAGTTTTCTAGATTCTTGGACATTTTCAAGAAAATAGAAATCAATATCCCATTTGCAGAGGTAATCAACCAAATGCCTAATGCAAAATTTCTGAAGGAGATATTGAGCAAGAAAAGGAAAATAGATGAGGAAGGAATAGTGAACCTCGACCGCTACCTAGCAGTAAAGATCCAAACAAAGCTCCCAAAGAAAAAATGAAGGACTCAGCAAATTTCACCATCCCTGTTCCATAAAGGAAATATGAATTCAAAAGGCCTTTATGTGATTCCTCTATCGGCTAGTATAAATTTGATGCTCCTCATCGTTGGTGTAAAGACTGAGTTTGGGGAAATTACCTCAACAAGAATTACATTGCAAATGATTTACGATCAATGGCACAACCGTGAAGGTGTTCTTGAGATGTGCTTATCAAGGTGGGAAAATTCTCATCTTCCCCGTGATTTTGCGATACGAAGACGAGAAGACACCCAAGTTCCTTTGTCGACATAGTGGAAGACCTTTCTTAGCAACCGAGCAGCCTTGATAGATGCGTAAAGGTGAACTCGACACTAAGGGTGGGGGAATGAAGCAAGGCACCTTTAATCTTATTGTGGCTTTGGAACATCCCGATGTAGATGCGTAAAGCTCGATTTGGCGGTAGAAAACAATAGTCTTCGTTATGCTAGCCCGACTGTACTCTTCAACATTCCATTAATGAAATTGAGATGAATTTTCAGTATCTTGAGAGTATTGATTGTGAAATAAATGTTTCAAATTTGTGGCTAACAAAGAAACAAATAGTATAAAATGAAAACAATCAAGATGTATGCAAATTAAGGACGTAAAACTATCGAAAGCAGAAACTAGTGCGTATGATGTTTCATTATTGAAAGAATTGCCCAGCCATATTTGAAATATGAGTTCTAGGAACTTAAAAGAGAAAACCATTCATCATATCAACTGTGATTAATCTAATCCAAGAAAAGAAGTTGCTGGAAATTCTGAGAAAATACAAGGAAGCTATTGATTGGTCAATTGAGGATCTAAAAGGTACCAGTCCCTCCATTTTTATGCACAAAATATTGCTAAATGATAATGCAAAAACTTCTATTGAGCATCAAAAGTGACATAAACCCCTCGTGATGAAAGAAGTTGTCGAAAAGAAGTTCGAAAATGGTTGAATGTGTTTTATATATGCTATATCATGTTCTTGCGAGCCTAAGGCTACGTGGTTCCCAAGAAAGCGTGGATTCACTGTGGATTAGAAATGAAAAGAAATGAACTGATTCCTACAAGAACTGCATGTGATGGAGGTGTGTATTTCATCATAGAAAACTGTCTGACCGCAACAAGAAAGGATCATTTTCCTCAGCCTTCATCGATCGATGTTAGATAGGTTAGCAGACACCCCTCACTTTTGTTTTCGATGGATACTGGATATAAACTAAATTGCCATTGCACCCGAGGATCAGAGAAACCACTTTACATGCCCATTTGGTACTTGCTTTTAGAAGAATGCCATTTGGTTTGTGTAATGCTCCCGGTACTCCTTAAAGATGCCATGTTTATATTTTCTCGATTTAGCAAAGAAGTTATGAGATCTTCTGCTGATGATTTCACAAAGAAGATCCGCTTTGAACAATGCCTCGCATAACTGGGGACAAGACTAAAGGTGCAAGGACAAGAATCTAGCTCGACCGGGAAAATGCCATTTTATGGTTACGGTATGAATTGTCCTAGGACACGATTTCGCACTGTGGCTGGCAGATCAAGCAAAAGTTTCACTATAAGAAATCGATACCACCCACTATAGTCAAGGGATTAGAAGCTTCAGCATTACGCCGGATTTCCACGTAAGATTTATCGTGAGATTTCTTGAAAATTGCTAGACCACTATGCAGATTGCTGGAAAAAGATACTAAGTTCAATTTTGATGAATCCTGCCATAATTCTTTTGAAGAAATCAAATCCAGGCTAGTTGAAGCTCCCATCATGGCAAAACCAGACTAGAACAGAGAATTTGAAATCATGTGTGATGGTAGTAATTTTGCAAATGGGAGTCGCATTAGACGTAGTTAAAAGTTATTCAAGGCCATATACTATGCCAAGAAACTTTTCAATGAAGTTCAAGAGGCTACTTACTAATTAAAAGGAGATGCTAGCAATAGTATTTGCATGTGAAAAATTTAAAGCATAAGCATTTTGGGGATCCCATGTATTATACACACTGATCATGCAGCAATTAAATATCTAATGACAAAGAAAGAAGCAAAGCCGCATCACCGTGGGTATTGTTATTACTGTGAATTTGATTTAGAATAAAAGACAAAGCGTTGTGACAATGTGATAGCTAATCACTTGTCGTCAAGAGTGAGAAACCAAATGTACAAGAAGAAGAAAGAAATGCTAAAACTTCCGTGATGAGCGTTGTCTCAAACTGTCACTCTAATCACCTTGGTATGCTGATATTGTGAACTTCTTAGTTTGTGGAATTATGCCACCAGAATTTAGCTACCAACAGAGAAAAAAGCTAAGGACTGACAGCAGGTACTACATTTGGGATGGCCCACTACTGTTTAAAAGAGGAGCTGATATGATCATAAGAAGATGTGTACCAGAAGGTGAGCAAAGCAAGATTTTACAAGAATGTCATGCATATGGAGGACATTTTGCAGGAGACAAAACAACCCACAAAATTCTACAGTCAGGATTTTATTGGCCTACTATTTTTAAGGACTGTTTTGAATGGGTAGATATGACATCAAACACATTATGAGCTTGGCTTATCATCCTCAAACAAATGGGCAAGCTGAAATTTCCAATAGGGAGATAAAGAAAATTCTTGAAAAGACTGTAAGCTCCAGCAAAAGAGATTGGTCTCTGGGCTTGGATGTAATTTGTGTACACAGATCACTTTAAAACTCCTATTGAATGTCCCCATACAGGCTTGTTTTTTGAAAACCTTGCCACTCACCTCAGCTAGAATATGTGCCATGTAGGCCATCAAGAAGCTAAATTCTTGATTTCAAGGTCGCTAAAGAAGAGAGGTTACTCCAACTAAAATGAATTGGAAGAGTTATGAATGAAGCCTATGATAGTGCCGTAATCTGGCTAAAGATAAACAAAAAATGGCATGATCAAAAAAATTTTGAGGGTGGAATTAAGGCAAGAGATCGTCCCCGTTATTCAACTCCAAACTAAGACTCTTCCGTGGAAGTAATCAAATGGAGTGGACCATATACCGTAGTATCAAGCACACATTTTGGGGCAATGACACTTAGAACTAGCAATCATGAGGAATTCAAGGTTAATGGTTAGAGATTAAAGCACTACCTTGGGAGAATACAAGTGGAAGAGTGACTCTTAGTTCTGAATGAGAAACTTTGAAGAAACAGAAATACAGCAGCAACAAGTCCAGCTAAAGACTAAAAATTGAGCAGCCTTGTGGAAGGCAATCTACATCAGTTTGTTTTAAGTTTTTTTTTTTCCAGTTATATTTTTTGTGTTTAAATTTCTAATAGCTTTGTGTAATTTTATTCATTATTGATTGAAGAGTAGGTAAATATTTTTTCTTTTTAGTTTTGCAGGACAATAAAAATGTGCAAAAGGGGGAGCATCTACAATCAAACTTCCAATCTGCAAAAGAGACAAAAAGGGGCAGTATAATTTTCTTGAATTTATTTAAATTTTGTCTCTGATATGGCATGATTGAAAGTTTGGGGGAATTTTAGTTTATTTTTGTGTTTAAATCTTGAATCTGATGCATAGTGAATGGATTTGTTGAATATTTGAATGATGAAGATGAATTGAGTTGTATTTGTTTTGATTGGATTTGAATAAACTGAAATTGCTGCGAAATTAATTGTTCAGGGAAGACTTAAAAAAATTTTTGGTCGCAACAACAATCCATAAGTTGCAACCAAGAATGCCGAAGTGGAAATGCACAAAGTAGAAAAAAAAAAAGCTTCAAACAAAGGAAATCGAGGTCATGACTAAAATAACTAACGAAAGAAAAGAGCAAGTCGTGACATCAAGTTTCTTGTCGTGACCACATTTCAGGTCGCAACAAAAATCTTTAGGTCATGGATCACTGTCCAAAATCGATAAAAATAGGTTTTAAACCTTTCATTTTGGCGTTCCAACATTAAAAATGTAAAATTCATTGCAAAATCATTAATTAAGAGGCTCAAATTTAATGTCACATCAGACGCAATCATCATGGACATTGAGCCCAACGTCCATTCCAACTTCAAGTCAATTCAATTCATCCCAACCTTTCCAATTCTGCATCCATCATTTAGAACCCCTGAAATAAATTGTTATTAATTTAATCGAACCCATCCTTAATTAAAAAGAATCAATTTAGTTTGCTTAGTTTCAAAGAATAATTCCGTAAATTCAATAATCCTCGTAAAAAACGATCAAATTTCTTCAAAATTTTCCTAACTTCCCGTTGAAATAGCCAGATGTCGGAATCGGCAGAAAATACCAATTCATTCATTGGAAATAAGCAAAGAGAATTAAAATTTTGTCGCTTTCCAAGAGAAACAAGAGTGATAAAAGCGATGGAAGGCAAGAAAGAGTAAAACAAAGATGGAGGAAAAGGAAAAAGAGAGAAAAGAAGAGTTCCAAGGTTGAAAATGCAGAGCGTATGGAATGAATGGAGTTGGAAAACAAACCAACTCTATTCATGATTCCATACAACGCTTTATAATCATGAGAATGGATGATGGAAAGGTTAACCATGACCCCCATCATCCAGGGGAACTCAATAGAGTTTAAAGCAAGGGCCCCAATTTGTTAAACAACCTTGTTAACAGCCCTTCCTTCCGGTGCAAGTTCGAGACTTGGAGAACCGATAAAGCAGAAACTACAGCCTTTAGGAGGAAGATATAGGGTTTTAGATCAAGAAATAGATAGTTTTCCTCTGGATTAGATACAGTCCCATTTTTAATTTTTGTAAAGAAATCAGATTGTATAAGATGTAGATGTTTTGATATTTGAATAAAATGCCTGTTGATTAACAAATTTATTGTTTCGTTCACACCATATACTAAATTGTGTGTTTGTGTCATTTCTTGTTAATATACCGATTGTGAGTGCCTTTTCTATACAAGAATCTCATGAACCAAAACTCTGTTATCTCCTAAGAACAAAAATGCAGGAAAAATAAGAGCATAGGCTAATAAACTAAACTAGGAGTTGCAGCCTGAATGTTTAAATCCAGTTTAGATTGCAAAAATTGGAAAAATGGATATTGTTGAAGGAACAAATAACTTGGTTGAAATAGTGTAAATAAACAGTGAATAAGTACAAGTCTTGAAGAAATAATACACTTGGTCAACAAAACTCATGAAACTTTGAGAGGAATAAGGAACATCTTCTGGGAAATTCATGCTTAAGAGTCTATGGACCTAGAACTTGTTAGATTATTGATTGAGGCGAAATCTTAGGTAAAAACAGCCAACAAGAAGTGATAGAGGCCATTCTTGGCAGTTTGAGCTTTTCCAAGCCTACCCTCAATATATGCTAAAGCATACCCTCTAGTTCCATGACTTGAGCCAAACAAGCCTTATATCTTCAATAAACAACAACTCCAAAACTCCGAATTCTTCCTGCAATAATTCGCAAAGAAAGCAAGCCCAATTATCCAGCTTTCCAAGATGTAAAGGTCTACTGTAAAGGAAGAAACAAGTCTGGGGGAAAAATATTTACAAATATTACAAGGTAGGAGGAGAAGAAGTAAAGAAGAAGAAATTAATGAAAAAGGGAATAAGTTTTGTCTTGTGGTCTATTTCCTTTGAACAATTAAGCTCGTAGGGGTGTTTTAACACCTAGTACCTTAATGCCAACTGGTATGGGAGTTGCTAGCCCAAAGTTCTCTGGGCGGGCGGATAGAAAGCCTAAGAAAACAAAAATTGCACTATTCCCAACCTTAGAAAATAAGCAAAAAGTTCTAGGAACAAGGGAACTCGTCATTAAAGTGCAAGTGGAAATCAAAATTCCATGAAAAGAATTCAAAAAGATGAATCAGGCCAAGATTGAGGAGAATCAACAAGTACAAAGAAGAAAAAGAGTGAAGGCTAAAGGCAATAGGTACAAAGAAAAGGGTGGAAACTGGGTGATTTGTAACTTAAATTTTCCCATTATCTACCCAATTACCTAAGCCCAACATTACAAGCCTGAAAGACCTCATTGATCTTGAAGGTTGAATTTACCTACATTAGTGGAGATCAATATGAAAAACAAGCCTATGGGACTTTGACCAACAATCAAAGGAGACTCCCAGAAGATTAACTAATTTCAACATGAAGATGAAAAGGATTGAACACCTGCACACACACAGAACAAGACTTGTCGAATAAACTGTTTAAATACATTATTTCATCATGAAATTTGTGACAGAAGTAGAGACCATTCCTTTTTCTTAAATCGAAACTGAGATTTAAAATGATGTTGCTATCTCCTATTTCAAGTTAGAAGGTGGAATAGGAAAGACTGGTGAGAATAAGAAAAATGACCTTAAAAATTTAAGCTTATTTGTTTGAGGACAAACAATTCTTCTTTCTTTTCACAGGACAGCTTAAAAGTCAATTATTTTCGCCCATTTTTCTGATTGATTTTTATATAAAAGACTGATTTATATGCAAGAATATGGAATAACCACTAAACCGTCAGGTGCCAGAATTCAAAAGAAAGCATAATTTGCGCAAAGGAGCACGTGGTCGAAAGCAAGATCGATATAATTGGTCAAGGAAGTCAGCAGCCAGGAGAAGCGCAAAGGATTAAAGAATTTGATGTCATCATGAAGCTTATTAAATCAAAATGCATATTCGTGCTTGCAACTACAAAGCTCCACGCAATGAAGCGTAATTGAAGACAAACGAGTCGGGCGTGAAAGAAACTCAAAGGCAAGCAACCATAAATTGACGGCTGTTAAACATATGATGTCGCTACATCCTTCGTGAGGTCGCTTACGTAATTAAACTCGCGCGCGGGATAATGAGGTCGCGACAATCTTCAACAAGAGGTCGTGGATGTAAGATAAACAATGGACTGAACAAGTATGTCGCGACATTTGGATGTGGTCACGACATCAAGATCGAATCAGAAGCACCGACATCAACCAGGCGGAAACTAAGGTCGCGATAAATGTTGTGTTTAAAGAGAGATGGTCACGACATCAACTACACGTAAAAGCGGAAGTCGCGACATCATTCACGATTATGATACAAATAGGGGAAAAGAAGGTCGCGACAACACCTGGTTGTAGCGACATCAATTGTAAAGACTTGAGGTCACGACATCAAGAAGATGTCGCGACATCCGCTGCAAAGACCAAAGGGTCGCGACAACATCCAGAGGTCGCGATAGCCACTACAGAGAGAAGGAGGTCGCGACAACATTTAGTTGTCGCGACATCAAATGCACACAGTTAAGGTCGCGACGTCCTTAAGCTGTCGCGACATCAGCTACACCAAAGACACGTCGCGACCAAACAAAGACTCTGCGACATGACTGAAGACAATGAGGTCGTACAAGAATCGATGTCGCTAATATCAACCAATCGCCATTTTAAATCGGCAACCAAAAAGAAGTGCATCGGTAATTAGGGCCCAACTTCAGGAACCCTTATAAATACGGTAAGTCGCCACTTAATGAACGCTGTACTCGGGCGACCGAAAAGAGATCTGCTGCTAAAGGCCCTCGTATTTTAATTTTCTTTCTTTCTTTTCTTTTTTATTTTATTTTTATTGCTTGTATTTCATCTCAATTGGATCTGAATGTTCACTGTTAAAGCTTGCCGAATGCGATTCATATATTTCTTCAAATTATCGTCAAGTTGTTTGAATTCCGCATAAATTTCGGGAATTCGGGTTCCCAGCTGTCGATTTACGCGGCTTTCTTTGATCGCCAGTCAATGTATGGTGTAATCTAGTGATTTAGATTCCTGCCTTCATTGAATTGATGCTATCGTCGTAAATTATCTTCCCGCATAAATTTTATTCGCTGGTCATTTGAACTCCGCCGCAGTTACTTGTCGGGTCTCAGGTTTTCTTTATTACTCGATCCCAATGTTAGTGTCTCACACCGTAAATAGAATTGTCTCAAGCTCGATTTCCGTGAGGCCCTCTCGAGTGACACAGAGAAGGAATCTCGAGAGTAATGAACAATTTCGGAAGGTATGAGGAACCCAACAATGGTGATCTAATGTGCTCAGGTATTAAATCGATAAATCTCTTCTCACTGAGACGAACGAGTGAGCAATTTATCAATTTAGGCAATACGAGAGTTCACACTTTCGATTCGATTAGTAAATCCAATCCCGTGTTAGCAGAGATCTAATCAAGGAAAGGATGAGCTATTTTAATTCTGGGAGGAAGAGGAACCGCATAGTGTAGATCCGTGCAATGACTATATCTTAGAGCTCGCATTTATACCATGTCAGGGTATGAAGTATTGAAAAGAAAATACCCGCAACAAGGCAACCCATTAAAAAGTAGTTATTTAATTGCCTTCTCGAGAGAAACAAAGGAGGTTTAGATAATGAATTGTGGGGTTTGAGAGATCCAAACTACACTATTATATTCCTCGACTAGTTTTAAATCAGGTTCAATAAGCAAAAGATCACGGCATTCTCGCTTCCAATTGATGTTTCACAGCATTCTTCAATGTCTTTCGCAGAGAACTGTCACTCTTAATTACATATTTTTGTATTTCAACATTCACCCATTTATTATTAATTGATTTTCTTGTTTTATTATTTTAAGTTGTCAAAGCTAATTCTAATTGGTTCATCGTAGTCCAAATAAGGTAGATTTTTGAAGAAGCTCCGGGTAGTTGATTGAGAATTTTAAGATCTCGTGGATCGATATCCTGACTTTAAACTAATTTACCACTTGTCTCGACTCCGTACCCTGCAAAGATAACGGATCAAAACCACCAAGAAACAATTTACTCCAATTGAAACAATTCTTTGAACTAATCAAATAGCTAAGACATATACGGTCAACAAGTTTTATGGCGCTGTTGCCGGGATTAGACAATAGTCTTTTGGCAATAGTGTTATAAATTTGTACATGTCTTTTGGTCCGGTCAACAAGTTTTATGGCGCCGTTGCCGGGGATCGAAAGAATTTGGTAGATCAATATTCTGACGAAAGAAGGAAATGCTAATTTGGACATTTAAAAGAAAAAGAACAAAAATAGTTTTTCATGGCAGTGGTTATTTTTAGCCACTAACTTTTAACAAGCCATATTGAAAATATTTGTCAGCTCGACTAATCCTATTAATGTAAGTGTGTTTTTGATTTCAGAAAACTTTAATGCATAGGAAACGTAATGACCGACCGACCTGTACAGATACCGAACTAGAAAGAACACTCGTGCTCGAGAAAGGCGAAAAGATCGTAAAAACTCAATATGGCGTATGAAAGGCCGACTGCATCAAGGACAATCGAACAACAGCCGTAAGGCTCAATCAATCGATACAATGGTGGAGGACTTTGAGACCCATATTCAGATGAATACTGCAATCGCACAACCCGGCCAGCTGATGCAAATAATTTTGAACTAAAGCCGCTGATCGACATAATGGTTCAACAACAACAATTTACTTCACATCCTACGTAAGACCCAAATGAGCATCTGGGAAGGTTTCTCAGAATGGCAAACACAAGAAGCTTTGAACGGGTGAGACCAAAAAGGTCACAAATTGCATTTATTTCCATTTTTCTAAGAGATACAAAGCAGCTCACATGGTATGAA
Organism: Tetrastigma voinierianum; assembly: GCA_016808115.1. Lineage (NCBI taxonomy): Eukaryota > Viridiplantae > Streptophyta > Magnoliopsida > Vitales > Vitaceae > Tetrastigma > Tetrastigma voinierianum. The sequence goes on from JAEQBH010003866.1 coordinate 371,742, forward strand.
TCTCTACCATATGGTTCCTCGCTGATACTTGGGAGGAGCTTGTGGAAGTCTACTCAGTAGATCCTTCCCCCCATCGCCCACCTTTCGTAGAGACGGAGGGAGATAATTGTGCTCCCAAATAGGGAAGATGAGAGCCTTTACGTGAAGATGGAGAGATCTCAAAAGGTTGTCAAAGATGTCCGATGCATGGGATAGACGGAAGACCCAGATGGACATATGTATCATGCCTTTGAATGATACATCTTTAAGGGCATTATTGATGCTTCATGCTGTGGGAGCATCTAAACGTAAGAGTGTCAGCAGGCAAGATCTGGATTGAGGACTGGTTAAATGCAATATGAAAGCTCCATCAGTTTTCTGCAGTAATTGGAAGAGGAAGAGAGTCATGGAGCTGAGCAAGATGACAGCCATGGAGGCAAAGTTAGATGCCATCATGCATAGAATGGACAAGCAAGAGGAAGATGCACACCGGCTCATGAAATAGGAGCACAATGAGAGGAACTATCGAGAGGTAAGTGGCCGAGGCAAATCTTAACGAAGAACTGCTTTATGATGTCGAGGAGGTTAAGTACTGGGAGAGCCAAGAAGTTATCGATTCAACCAAATCCTAACCCGCCAAAGACACTATCATCCAAAGACTGAGGAAACCATGAAAATTTTTCATATGGTGAGGCCTCACAAGGCCAAAGGCATGAACAAAGATCCTCGCCAAGGGGATATCGTGCGAATACCGTTCCAACAAAGAACAGCAGCGAGAGAGGAAGCAGTAAATGAATATCGGTCGAGAGAGTTCCACCATTTGAAGATCAAATGCTGCAATTCACGGGGACAACAAGAAGCCGGTAACCTTCGAACAAAAGTTTGCAGAATTGAAGCCTCAAATGCCAATTCTCAAATTTTTCGAAGACCACTAATGCTTCTTCTTAAGAACCCGAGATACGCATAGTGGCAATCGGGCCCTAAACTCGCAAAAATCGGGACATGAAAGATGCCTTTCCCAGTGACACAAAGAAGAATCCAAAAGATTGTATGGCGATGCAGCTCAGAAGTGGGAAAGACTGGGAGAAAAGACGAAAAGATGAAAGCAACAAGGGAGTATGAAGGCCCGCACAATGCAAGTAAACACCGGAGAAAGAGTTAAAGAAGGAACAAACGTCCTGAGAAGAAAGAAGTAAGAAGAAAACCCATAACACTTCATAAATCCCATTTCCACGTAGGTCATAAATCAAAGATAGAGGAACAGCTTTGCAAGGTTCTTGAAAACCTTTAGGAAGCTAGAGATCGCATGCCTTCACGTAAATGGTTACTCGACACCACTTTACGCAAAATTCTCAAAGACATACTCGAGCAAAAAGAGGAAGATCGGGCCAAGAAGGAATTGTGAACTCCGACGGCAACTTGTAATGTCGCGGATCAAGAGGGGCTTACCAGAAAAGATGAAGGATCCAGATTTCACTATTCCCCGCACCATCGAGAGTTTGAGAGCTCGTAGTTCTCCGCGACTCAAAAGCCAAGATCAATTTAATGCCTCTATTCTCGTCGGGCTAAGAAGGTTTGGGGAGCTTACTCCCACTACCGTTACTCTCCAAATGGCAGATAGAACCCTGAAAAACTCTGAAGGAATCATAGAAGATGTGTGCCGAGGGTGAACAGCAGATTATAGAATGAATGCTATGCATCACCATACGCAGTTTTTCAGAGAAAGAACAAATTTCATAAGATACTCCAATCAGGATTTTATTGGCCAACCTGTTGTGGACTCACTGGTTGGTCAAATTATGTGATAGATGCCAAAAGATTGGAAATATCAAGAATAGAATGAAATGTCCCTTACGAGGCATATTGGTGGTGCAAAATTTTTATGTATGGGGGAGGGATTTATGGGACCCCTTTCCACAATCATTTGGAAATCCGTATATACCGCTAAATAAAGGATTATGTTTAAATGGGTGGAAGCAATAGTTGCCCAAGGAATGATGTTAACGCGCTGTGAGTTTCGCAAAAGAACATATCGAAAGATACTGGGAACACCCAGACTATTATCGTTGATTTGGGAAGCCACTTTGCAAACAAAATTTTCACAAAGCTCATGAGCAGATATGGGATCAAACATATAATGAGCCTAGCTTATCATCCCCAGACTAATGGGCAAGCAGAAATTTCCAACCGGAGGTTAAAAGGATCCTGGAAAAGACTGTAAGTTCAAGTAGGAAGGATTGGTCTTCCAAACTTGATGATGCACTTTGGGCCTGGCTGTGATCGCATTCAAAACTTCCCATCGATGTCCCCATACAGATTGGTATTTGGCAAGCCATGTCACCTCCCTCTTGAATTGGAATACAAGGCTATGTGGGCCATCAAGAAGCTGAATTTCGATTTCAAAATGGCAAAGGAAGAGAGATTTCTTCAACTGAATGAACTGGAAGAACTGAGAAATGAAGCCTATGATAATGCTAAGATCTACAAAGACAAGACAAAGAAATGGCATGATCAAAGGATTCTTTAGGAAAGCACCAGAGAAGGGGATCGTTATGTTATTTAACCTTTATTAAGATCGTTCTGTGAAATTGAAATCAAGGTGGAGTGGACCATATACCGTGGTGTCAAGCACTACTTTTGGAGCAGTAACACTCAAGACTGATGCTGGGGAGGAATTTAAAGTCAATGGACAAAGACTGAAGCATTATCAAAGCGGGGAGGAAAGAAAAGAAGAGCTACGCCTGGTTCATTATTATAGAAAAGAAAATCAAAACAAAGAAGTCCAACTAAGGACTCAAAATCGAAAGCAAATGGGATGGGGAGGCAACCCATAGAGACTTTAATTTCTGCTTTTAGACTTTGAATTTTTTAGAATTAACCTTGATTTTGTTTTCTCTAGTTATTATAATGATTAGTTAGTACTTAAGAAGTTAATTTTTGTTTAATTAAATCCTTCTTGTAAATGTTGCGCAGCAATTTATAAATGGTCAGCAAGAAGGAATAAACTCCAAAGACAACTCCAAAGAATCCTTGCGTAAGAGAACGACAGGAAAAAAGAGAGCATTCCTTTCCCTATAATAATTCTATTCAATGTAGAATAAGAGCCAAATGACAGGCAATTTAATTGAAACATAAATTGCGATTTAGTTTGAATTTTGCTGATAAGTCCAGGATAAGGAAGGTTATACGATTGAAGGAACAAAACAATTTTCTTGAGTTTGTGGTATGAATGGGCGAGTCAAGGGAACCTCGTTGGAAATAAATATCATCTAAATTCTCATCCACCGAGCATGAGTCAAGAAAATCCTCGTGGTTAGTCGCGCTTAATCAACCTACTTAACTTGTTAGATTAGTGATCAAGGCGAAATCCTAGGTGATACAATCAACAGGAAATGATGCAGGCCATCCTTGGAGAGTTTGAGCCATTCTAGCTATCCCTATTCATATGCTAATGCATACACTTCAGTTCCAAAAATTGAGCCAAAACAAGCCCTATTTTCAAAATAAACCAATGAGACCCTAACCCATCCTACCAAAGAATTCAAAGAGAGAGGAAGAAATGAAGTTTGGCGGAGTGAAAATTTTTTGAGGAACTCAAGGAGAAAATACAGAAAAAGGGAATGAAGAGAAAAAGATCTACAATAGAAAATACAGCGGAAAAGAAAGCTCAAGGGAATAGGTTTTGTTCAGGGTCTCGACTCTCAATAATTAAGTTCTGGGGTGTTTCAACACCTAGTACCCTAATGCCATCCGGTATGGGAAGTCATTAACCCAAAGTTCGGCTAAGAGTGTTAGAAAAGCCTAAGAAGACAAAACATTGCACTATTCCCAACAGATTTAAAAGAAAATCCCCGCTTGAATTATGAATGAGAAATGGGTGCATACGCTTTGAATAGAAGAAAATCATAGGTATCCCAAACACAAAGTTCTCGGGTTACATGAAATTACAAGGAGGAGGCGACAAGAGATGAGTAAGAAAGGAAAAGGAGTATTGGTAATCTTAACCTAAAAATTCCATCCATCCTACCCCCTTACCTGCCTAACATTACAAGCCCAAAAGACCTCAATGGATCTTGAAGGTTGTAATCACCTACATTAAGTGGAGAGATCAATATGAACAACAAGCCTACGGAATTTGGAAAATTGGTGAAAAGATCAAAATCGGTGAACATCCTCTAAGGGTTAATTGACCTATTAACAAAAATGAGAAAGAAAACCAACTACATTTCAAGTTATAATCCACTAACTATAATCGCTTGTAAAACAAATTCAACAATTTCGTTATGTACACCCGATTGAGTAGAAATTAACCTTTTATCCGACTTGAAGTCGATCACACGTAAACGACGTAAATTTCTTAGTCTTTCAATTAAATTGGTTACACTGCAAACGTAACGTAAAGTGTCCTTTGTTTGAGGACAAACAAATCTTTCTTTCTTTGCTCGGGGACAAGCAAAATTTTAAGTTTGGGGAGTTTGATGAGCTTTAAAAGTCATCTATTTTCACCCATTTTTCCACGATTTTATATAAAAAGACTGATGAGGCGCAAGAATATGGAATAACCACCAAATCAGGTGCCAGAGAATTCAAAAGAAAGCAGAATTTGCAGTAAAAGGAGCAGAATGTGGCTGAGCAGTACTGATATAATTGGTTGAAGGAAGTTGCAGCAGGAGAAGCGCAAAAGGATTAAAGAATTTGATGTCATGAAGCTTTTACAGAAATCAAAATGCATATTCAGGTTGCAACTACAAAGCTCCAAGAAGAATGAAGCTGTAGAATTGAAGACAAAACGAGCTGGGCGTGAAAGAAACTCAAAGGCAAGAAACCAGAAATTGATGAAGAAGAGACATGATGTCGCTAAATCCTTTAGAGGTCGCGACAGAATTAAACCCAGTACAGTGGATAATGAGGTCGCGACACCAACAAGAGGTCGCGACAGAAGATAAACAATGGACTGAACAAGTATGTCAGATCCGATGTGGTCGCTGACACGCGATCGGTCAAGGCCGCGATATCGCCTTGCAAGGAAATCCAAGGTCGCACAACAACAGCTAAAGAGAGATGGTTACGACATCAACTACACGTAAAGCGAGTCACATATCATTTAGCTATCATGCACAACAAGCCATGGAAAAGAAGGTCGCGACAACACCTGGTTGTAGCGACATCAATTGTAAAGACTTGAGGTCATGACATCAAGAAGATGTCGCAACATCTCACGCAAAGATCCAAAGGGCCGCGACAACATCCGGGAGGTCGCGATACCACCGCTGTAGAAGGAGGTGTCGCGACAACATTTAGTTGTCATACATCAAATGCACACAGTTAAGGTCGCGACGTCCTTAAGCTGTCGCGACATCAGTTACACCAAAGACATGTCGCGACCAAACAAAGACTCTGCGACATGACTAAAGACAACAGAGGTCGCGACAAGAATTGATGTCGCGACATCAACAACCAACTGGGCCATTTTGAACCGGCAAATTCAAAGAAGTGCATCGAAATTGTGGCCCCAACTTCAGAACCCTATAAATACGAAGTCAAGTACCGAATGAACGCAGCTATTGGCTACATTGGAAAGAGAGATCCGGGTTGTCAAGGTCGCTTCATTTTTTAATTTTCTTTTCTTTTTCTTTTCTTCGCTTTTTTTTTTATATTTTTAGATAGTTTGTATTTCATTCAAATTTGATCCACGTTCACCGCTAAAGCTTGCCGAATGCGATTCATATTTCTTCAAATTATCGGCTCGGTTGCTCACCTTATTACCTCCGAATTTGGGTTCCCGCTACGATTTACAACGCTTTGATCGAAGAAGTCAATGTATGGTGTAATCTAGTGATTTAGATTCACCTATCAATTAACGCTATCGGCCGAAATTATCTTTCCCTGGGCAGAATTTTATTCAAGCACGTTGAACTCCGCTAAAGCTACTTGCTGGTCTTGTGTATTTTCTGTTACTGATCCCAATGTCAGTGTCTCATACCCGTAAATAGAATTGTCTCAAGCTCTGATTTCCAAAGGCCCTCTGAGTGACACAGAGAAGGAATTCCTGAGAGTAATGAACAATTTCTAAAGGTAAGGAGAACCTAAAATGGCAGGATTCAATGCAGCCTTGTAATTAAATCGATAACCCTTCTCACTGGGAGACGAACGAGTGGAGCAATTTATCAATTTAGGCAATACGCAGCTCACCTCTCATTCGATTAGTAAATCCAATCCCGTGTTAGTAGAGATCTAATCAAGGAAAGGATGAGCTGTTCTAATTTGGAGGAAGAGGAACCAGTATAGTGTAGATCTGTGCAATGACTCTATCTTAGGAGCTCATATTTACAGTCCATGTTGTGGGTATGAAGTAATGAAAAAGAAAAATACCCAGAACAAGACAACCAAGATTAAAAGTAGTTATTTAACACTCACTTCGAGAGAAACAAGAGGTTTAGATAATGAATTGTGGGGTTTGGGAGAGATCCAGCTACACTATTATATATTCCTTGACTAGTTTTAAACTGCGGGTTCAATAAGCAAAAGATCAAGGCATTCTCATCTGAATGATGTTTCACAAGAGCATTCTTTCAATGTCTCATAGAACTGCTCAATTTAATTTGTTATTTTTGTATTCAATATTCAATTCATTTATTATTAATTGATTTTTCTTAGGTTTATTATTTTAAGTTGTCAAAGCTAATTCCACTTGAGTTCATCGAGTCCAAATAGTGTAGAGATTTTGAGAAGTCGGGGTAGTTGATTGAGAATTTTAAGATCTCGTGGGATCGATATCCTGACTTAAATCCAATTTGATTCATTTGTTCGACCTCGCGTGCACTTGCGGAAGATAACGGATCAAAACCACTAGCAAACAATTTTACTACAATTGAAACAATCTTTGAACTAATCAAATAGCTAAGACATATACGGTCAACAAGTTTTATGGCGCCGTTGTCGGGGATTAGCCAATAGTCTTTTGGCAATAGTGTTATAAATTTGTACATGTCTTTTGGTCCGGTCAACACTTGGGGACAAGCAAAATTTTAAGTTTTGGGGAATTTGATGAGTCCAAAAATTCATCTGATTTTTAATCCATTTTTCTGAGCATATTACAAGATAATTGTTAATTTATATGCAGAAATGTGGATATTTACTCAAATTTAATTTTGCAGAAAAATACAACAGAAAATAATTTCCCAGCAAAAAACCAGAGGAGATCAGCTTATAAGCATAAATGAAGTTGAAACTGAAAGTCGGAGTCGCAATAAGAAGCTGTTTGTTCAGTTAATTCCAAGTTACAACATTAGCAGGACCAGCCTTGAGGAAGAAATAGAAGGCCTATTCAAACGAAGTCGTAACTTGAAGTTAGGCTTGCGACCAGAATTACTAAAGCAACAAGTGAAAGAAGTTGCGACAAAGGAAGTGTGGTTGAGACTAAAGGGAAATATTCAAAGTAGGGAATCTCCGGGTCGCGACATTCACTAGGTCGCAACGCCAATTGAATATAACTGAGGTCGCGACGTCAATCTTATGTCGTGACGTGGATCCGTCAATGAAGCCACAAAGGAAGTTTTTGCACGAAATGTAAGTTGCAACTAGTTTTTAAATGAAAGGCTCCATTTGAGGTCACGACGTGCCATTGAGGTCGTGACATGAAAAAGGGAACTGGAGTCTCAACATGAAGATTGAAGTTGCAACCAAATTAAGAGTTGAAGAACAAAAAGGGAGGTCGCAACTTGAAGCGAAGCCAAACGAAGTCCTTGCCAAGAAACTGAAGTTGCGACCATTTATTAATCAAAGACCACAAATGATGTCACGACCACTCATTCATGTCACGACCTGAAGAAGAACTGAGCAGAAGAAATTTAGGTCGCAACTACTTTTGAGCAATTGGGACTACATGCAACCAGAAAGAGAGCAACATGAGGTCGCGACCTGGAATAGAGGTTGGAAGGAGGAAATTGGTTGCAACAAAGAATTGAGATTGCTACCAGAAGAAGAGAAATGAACATCAAAAGAGGCCGCGACTTAAATTTGAAACCTGTGAAGGCAGAAGACCACCAACAAGGTCGCGACCAGAAAAAGAAAGTCACGACCTAAAGTCAGCCTACAAACAGAAATGTGGTCGCAACCTAAAACTGAAGTCGCGATGCGCCAAGAACAAAGGAACAGAAGTCCGATTCGGGAATCGAGGTTGTGACTCGGGGCCAAAAGCGCAGAAGACAACGATGTCGCGACGCGGAAACCGCGGGTCGACATCAACTCGAAACATCGAAAGCCAACAAGGTCGCTACTACAAACAAGGTCGCGACTGAACAAGAGCAAACAAGGGAAATCCATGTCGCGACATCAACTCGAGGTCACAACCTAAGACGCAGAACCTGGCTTTCGGGAATTCCACCGAGTTTTTCGATTTCGCCCAATTCCCTTTTTGACAAGATAAATAGACAAAGTGTTAGAATAGTAAAGTAGCTTCCGTCTTCACTGCTACCTTAAAAGGGGAAACTAAGAGGAACTCGTTGTATAGCTTTATAGTAGAATTTTCTTATTTTTTTATTTTTATTTTTTAATTCATTTTCGATCTATTTCGCTTAATCGTGCGTAATGGATTAGAGAGCCTGAAATTTTTATTTATGTTATTCTTAAAAATTGATGCTCGAAAATTTATGAAATCTAGACAAATTTCTAGAGTTCATTTTTTCTCGCCATTGCGATTATAGTGGTTACAGATCGATACCCCATTTCTTTAATCGTAATGCAAGACTGAACGCAGCCTCCGGCCATTTTGAATTAGTTAGTTATGTTTTTCTCGCAAAAATCGAGAACTATTTGGCAGTGATTTACTTGCTTGGTGTTGTTTTTAATTCGATAAGTTCCCAATGGTAGTACCGAATACCATTTTAAGGGAATGTATCTTGCTCTAATTTTCAGATGCCCCTCACAAGTGATTACGTAGACGGAGATTCTCGATCACCGAGCATTCTTTTCTGGCAGGCTGTTAGGACTACCATTGATGAACTCCACGAGCTCAAAGTTAATTTTGATAAATCCCATTTTCTCATAATTGGTTGAGGGGAGATTAATAAGATAAATAATCAGAGTTCACCTTAATCTAAAAGGACGTTCCTAACCCCGTGTTAGCTTAGATCTAATCAAGGGAAAGCACGAACCAATAGATCTAAAGGATGAGCCACCACTTTTGTTGTAGAACTTGCTAAAATTCGAGAAGGAAAGCAAAAGACTGTAGTCATCAAGAAATGGGTGTGTGAAGTATTGAGAAAGAAAATACCCAAATCTGGGTAAGAAAGCATAAATACAAGTAACCTGGTAGAACTTGATTTCTCGAGAGAAACAAGAGTTTCTAACTGCGGGAGCGCAGGTAAATCCAACCGCACAGTTGTGCAAATCTTGGACAAATTAGATTCATCAATACAATAGAGCGATGTACTTCATGCAGAATTGGACTCAAGCTTCATTATAATTCACTCCGATGGTTTTCGTTATACCAAGTTGTAGGAATAGATTAGATCCAAAATATTTAGTTCTTAATTTTGTAGTTTATTTCATATTCTCACAATTTCTAGTTTTGAAGCTAATAGTCTAGAATTTATTATCTGAAGTGTATAGAATTTCATTATCAAATTTCTTAAATTCAAATAGCATAGAACTTTAGTAGTTGGGGTACTCTGATCTCTAATTCATGTCAATCTCGTGGAATGCATACCTGGACTTACATTCGATTTTACTACTTTTATGACCTGTGTTCTGTGTAGTGTCATAACCAAACCCAATTTTAAAAAATTCTGGAACATCAAGACCGATTTATTTAATTCAAAGAAATTTATCCAAAGTGACATGGGTGCAAGAGAAGTGGGCGTTCTTGTAACTATGCATACTTAAGGGTTTCTTAGTCTATATAGAAAAGGCAAACATAAGTAAGGAAGTGAAGATGGAGTTTATGAGGCAAGCAGCCGGTACCACACTTATCGGGTATCGGTACCCACTATTGCTGAGTAGGTACCGCACCAAAATATAGTGGTACCGCGGCAGGATTAAATATGAAGTGGTACCAGCATTCTAAGGTCGTTGAGTAATAAGCAGCATCTTTTGTACCTGGGCATTCACACTAATCGGGTACTGCATTCAACATGCGATCTCTATAGAATTTGAGACGAATTTTAATCTTGCGTATACCAACTGCCTTCTCTCTCTCTCTCTCTCTCTCTCGCTCGATCACCACTTCGAGATCACTAATGAGGATTGTATTTAAGCCCACTTGAGGGTAGAATTAAGGGATTTCGGATTCTAGGGTTTTGGCTCTTACCTTTGGAGTGTTTTCTCATATTTTTCTAGGGTTTTCATATAGTAGAGTACTTAGTTCTTCTGATTATGAGTTTTTAAGCATTTGTAATCTTTCAGTTAGTTTTATAACTTGGTGTTCATTGAGCGACTCTGCGTTTTGATATCTCAACCTTGAAATTGAAGTGTTATTTCTCAATTCCCATTTACTAGTAGTGTTCCAGCAATTATGAATCAATTCTCATCTTTAATGGACTTCTAAACCTCCATGATAGGGTTCTAACGGTGGAAACTCACCCCCTTCAAGGTAACATCCCTCAATCCCTCTTTTGTGCTTCAATGGGATTTGTACCATATTGAACACTTAGAAAATTCTTCTAAAACCTTAGTTTGGCATCTTCTTGACAACGTGTAACTTAGAGATTCTCGTTGTACACGTCGTTTTATCTCAAATGAAACTATGAGTCCAAACCAATCGTTTGAGCAAGTGTTTGATATCGTTCAATTATTCTTTGTCTTACAAAAGCTTTTAAAGTTAAATCCCCCATCAAAGACCATTCATCAATGGCTCCTAGATGAGATTGTAAGTGAGAGGTGGGTGTTACCTAGTTGGTGGCGAGCGGAAACCTAAGGATCCTATCATCATCCCTTCCAGTTTTACTATAGTTTAAGTCAATCGGTTAATAAATCAATCAATCACAACCCCCCAGATTTTACTTTAATCGCACATTCATTGGAAAGCAATCCCTACGGATCACCTAGGAAACCACTCCCTATGGAAATGACCTGTGGACTTTCATAGTATTATAATGCTTGACGACATCAGTTCCTACGCTTGGGAATAATTTCAGCACACCTTAAATAGACGGCGTAGTCTGTATATGATCGGGTTCCCTAAATAAGTGTTGAGATAGGAGATCCTTCGGGAATTCCATTATTCTTCGCTACGGCATCTGAAAAATGGTACGAAGATGTATCATGATCTTCGCTACCGCGATTATCGAGCGGATGAAGAGAGATATGTCGGGGATTATGTTCAACGATGTCTTACTGCCAACGCATTAAAGCCGAGTATCGAGGCAATGTGGTTACCCGTACCATTGGAGGTGTAGAGTGGAAGTGGGGGAGCATATCACAATGGATTTTGTGACCACTTCTGCCATGGACATCAAGGGAAGCCCGATGTGTGGTGATAAGTGGACCTGGCTTTTGACGGTCAGCACATTTTGGTCAGGCAAGATGACCTTCAAGACCGGAGGAATTCTCAGAAGTTGTACATTCGAGATTGTACTACGCATGGAGTGCCGCTTCATAGTATCTGACGGGGATCCCGTGTTTACAACTCACCTCGAAGAGTTTCCGGGTGAGAGCCAATGGAACACGGGGGCTAAGGATTAGTACCAAGCCATCCACATACCGACGGTCGGCCAGAGGACTATACAAAAAGTTAGAGAACACGCTGAGAGCATGCGTCCTAGATCTCAAGGGTAGTTGTGAGGAGCATTTGCCCTTGGTCGAGTTTTCCTATAACAATAGTTATCAGGCGAGTATACAGATGACGTCCTATGAGGCATTATATGGAAGGCCATGCCGATCTCTAGTTTGTTGGACCGAGGTAGGAGAGAGATCCAGCGATCGGTCCGTAGTTGATTGTAGTCACCTTTGAGACTAAGTGGGATTTGATACTAAGTTTTCTTTCTCACCAGCTTCAAAGCCTGAAAAGAGTTACGCTAACACACGGTGACTACCTCTAGAGTTTGCGGTGGGAGATCATGTCTTCTTGAAGGTTATGCCAAAGAGAGGAGTGATCAAGTTTGGCAAGCGGGGAAAGCTATCGTCGAGATACATTGGGCCCTTCGAGGTACCTCAGAGGGCGTGGTATAGTTTTTACCAGTTGGCACTAATGAAGCTTAATGAAAGTGTTCATGACGTATTCCTCGTGAACGCACTGCACCAAATAATACAAGTTTTTAACACGTTTGACCGTTTGACCAAGCTCGACTCAACCATTAGTATGTGGGGCCGTTGACTTCTTTTCAAGGATGAATAATTTAGTACTTATCACATCATTTCGTAGGCCTCGTCATCACGAAGTTCACAGACTGGTTGAACGTTAAAATCCACTTTATGGATGGCAGTTATGGTCCCGTAAGTTCAAAACACAAAGATTTTATCGGGCCAAGTCACCGATTTTTACCCGAAAACAACCCTAGGCTCTATGTAAGCCTAGTTTTGGGTTCCAAGTGAGGATCTAAGCCCAAAACCCAAGAGAAAATCCCAAAAACCCGAAAACCCCGAACTGGGTCGTTTTGACCCATTTTTAGGCCGATCGGGTTTCAGCAGTGGGAGCCGATTCCGGCCACCAGCACTGCATACACGCTTCAGCCAAAAAGATAGAGGAGGAGGACGACCGTGACTAATTACGCCGTAAATCTCCTGCCGAGCCACGCCCTTACCCTGGTCAGCCGACGATACGGGCGGCAATGACAAACTCGGGTCGCCTGGATTTTTGTGTTTTTCGGCCATTTCAAGCCAACCCATACCTCATTTCCACCATTTTTGACCTTCAACTCGCTTCCGCGGATCCCTTTTTTGGCATTCTCACCGTTTAGAAAGATACGACAAAACAAAGTTGGGCCGATCGTTAGATCGTTCCTGCCAATTACGAAGAACCTTTTGGACCAAGGTGAGGAATGATGTTCCGGTCTCTCGGCTTTCCATTGATATGGTTTGTAAATTTTGGACGTCGCTTATTAAGGTTTTCCATTTTTTGGGTCATTTAGGGTACTCAATGGTGAAGGTTGGACTAGACGAGTACCACTGTCAAATTTAAATAAAATTAGTTGAATAGTGAAATCAGATGTTTTTATGAATTATCGCACTGTCACCCAGAAATTAGCTCCCATGTGAAAAGCCCCAATTTTGAGTACCGGGTCTATAGGGCACACTATGTAATTGAACCTGTTGGAGTCCAATTTAGATGGTTTCATAGTTCTAAAAGTTGCCCTAAGGCCCTTCGCAGTATCCAATCGCAGTTGTTGGTTCTGTGCTTATCGAGCCTAAGCGGTGTTTATGATGATATTACAAAGTAATCGTCACTGGAAGCCTGCACGATTCTCTCGCAGGGAGCAGGATTGAGCATATGTAGTCTGTGAGTGGTTTAGATGTTTTAAATGCCTTGGGGTATTATTATGATATAAAATTGTGGTAAATTATGTTATATATATATATATATATATATATATATATATATATATATATATATATATATATATATATATATATATATATATATATATATTTGATCGAATGATTGATTTTGTATAAATATAGATTATTTTTATATAAACAAGTTATCATTTCATGTGAATTTTGTCGAACATTTTAAATATTCGAAAATCCTACTGAGTTCATGGGTAAATTTGTGGTATTTAAAGATTCTGGTACATGGAATGAGGCTTTAAACCACTTTGAAAATTCATTGATGTAAGGAATGGATTTTGAGATTTTTATGATTTTAAGCATGTCAAATATTCTTATAGTTTTATGTGCTTAAAATTGGTTATGGTGAATATTTTCATCGCGGGTATTTATTTTCTGCATGAATTGATGAATTGAAACATCAATATATTTGATTAAGTTGTTGGAATTAAATTGATAAATTCTTAATTTATACTACAATATCGTTGGATAAGTATATGTGAGTAAGGATACCGGTCAGGTTGTTATATTATAATACAAAGACGTTTGGAAAAGTATATGTGAGTATGATACCGTGTTGTTATATTATAATACAGTATCGTTGGAAAAGTATATGTGAGTAAGGATACTATGTTGGTTGTTCTATTATAATGCAGTATCGTTGAAAAGCATATGTGAGTAAGAATACCGGTGTTGGTCGTTATAGGTCGATGTACCATAAAATCGTAGGAATTGATTCAAGATCCATATTATAGTGCAATGGGTTTCGTTTAATTGTTGTGAGGTTGATCATCCAATCCGAAGATTATTTCCACGACCGTGAGGTCGGGTTTACCCGACGGTTTATTAGTTGCCACGGTGACGTGAGGTTGGTTTCATCCAACGGTTATACATTATTTCCACGACCGTGAGGTCGGGTTTACCCGACGGTTTATTGCACTGGATTTGCCACGGTGTCGTGAGGTTGGTTTCATCCAACTAAGAGGCGTTATCACGGTCGTGAGGTCGGGTCACCGACGGTTCATCATTATTATTATTACCACGACATCTTTCGAGGTCGAGGGTCGCGTGGAGGTGGGGTATCATCCCATGGTTTATGATGGGTATGGTGGGCCAACATATGATGGGTATATGGTACCGCTTTATGATGAGTATACGGTACTCAAGATAGTGATGGGTATGGTACCAAGATATGATGGTATATGGAAAATGGGTATATGATGGGTATATGGTATGGTATATGATGAGTATATGGTACGGTATATGATGGGTATATGGTACGGTTTATGATGGGTATACGGTACGATATATGATGAGTATATGGTACGATTTATGATGAGTATATGGTATGGTCTATGATGAGTATATGGTATGGTTTATGATGAGTATATAGTACGGGTTATAAAGGATGTATGGTACGGTACATTGTTGGTTTCTGTGTAAGTAATAATCATTTAAGTAATTATGGTTATTGTGTTTTCATGATTATTTGTACAACATGAGGGTTATACACTTTATGCTCGATTTTTATATTGTGAATAAATTCAGGTTATAATTTCGGTTAAATTTTGAGCATGGATTTCATATTGTTGACTTGGTATAAGTTGGGTTTTGTGAAATGATTTTAAACGGGGAACTTTGCTAAAGAATGTACGTGAGGTCTTGAGATAAGGAATTTTTGAAATTAAAGACGTTATTTTCCTTATAAATTATGCCACTCACTGAGATTTATTATCTCACATTTTATTGTTTTAAATCCGTTCCCTAGGTCCAAGCAAATCAGAAAGATCTACCCGCGCCGCCTTCTACGTCACTGCCCTGCGGCAAATTTCATAAAGATTCTATCATATTTATCTGCCGTTATATTATTGGACTTATGTATTTCATTTGTAACCCTAAATTCACAAACACTCTTAGAATGCTCTGATCTTAGTATTGAACTCATATGAGTCCTTATTATGTGTGTTTGTGGTTATGACCTACAGTAATATAGGTCGGTTGTGGAGTTGAACGGTTGTGCATCTTTTATATATATTGGGGGTATTATATTGTTGCAGGTGCTTATTTTCTTATTAAAGTGGGGTTCCATTGGATGTCCCTGGGATTGTATAGTCAAGATCTCACCAGCGGGACCACCCGGGGAATCCTGGAGGGGGTATCCGGGTCGGGTCTTGTCATATTCCATGTCTCCATGCTTCGAAAATACACTTCAGATCCAACTCATGTAGTGGATTGAGGTGAGCTTGTTGTTGATACAGATGTGACCTTCGAGGAGGGACTAGTGCGTATCATGGATAGTCGAGACTAGGTTTTGCAACGCAAGACTGTGAGGCTAGTGAAGGTGCTATGACAGCACTGAGGAGTGGAGGAGGCAACCTGGGAGCGTGAGGCCACAATGCATACTGCATATCCTTTCTTATTTCAGGATGAAGGTACATTGTTTAGTCATGTGGTAATTGAATAAGTGTATGTATGTGTTGTATATGAGGCAGATGTAGAATTTCAGGATCTAAATTCTTTTAAGGGGAGAGAATGTGGAAACCAGAAAATTTCATTTTTTATGAAAAGGGTAAAACCGTACTCTTTGTCGAAATAGTATATACTTAAAACCTGGAAATTTTCTAGATCTCGGATAAGGAAAACGAACTTCACCCGTTGGAATCGTCTCGTGAAAACTATTACCCTATTGAATTCATCGATTCCGGTTACAATTTCACGCTGAGGCATAGGGCTCTGGTGACACATGACACGATCATGTGATACCATGTGGCAACCCCACGGGAGGACACATGGAAAACGTGGTGCAAGTGAAATGCATGGCTCACATTTAGCCACATCTCATATGATGCAATAAATGGAATAAAGAAAATAAAAGAAAAATTAAGGAAAAACAGTGGTCACCCAAATGGCATGAGGCAATGAGGAGGAAGTTTCCTCCTTTGACCCATACGGTCAATGTGCTCCAAAAAGAGGAGAGAAATGAGAGAAAAAGAATGAGAAAAGAGAAAATGAAAAGAAAGGGAATGGAACAAACAAGGGAAAGAAGAAAGAGGATAAGAGAAGAGAAAATGGGAAAGGAGAAATTGGAAAAAAATATCTTGAGTGGGGGGGGAACCAACAATATGTTGGAGAGAAAAGAGAAAAAAAAAATAATAAAAGGAAGACAAAGGAGGAACAAAAGGGTGCGTGGAAGAAGAAGAGAAGAAAAAAAAAAAAAAGTTGTCCAAATTTTTTTACAGTGTTTCGATGGTCGGAGTTCAGTAACCCGAGAATTAAAGTTGGTCTATTCTACGAGGGCTACGAGTAGGTACCAAGAACAGAAGGATTCGGTGTTTCATGCTCCAAGAGGTAGGGGTTTCTCCTACTTGAGTTCCTTTTCATTTAAGGGCCGTAAATGGCCATGTGGGTTAGAATCGACCATAGGACTAAGTTTTCGGCCATGAGACTATTTTTCGGACAGTCCGAGACCGGGTTTTGAAGGCTCGTGATTCCGCCTGGCTTTGCGCGATGTCGACTTTGTTGTGGCCGGTTTTCGGACCGTGCATGACGGTTTTTGAGATTGGTTTTGATTCCGGGGCTGTTGTTCGGAACTGGTAAAATTGATAAAATTGGTAAAAAAATATATTTTGGTGTTGGGGGCTGCCGTAGCCATGGGTGGACGACCGACCGGCCGATTAGTTATGGATTTTATAGTGAACTCATTTTTCTGAATGTTTTCGAGTCGAATTTGTGGCTAAACGAAGCCGTTAAAAACAAAGAGGCTAAAATTTCGGACTAAGTTCATTTTTGTTATGGCCGAGAATGGTTATTTTATGTGTTTTTGTGTGTTATAGTCGGCAATTTAATAACATGCTGAATATGTGTAAGATATGTTAATATATGTGTATTTAAATGTATTAACATAATGGATGTGAATTATACATGTTTACATGGTACTGCATGAAGTACGATGGAGTAGAATGTTCCATGTAGTGTATCATACATGTAACATGAGCAGAACCTGCAAAGTGGCATTACGATTGCATATGCAATGTGGACACGCATTATGTTGATGTGTGAGCATGGGTGGTCACCCATCATCATTGTTGGTGAATGGGTAGTGAGTTTCGCATTGACGACGTCCAATAGATGTCTCATGGTTTAAACATAAAAATAAATATAAATAAGGCGCTATTGGCGTAAGCAAGAAGGGGACCATAGTGAACCCTCAAGTGAAAAGCCTAGAACATTGGTGTAAGAGAGACCCGCAGCAGGATTCGAAAAGTTCACATTTGCCCAAAGAAGACACACGGTCATGTTTATCACATAGACTTCGTCAGGTGGATGTGAGCCTGATCGACTCAGATCGTTGCCCATCGGGCACTTCAGATTGCAATGGAGTCGGTGAGGGCTCGATACATGGGTCATTGGTAATACCAGTGATGGTTTTCACACTTGGCATTGTTTGCCCGTGATTATATAGACTAAAACCTCGTTCAACATAGTTACAAGAGCCTTACAATTTCTCGCATCTTGTATGCTCTGGAGTTACTTCTCGCTGATATAACTGATAAAATTACTTTTTATATTGTTTTAATGGAAATGGTTTAATCTAAGACACTGTAAGTGCACAAATCATATAAGTAGTAAAATGGATGTAAGTCCAGATATCATTCCCATAGGGATTGACAAGAATTGGGAATCAACTAGTCCAACTACTTAAGGTCCACACTATTTGAACTTTAAGTGAATAGTGATGGTTTAATCTAGAAGATAATGGGCCCCAGACGATACACAGAATATAAAAGGAATAAACGTTACAAAAAAAAAAAGAACAAATGGACTCAATCGCTTCTCCATGAGAAATGAACATTATCAAGGAGGTACTGTCGAAACAACCAATTCCTGCATTAATATGCATTACTCTATTCGCCGCTGGATGTGGATATGTCCAAGATGTGCCTTTACCACAGGCAATCGATTTCTACATATTCACCGGTTGGGAGGCCCCGCTTCTCAAAGACAAGGATCTAACCAAATTTACTTGTATTTTTTTAATTCCTTCTTTCAAGATCTGAAAAGTATTTTTCTTCTCAATACTTCACACCATTTCCTGAGACTCCGATTTCTGCTCCTTTCATAGGTTATCGTAAACTTCTACAACTCAATTGATGACTCATCCTTTAAATCTAATGGTTCTTCCCTTCCCTTGATTAGATTTCTGCTAACACAGGGTTAGGAACTTCCCCTCAAATTAAGGTGAAGTCTCTGATTATTTACATTGATAAATGTTCCCCTCCAACATCAATTATGAGTGAAAAGGGAATTTATCGAGGTGAACTTTCAGAGCTTAGTAGTTCATCAATGGTAGTCTATCATACCCACAAGTGGAATGTTCCAAACTCTCAGGAATCTCCATCTCTGTGTCATGCAGAGGGCCTCCTGGAAATCAGAGCAGGAAACAATCCTTGAAATGGTATCATATGCTACCATTGGGAACTGGTCGATTCAATAACAACATCAATCAAATAAATTCCAATCCAAGTATTTCTCTAAATGATGCAGAAAAGACTGTAACTAACGGTAAATCCAATCTAGTGAAACTGCGTTCTCAATACTGCATTACAATCGACAATGGATCATTGATCAAGTACACCCACTGTAATTGTAATAAACTGAAACGAACGAATTCTAGAAATTTGTCCAGACTCCATTAATTTAAGGCGCATGGTAAGAGAAAATCGTAAATTAAACTACTTCATCGCTTTTACACGTGTCACGGTTCAGATCCAAAAAAGAAAATAAAAGAAAAGAAAATAAAATAAAATAAAACAATATATTCTAAAATATATGCGAGTCCTCTCCCTTCCCGCTTCCGGTATCAAGACTCCAGAGTCGGCTAATTAAAATTTATAAGGGCTATTTATAATCAGCCCAAAATTAGGCATGATTCCAAGTCTGTGTGGATTTCCTAAAAGAAAGGCCCAGTTTTCTGTTTTCAAGTCACGACCTCAAATGAAGTCGCTTAATTCGAATTCTCTCATTTGCACTTGTTTAGTTGTGACCGACACTTCGGGCCAGACTGATTCCTTGCAATCGCTTCTTGATTAGTGGTAGCGACCTCAAAATGGAGTCGCGATATGGCTCTTTTTCCTTCTCGGCCGCGATTCTACGCCGCGACTTATTTTCAGTCGCGGACCACATTCTCGCGGCCATGTCTTCGCTCTAGGTCATGACTTCTTTTTTTGGTTGCGACCTCTTTGTTTGAGTTCTCGGGTCCTCATACATGTTGCTCGTCACTATCGCCGATATAACAAAGGCGACTCAAGTAATTTCTCTTATCACGCTCGGTCGCGACCTCAAAAGCACGTCGCGAATTCCTGAATTCTTTACATTTAGTCTCTAACCCCTCAAACGTTGTCATAACAGGTCCTTAGTTATGTCGATGTGTTCCCCGGCTCAACCTTGTGAAGTTGACAAGTTCACACCTCTCTTTTGTTACCTTGTTGACCCTTGTCTTTGTCTCGCTTTACATATACTTAGCTGCGACAATCGATCATCTCTATGGCGACCTTCTATCCTCATAAGTACCAGATTTTTAGACGCGATCGAAAACCGGGTCGCGACCTCAATTGATATTCCTTGCCTTCCTTCTGGTCGCAACGTCTATTGCTTTTGTTGCAATCAATTTCCTTACTTCACTCTCTATTTCCAGTCGCAAATCATTAAATGATGTCGCGACCAATGATCGGGTCGCGACTTCGAAAGTTGAGTTTTCCACCAAGAACTAGTCAGAACCATAGTTTCCTACAAAGACCTCATCTATGACTCTGTCAACGCATCAACGTCATGACCTCAAGTTTATGTTGCGATTTTTGGCGTGAAGTCTCTATTTGGCGTCGCGGACTCGCATTGGTGCCACAACCTCAGATTCTTCCTTGAATGTTCCTTTTGTCTAAGCAACTCTTCCTTGGTCGCAACGTCTATTGCTGGGTGCTTTGGTATTTCTGGTCCCAACCTCCCTTTCCTGTCGCGACTTGGCTTGATGCAGCCTTCCATTTCTCTTTTAACACTAGTCTTGGTGGTGTCGTGACCTGGAATTAACTAAATTGAAGAAATCCTTGTTGCGACTTCAATTCTCAGTTGCGACTTTACCCCTGCTATTAGATCGGTTTCTTCTCGTTCGGGCTGGGCTTTTGATTATGTCGTAATTCTCTATAAAATTATATTTGAGTAAAAAACATCCATATTTCCAAGATATTAATCAAGCATTCATATTGTAATATAAATTAGAAAAATGGATTAAAAATCCAATGAGTTTTTTACTCATCAGATTCCCCCAAACTTAAAATTTTGCTTATCCCCAAGAGAAGAAAATAAAGAATTGTTTGTCCTCAAACAATTGAGCTTTATTTTTAAGGACATTTTTCTGATTTAAACCACAGTCTTTCTTATTTTACCATTTGACTTGAACAAGAAGGTTGCAGTATTATCTCAAATCTAGTCATCAATTAAGAAAAAAGGAAATACTTCCAACCTTCATCACAACAGCCGATGAAATTTGTATGTAAACAGACCCTGGGCCAAAATAAATCTTCGCTCTGGTGGAGCGTGTGTAGTCCCTCCTTCCTATTCATCTTTGTAATTATTAATCTTTCCGAATTCTCCTTTGAAACTAATTTAAGTCCCATAGGCTTGTTTTTTATATTGATCTCCACTAATGTAAGCAAACTCAACCTTCAAGATCAAAAGGGTCTTTCTGCTTGTAATGTTAAAGCCGGGTAATCGGGGTAGATAAATGGAAAATTTTAGATGCACTACCAGATTCCATTTTCCTTTATGTATAATGGCCTTCATCTTTCATCCTTTTCTTTCTTCTTCTTGTAAACTCTCCCACCTTCAACTTATCAACTAAATTCCTTTATCGAACTCGCTCAAAGAATCGAATAGTGCAATGTTTTCATTTTATTAAAGCTTTCATCACTCTTAGAGAACTACAAGCAACTCCCATACCAGTCGGGTATTAGGGTACTAGGTGTTGAAACACCCTTACGAACTTAATAATTGTTTAAGAGAGATAGCCACAAGACAAAAACTTATTCCTTTTCAATTTCTTTTCCTTTATTTTCGCCTCAATTTATTTTTCCTTCATCTGTAATCTAAAGAAATATTTTCCCCAAACTTGTTCCTTTCTCACATAGTAAACTTTCATTTTCTCGAAAAACTGGTAATTTTTGGGGTTCTTTTCTCGTGGTATTAATTCTAAGAAGGGAATTCAGTCTTCAATTGCAAGTCGTTATTTTAAGAAATTAGCTCGTGCTCAATCATAACTAGAGTGTATGCTTTGCATATAATAATGGTAGGCTTGAAAAGGTTCAAACTTCCAAGGATGGCCTCTATCATTTCTTGTTAAGGTTGTTTCCTATTTAGATTTCACTCAACCAATAATCTACAGTTCTAGGACCATATGTTTTTAGTTTGGATCATCCTGCAATATGTTCCTAATTCCTCTTAAAGTATTAAGGGATTTTCCGGCACTCGCATAGTTTTTCCAAGATCTGTGGACTTAGTTGTTTATACTTAAAATTCAATCATTTTATTTGTTCTTTCAATCGTGTATTTTTCCTGATTCTACAATTTAAACCTGGTTCAAACTAAAATCAAGTAACCTCTCTTATTCGGTAGTTCCATAGTTCCCGCTCTAACCTTTCTTTGCGTTGTCGTTTAGATCTCATTAGTGGTAATCGCGGTCATTGTACAAATAAAGCTCGAAGATATAGATCATTTATTGCGCATAAATAATGAATGACACAAACAACACAATTCACTAATCAGTTCATGAACAATTTACATTCCCACCTTCTTCGTGTCCTACCAACAATTCATTCAACAATATATTCACACTAAGCATTATTCAAAAATTAAAAATCAATTATCGCCAATTAACTACTATCATTCATGCGATGACACAAAACACTTTCAATGAATCGAAAGAGTATTATTAATGCTAAGGTAATATGACAATAAGGAGATTACAAAAGACCGCTTTATTTTTTTCTTTTATAGGTTGGGGTACGACGTTTGATGACCCACATCAAGGTCGGGCTAGACTAGGATCAAATTTTGTAAAGGTCATCTTTGATCTTTTTTTCTCCTCAGTAGGGGGTATTTCCCTTCATGTTAAATATATATCGCTTGTCAACTCTACTGCTGTTATCAGAGTGTCTTGCTTTAACCCCATCTCGATTAACCGGTCCTTCCACTCGAGATACACTCCAATAGTTTTGGATAGCCGAAGTTCTGGCCGATCAAGTCTAGGCTCTCCAAATT
This sequence comes from Tetrastigma voinierianum, assembly GCA_016808115.1. Classification (NCBI taxonomy): domain Eukaryota; kingdom Viridiplantae; phylum Streptophyta; class Magnoliopsida; order Vitales; family Vitaceae; genus Tetrastigma; species Tetrastigma voinierianum. The sequence goes on from JAEQBH010003866.1 coordinate 394,515, forward strand.
CATCTTCTTCCCGTATGCATCATTGTCTTCAAGTCGTTTATCTCTCCTTCATCAACCTCCCAAACTCTTTGAACTGCTCTTTGTACAGATATTTGAAGGCCTCCATTTTCTTCAACATATTCCCTTCCATCTCTGCTTCTTTCTTTCTTAATATGGTAAGCAGTTCTGCATCTCTTTTGAATTGATTATTATAAAAGGCTTCCAAACTTGCCTTCATTCTCTCATTTACTTTTTCTTTTCTTCTTTTTAACTCTTCCTTCCATTCTTCCTATCTTTGCTTCACATTTTGTTCCCATATCTGTTCTTTCCTTCTAAATTCAGCTTCTTGGAATTCCTCCCTAATTTGCTGCCATTTTTCCCATTTTTGCTCCCTCTCTTCCATGTCTTTCTTCATGGATTTGAGCATTTCGATTATCTCTGTACTCACTTCATTCCTTCTTGAGCTTTCTGCCTACTCTAGATAGGAGTGGCTCACTGAATCATTCCTATGGTATCTCCTCTCACATCGCTTAGAGGAATGTCTTCTCTGAATTGCTTCCATTTCTCTGCTTCATGCTCTCACAGCTCGTCGCTCTACCAACCCTCTTTCGGCTGTCTGGGGCCCTTGATAACCCCCGTAAGGGTTAGAGGTGAAACCCGAGGACATCGTTCCTCTTCCTCCCAAGCTCCTTTCACCCCTGCTAGGATAAATAGTCTGGTGATGGTGGCTGGGTGAGGGATTAGTCCTCCCCTATTGCTTAGGTGGTATCCTCTGATTCAGCCTTCAATGATGCCACCAACATTCATCTCATAACCTTTCAACAGGGCATACATAATCATAGCCTCATGATCCTTTACTGAGCATAGATGTTTTGTTGGGATGATGACCGAGCAGATGAAGTAAAACCATACCTAGTTTTCCCGTAGGGACCTCGTTGATGGTATAGTGTGGGTTTTTCTTTGTCGCCTCCCATTTTCCTTGCCCAACAGTCAACAGGTTCAAGATTTTATCGTAGTTTGGGTTGTCAACCATTTTTTTGAATTTGGACCCATGCTTGAGATCTCGTTGATCCTTTTGTGCCCGAATGATACCCAGACCCCTCTCACAAAAACTTTATCATCATCCTTCATCTCTACCATATTCGTGTAGAATTCACTTGCCAAAGCAACAAAACCTGGTGCTTTGTGCTCGCAGAAGAACTCCCATCCCCTCTTCTTTATTAATTCTGCAAACGGGGAAATTGGTTTCCAAAAACCCCTTTCTCCTATAAAGCCCTTTTCGGCTAACTGCCTGTTCCACAAACTTTGAGCTTCTGCAGAGACGAAATCTTCTTCTTCCTTCGTTTCTCCTTTCTTCTCCTGCTCTGCAGTTCTTTTTCTCTTGGTAACTCTTTCTTCTACAGCTTGCTCTTCCTCTTCTGGTTGAGTTTTTGGTTCGACATTGGTTATTTTCTCAGGTTGAGGTTCCAAATGAACTTCTTCCTCCGCCTGGACATACTCACGCATAATCTCGTTGATCATTCCGTTAAGATCTAGAGTACCTTGTTGATTTGCATCCATGAATGAAAATTTTTGGAGGGTAACCGGTTAGCACTCTAGGCTTAGGGTTTGGAGATTCGAAGAATTAGGAAGTGGAAGTAGAAGAGTTGGAAAGAAGTGAAGATGAATTGAAGTTTTTGTATGAAATGGCTTTTTGGCTTCACACTTGTTTTGATGGGCTCAAGGTTATGATCACGAACGGAAGGTCGCAACATTAAATTTTCGAGTCACCACACTAACGCTGCTTCATTGTCCCCCTCGTAATCAAGCCGCTACGCCCTATTCGAAAAGTTAAGACTCCTAAATCTGGGAGTTAACCACCTCTAGTCGCCACTCATCAGCTTTGTCATGGCTCGAGATGTGGTCTCAATGTAAGGATTGATGTTTGCACCTAAAAATTTTCTAATCCTAATTCTAACAATCTACTTCAAACAATTTCAATTCAATAAATCCAATCAAAACAAGTACAATTCATTCTGGCATCCGCATTCACCAAATCAAACTCTCTATAAAGCAAATTGATTTAAAATTGAATCGTAAATTAAATTTCCCCAAAATTCAATCATGCCTTATCTCGAACAAATAACATTAGTCGAGAAGTAGCATATCGCCCTCTTTGCCTCTTCGTATGCGTGACCGAAAGTTTGGATGTAGAGATTCCTTCTGTATACATTTCTATTATCCCGCAAAGAACATACATACATTAAAAGCAAGAATAATAAAATCACACCAAGCTTACTAAAAAATCAAAAATTTCTAGCATAAAAACTCAAAAGCTTTTAAAAACAAACCCCGTAGCGTGGCCGCCTCCCACAAGCCGGCCTCCGTTCGAGTCCTTAGTCGACTGGCCGCTATTAAATCCTTGTTTCTCAAATTTTTTCTCACTCAAAACTAGGAACTCATTTTGTAATATGAATTTCCACAGAAGCCAATTCCTGACCATTGACCTTGAATTCTCCCCTCCATTGTCGTTCTCAATGTCACTGCTCCAAAGGTTGTACTTGATACTACTGTGTATGGTCTACTCCATTTTGATTTTAACTTCCCTGGAAAGAGTTTTAGTCTAGAATTGAATAACAGGACTTGATCTTCTGTCTTAAATTCTCTCCTCAAGATCCTCTGATCATGCCATTTCTTTGTTTTATCTTTGTAAATTTTAGCATTATCATAGGCTTCATTCCTCAGCTCTTCCAATTCATTCAGCTGGAGTAGCCTTTCTTCTTAGCGTACCAAGTCAAAATTCAGTTTGATAGCCCACATACTTTATATTCCAATTTAGAGGAAGGTGACAGGGTTTACCATAGACAATCCTGTATGGGGACATTCTAATGGGAGTTTTATAAGCAGTCCTGTATGCCCACAATGAATCATCAAGTTTCAAATACCAATCTCTTCTACTGGAGTTTACAGTTTTTTCGAGAATTTTCTTTATCTCCCTATTAGAAATCTTAGCTTGCCTATTTGTTTGAGGATGATAAGCCAAGCTCATAATGTGTTTGATTCCATATCTGCTCATGAGTCTATCAAACACCTTATTTGCAAAGTGGCTTCCTCCATCACTGATGATAGTTCTGGGCATCCCAAATCTGCTCAAAATATTCTTTTGTAAAAATCTCACGACTGTATTAGCATCATTTTTGGACAAGCTGTTGCCTCAACCCATTTGGATACATAATCCACAGCTAGGAGCAACTGAAGGTGGAAAGGGACCCATAAAGTCTATTCCCCAAACATCAAATAGCTGCACCACCAGAATACCTTGGAGGGGCATTTCATGTCTTTTGCTAACATTTCCCATTCTTTAGCATCGATCACAAAGTTTCACCCATTCAAAACAATCCTTGAAAATAGTAAGCCAATAAAAACCTGATTGGAGAATTTTGTGGGCTGTTTTGTCTCCTGCAAAGTGTCCTCCATATGGTTATGCATGACATTCATGTAAGATCTTGCCTTGTTCACTTTCTCGTACACACACCTCTCCCGATTATCATATCGCCTCCTCTTTTTGTAAACAATAAGGTCATCCTGCATGTAATTATCTCATTCATTAATCCTTAATTTTTTTCTCTGTTGGTAGCTGAGTTCTGGTGGCATAACCCCACATGCTAAGAAGTTCACAATATCAGCATACCAAGGTGATTGGAGTGACAATTGAAATAACTGCTCATCTGGAAAATGTTCTGCTATTTCTTTTTCTTCTTCTTGTATAGTAGGCTTTTCAACTCTTGACTAGTGATCAGCTATCACATTGTCACAACCTTCTCGTTTTGATTCTAGATTAAATTCCCGTAATAACAATACCCACCGATCGCCTTGTCTTTTGCTTCTTTTCTTTGCCATCGATACTTTAATTGTAGCATGATCATCAAGATGGATAATGACATGGGACCCCAATATGTATGGCCTAAAATTTTCACATGCAAATACTATGGCCAACATCTCCTTTTCAGTAGTTGAGTAATTCTCCTGAGCTTCATTAAAGGTTTTGCTGGCATAATATATGACCTTAAACATCATGTCAGTTCTCTGTCCCAATACAGCTCCCATTGCATAGTCACTGGCATCACACATGATTTTAAAATCCTTGTTCCAGTCTGGTTTTGCCATGATGGGAGCTTCAATTAATTTTGATCTGATCTCTTCAAAAGACCTTTGGCAGGACTCATCAAACTTAAACTTGGCATCTTTTTCCAGCAATCTACATAATGGCCTTGCAATTTTAGAGAAGTCTTTGATAAATCTTCTGTAAAAACCAGCATGTCCCAAAAAACTTCTTATTCCCTTGACTGTTGTTAGTGACAGAAGATTTTTTATAATTGAAACCTTTACTTGGTCTACTAGTTCTCGTAGAAATCATGCAACAAGGACAATGCTTTCTGTTACCATAAAATGACATTTTTCCCAATTTAGGGCTAGATTCTTGTCCTGGCACCTGTGAAGTATTGTCCCCAAATTATGCAAGCAATTTTCAAAACTAGATCCATACACTGTGAAATAATCCATGAAGATCTCCATAACTTCCTCTGCTAAATATGAGAATATAGACATCATGAATTCGAATGTACAGAGCATTACACAAACCAAATGGCATTCTTCTAAAAGCAAAAGTACCAAATGGGTATGTAAAAGTGGTTTTCCCGGTCCTCAAAAGTAATGGCAATTTGATTACATCCGTGAGTATCCATCAAGAAAACAGAAGTGAGGGTGTCCTGCTAACTTATCCAACATCTGATCAATGAAAGGCAGGGGAAAATGATCCTTTCTGGTTGTAGTTTCAGTTTCATGTAATCTATGCACACCCTCCATCCTATCACAGTTCTTGTTGGAATTAATTCATTTTCCTCATTTCTGATCACAGTGAATCCACCCTTTTTGGGAACCACATGGACTGGGCTCACCCAAGAGCTGTCTGATATTGCATATATAAAACCTTCATTCAACCATTTCAGCACCTCCTTTATGACAACCTCGTATCACAGATTCAAATTTCTTTGGTGTTTAATAGAAGTCTTTGCATCATCATTCAACAATATCTTGTGCATGCAAATGGAGGGACTGATACCCTTTAGATCCTCAATCGACTAAGCACAGTTTCCTCAGATTTTGCTCGAATTTGCAAGAGTTTTTGTTCTTCAATTTCAAATAATGCAATGTATATGATTACTGGTTTTCCTTTTTCTAGTTCTAAGGAAGCATATTTCAAGTGACTGGGCATTTCTTTTAATATTAACCCTTCTGCACTAGTCTCTTGTTCAGCAGCTTTCTGTTCCTTGCTGCATACATGTTCTTGATTGTTTTCATTTAAGCTCAAGACTGATTCTTTGTTTAGCCAACTGGAAAGCAATAATTCATAATCAATACTCTCAAGATACTGGAAATTCATCTCAATTTCATTGATAGAATGGTGAAGATTACAATCAGAATTCAGTTCAACAATGATAGGACTACTGTTTTCTACAACCATACAAATCTCTGCATCAACATCAGGTTGTTCCAAGCTCTTATTAAGGTTAAAGTGCATTGCTTCATCTCCTACCCTTAAGGTCAGCTCACCCTTTTGCACATCTATCAAGGCAGCTCCAGTTGCTAAAAAGGGTCTTCTTAGCAATATAGGAACTTAGGTATCTGATAGGCTGAAAGCGTGGTGTGTATAAATGTACACCTATGTGTGCAAGTGCACGCGTCGCCCCAAGTAATATAGTGTACCTATGGTACCTGATATTTCCATCCACCTGGGATAGGGTGTGTTTTAATACAGAGATCGCTTGTGAATATTATCTGGATATAAGTGTTGTGTGAAAGAGTACTAGTGTCTGAATGTAAACTAAACTAATTGATCTGAATGAATTATCAGGTGGTGTAATAGAGACTGGGAGAATGTCTCCCTCGTCACTTCGATGGATTGTTTCAAATATGATATTATTCCGCTTTATTTATGATTTGTTGATGGCTAGGTGATCTTGCTTACTAAATACCCTCTCTCGAGCTGTATCCGCCTATCTCGCTAGTAGAGTTGAGTGTATCTCTACCCCAACTCGATACTCCGAAATGCCAATGTGTTCTAACCTTTAAATGCCACCTCGGATCGGAATATCTTATTTACCGAATCAACCGAAGGTCGCTCTACTGCATCCCCGGGTCTCCTCATCTCGAATCTGATCTCCCAAGATAGTCACGCTAATGTTACGACATCACCATGTAAATGATTCACGTATATAAAGCAGATGCTAACAAACTATAAACAACTAAATAATATAAAATACTAATCTTAATCCATGAAAATGTGACGTGGTTCAACAACACCCTGTGGATAAATCTAACATACCGAACGAGAAAACACAAATAGTTAATCTTATAAAACATCGCTTTCTCGGTCTAAAAGAAGAAGATAAAAGATGGCTCTTCTCCAAAGTCAAGGTCCGCCGTGATTTTCGTGTCTCTAGTTCGTTAATGCTCTCGACATCTCTCCGATCCCCCTTTCCTCGACCGTCCCCTTTTTGCTTTTAATGATGGAGAGGTAACTCGCTGCTACAGCGTAAACGTCAGCGACGTTGAGACGCCGCGACGCTGTCGCTTGTTGACTTTATATTAGTTGACCCACGCGATGCTGGGGCGCCACGACGCGGGGACGCCGGCGACGCTGAACGCCGCACGCTGTTCATCTTTATGCACTTTCATCCTCTGCTCCAGAATGCTTCCAAAGACTGCCCTTTTCACACCAATTGCACCTGCATTCACACCAATTGCACTAATCAGATATCGAGCTATCAAAATACGTATTTAAATGCAAAATAACGCTAAAAACGTAAGACAGACGCGGGTATAACCTGAGTGTTTTAGGCACTCATCACACCCCCAAACTTAGTTTCTTGCTTGTCCCCAAGCAAGAATGGACTCTAAACTTGACTCACACCTTACATACTATAGTCGAATACTAAGATAGTGATGCATTATTTACAAGTAGAGGATCAAATTGGACCGACTCACACCGTCGTGTCGTTTTGTTCACTGGTGCCCACAGATGCACCCTGTTCGACTTTCTAAAGAACTACTAGGCTGAACCCGTGAAGGTGGCCTCCAAGGTATTCAATAACCTTTCCCAAGACCCTATGTGCGTTGAATAAATGACCTCTAGTGTATACCTAGGTTCCGACGCCCCCAAACTTAAGTTCAACTCACCTAATTGGGAAAATCTAACTACGAAAGGATAGGAATGCACCGTTTTCATTTATGAACATACCTACTCATAACAGAGAACAAAACTAGTGCCCGTAAGTTTATGCTAAGTGTTCATGTAGCGGATTAGTCAGGACTCCCACCGGGGCGCGACATGGGCACCGGCATTCATTCCCTCGAACATCACCCCGAACACCAATTGCCCACGCCCTAAGTCGTTGAAACTTCCATCTTCTCGTCCCCGTAATCCGGGCAAAGGAGGTTAATGACCCCGCGCTGGCTCAGGGCATTGGGCTTTGAAAGGCCTCTCGGACTATGCCATGGATTCCGATTGGAAGATCCCACTTATTCTATGCCTAAATACTTTATATTTTTTCTTTATACTGGGCCCAAGGCAATCCTCTTTATTGATCTGTCCCATTCTTGGTGTTTAGAGATTCCCAGGGTTTGTTGAACCTTAGTGGCCGGGGTTCTAAGATTCAGGCATATCCTAGAAGTCATCTCTGGTGGGCAGGAGTGTAATAGGCTCATTGAGAAACAGTTTATTGAATATCCGGAGGTGATTCACTATGCCGCCCCACCTACTCAACCTAATTCCCGAGCGTTAAACACCCTATGAATCCTGTGTAGAGATATACACTGTTTTCTATGATAGTAGTGGATTCGGCCAAAAAGTGATCTTCGACTCTCAAACATGGCACACACACACGAACTACTCACACACCATTAATTAAACATAGATATAATCTACCAAAAACACAAACAGAAACTAAACACATGACTCGACAAACTGAAATGAAAAAGCGTAAATGAAACTAAACGGAAACATAAACGAACATGCTATAACAAAACTGAACTAAAGCACAAATACGAAAACCAAAACAAAATAATACTAATCTAATAAAAACTCGATCACTCGATCACCACCCACACCCCCCCAAACAAAAATATCCGAAGCGGTCCCCACCGGGCAATAAAAGAACAAAGAGGGTGAAGGAACTCCCCTCTCGTGATCGAATCCGGTCACCGCGGCGGTGGCGGTGGCGTCAGCGGAGGGCTAGAAGTCGGGCGTCGGGCCTCGGTGGACCGTCATCGCCGAAGAATAGCGGCCTCGGTCAAGCCGTAACCGTATGCATGTCACCGGCGGGCCTCCATATCTCCGTGTGATGAGGACTCGGTGCTCCCGGGTCTCATCCTGCAATGTGCATCAAAACGCTTTAGTAAGGAGAGCACCGGGTCCTCGAGGTCGTGGGAGGGAGGAAAGTCGCCGCCGAGGGTCAAGGCGCGGTGGTGGGTGAGAAGAGGACTGCCCAATGTCCCCCTAGGGATCGCCCAGGGGTCCAAAGCGGGCTTGATAATCATGAAGCTCGTCCTCGTCCGAGGGCTCATGACCTGAATCGTATGTCCCCTCAGGTCGTGGTACACCAGGTTTGTCCCTCTTAACCGATATCGCCTTGATGGGGTGTAACCACGCCTCATTGTCATCAAGGGGCACCCCGGCTCGTTTGCATAAGCCATAAATGAGGAAAGGGTGCCCCAAATTCATCTTAGCGTCCCGGTTATGGAGGATGGCATCCTCTATAACCTGCCCAACATCAAAAGGGATATCCTGAATGATGGCATAGTTGAGCAGGGCACGCTTGGCAGTCACTTCACACACGTTCGTCGTCGGAATGAGACGCGACGTGATGAAGTGATGCCAGACCTTGGGGATAAACGCCAAATGCTTGGCCTTGAAGTGGACGGCATGGCCCTCATTGTTGAGTTTCCACTCACCCCGCCCGTTTGTCAAGACTCGAATGACCTCGGGGTAATCGGGTTGCTCGTAAAGGCGATCAAAAGGCTCCGAGGGGACATGATCAAGATTATAAAAGTGGTTGATCGACTGCGACCGGTGTCGACCAACACACTCCCGCACTCTAACCTTTCGACGACAGGAGGCGCGAGGTTGGCGTAATTCCAGACCACACTCATCGCAACTAGACGGTGTGGCCGCAGTTCGCCATCCCTCGCCGCACCGCCTATGGAAAATCATTAGGTGGTGGAACCCTTTCCTTAATAAAAAACCGTTTGCAGATGGTGTCGAATCGATCGGGCGGCACCTCGCGAATTTAACCGAAGGCGGATTATTTAAATCGGGGGTCGGATCCTCATTGGTCCGACCCCCGCCAGGCAACCGCCTCTCGCCGCATTGCGTAGTAAGGACAATTGAGACAATTGAAGGGCTCACGTAAGGCAGGTAGCGCCATAGGAACCAACAGAGCACACCCTAATAGGCTAGGCAATGTGTCAAACACCTAGAGTGCAATGGAGACCAAGGGGCACAGTAAAGTGTACACAACTCTAGGGACACTGGATGCATCTACCTGCCCAATCCAGACCTACCGTGAAACCCTAGACCTAACGAGGAGGACGAGACCTATGCAAGGACACCACGGGTAGTGTGGAAGATGATAGACGTGGACAAGTGGGATTGGGACGACCTAAGGTGGTGGTCGCAGAGTACGTCTGAGGGCAAAACAGTCTTCGACCGGGCGCGGAGCCGACTCGCAAGGGTTTGTGCAGGTGCGCGACACAGGGCACTAGGGTTCAGGCAAGGAGGGGAAAAGGTAGGAGCAAAAATGGAGAGTGTTTGGCCTTAAACAGGGTCAACGTTGAGATGTCGGCAACGCCGCGACGCCCGTAGGAAAGCACCCAACGCCGCGATCGCGCTCGGTCCAACCGCCGACGCCCGGTAGTAATCAACGTGTCAGCGACGCTGATATCCAACGCCGCCGACGCCCAGAGGGTTCAAACCACGTCGCTGACGCGGATCTCCACGCCGACGCCCGCAGGGTTCAAAACCAACGCCGCGACGCTTTAAACCCCACCGCCAGCACGCCCCGCAGGCTCAATCCAACGCCGCTGACGCTAAAAATCCAACGCTATGACGCGCCGAGAAGGGTCAACCGACTGCGGATCGTTGAGACGTCGCGACGTTGAGAGCCAACGTCGCGATGTTACAGAAAAGGCCCAAAATGTACATTATGCAACCATGGTCTAAGATAAAAGAAAACTCCCCTCGTGTAAATGTGACGCCCGACTAGAGTGCTCGCATGAACCGTGATCCTCCCCAGTACTGTCGATCGCGGGTCCTGACAGGATACATCCAAAAAGATATTCGGGATTACCGAATGCAACACAAACCAACATAACTTAAAACAGATAATAAAAATTGAACCATAGAAAGGAAAACAGACGAAAAAACTTTGGGTTGCCTCCCAAGAAGCGCTATGTTTAATGTCGTTAGCTCGACGACTCAATCTCAATGTGCGATATGCTTAGAAGAAACTGGGAAATGCTTACGCATCCCCCTTATAGTGCTCACACCCCATGCTCAAGGTGGATGAAATATTCTTCGCTCATGCCCCACCCTTTCTGTCTTTCTCGCAAAGAATAGTTTATCCTAAAAATTTCGCATTGCCACGCAAAATCTCTCGCGGTAGTGCGCCTCCGGTAGATATCTTCATTTGGATCGTTATCCTGATGCTTCATGGGTCGGAATACATGGAAAGTGATACTCCTCGCCTCTTTGACTCTCAATTTGAGCTCACCTTCGCACATTACTAATTTGAGCTTCTTTCCCTCGCGGGCCAGGAAGGGTCTACCAAGTATGATGGGAATTGAGTCATCTTCTCCTCCATGTCCGTAATGACGGCTCCATCGGAAGGAAGAATTTACCAACTTACTAGACATTTTCGATTATACTCCCGAGCGATGTCGGTATGACCTCGTCTCGCAGTTGCAAGCTGATTGTGGTCGATTTTGGTTCCCCCAACTTTAGCCTTTTAAACATCGAAACACTCGCTGATGCTGGCTCCTAAGTCACACAGGCTTTTCCGTATACCCGGCCCCTATAGAGAATCCAGAGATAGCAAAGCTAACTGATCTTGAAGTTTCGAAGTTTTTTGCAGATGGCACCGCATCTCTTAGTTAAGGCGAGGTCCCATATTCTCCAACTTCTTCTTACTCGCCAAGATCTTTTTCATGAATTTCACGTAACTAGGCATGTTCTCCGCCTCCAAAGGGTATATTAATATGTACAAGATGTCAAGAAACTTTGCAAACTCGCTTTCTCCAACTTACCTTCTTCAACCTCGAGGATACGGATTGATATGACAAGTTCACTATTTTTGTCTCTGCCGCTTTCTTCCTCGCTTATCCTTGGCTGCTCTCATAACTCTGTCGCTTCATTTTCAGATCTGCCTGATGTTGTCTTGCTCCTTAATTTTCGGCTCTTACCACTGTTTCTACTCCGAATTTCCAACTCTTTCCACTCTAGAGAAAGGATAAACTTGCAAGTATTCTTTCCCTTCTCCTCTAGGGGTTTACCTCTCAATTACTCGTAGCTTAACCCTCGTTGTCTTTCTCACAACATATACTCAGCCATTCGACCCATTTCCAGACTTCCAAGTTTCTCAACTGTGCGGCTTGATTGTTCAATTGGGTAGCCTGTTGCTGCATATTCGCCTTTGTCTCATTCATAAAGGCAGTGTGTGAGGTGAGCATCTGTGTAAGGACTTGTTCTAAGTCCACTTTTTTTTCAAGAGGTGGTTCACTCACTCGGGGTGATGGCATGTTGTTTTGATTGTTCCTCCATCCATACCCTTGACTGTTCTGATTGTTCTGATTCTGATTGTTACGCCACCCTTGGCCTTGATTTTGATTCTGATAGTTGTTTCCCCCATACTGTCCTTGTTGATGCGGATCACTCGATTGAATCTCAACACATACCTGGCCTCGCTATATGGTTTTGTTTCGACTCGACATTCAGGTTATTAATATGTCGTGTCCTCCATTTAATTCACACAAATTTTAAGGGTTAGTTCCAGAGGAATTGCAGCCTCGTCAGATAGTTAACCTGCTTAGTCATCTCGTGCAAATATGATTAACCGCATTGTTGAGAACTCATTATCCAGCTACCCACATTTCTTTAATGAGTAGTCTTCTCCCTAGGCCACTGATTTGTATTGGTCGCAGCATCTTCCAGAATTTCATAAGCTTGGTCCGTGGTTTTCTTCATTAGTGCTCCTCCAGTCGAGGCATCAATCACTGTTCTAGTTGCATTCCTCAGACCATTGTAGAACGTATGGACCACATCCATCTTGTTAGTCCGTGGATGCGGACACTTCGCAGCTCAGGAAATCGCCCCATGCCTCTCTACCGTGCTCCTCTCCCCAGTTGTATCCAAAAGTATTGATCTCTTGCACAAGTTGTGCAATTTTCGAGGGTGGGAAAAACTTGGTCAGGAATTTCTGCACTAAATCGTTCCATGAAGTAATGGAATCCGATGGCTGACTTGTTAACCACGCTTCGTCTCATCACCCAGCGAGCGAAACTCAACCTAAGTGCCTCTTCGCAACCCCATTTGTACTGATCGCGTCGCACTTCGAGGAAGTTGGTCATATGCATATTCGGGATCCTCAAGGGTGGGCCCATGAAATGATGCCTCAAGCATCCGTACTGTTACCGACTTCAACTCGGTTACCTGGCTTCGAATAGTGGTCTTCGGATAGTCAGTCGCACACAACCGTAGCGGTAAGGCAAACCTCAGCAACATGAATGGATCATTCTGGTCGTATAAACCAAGATGGGTGGTTAATTCCTTCCATTATTCCCATTTCGACCCCTATGTGGCTCGTTTTGCTCAATACTTAGATCTTGCTCTTCATTGTTCTCCATGATTATTAGATTCTCTTAGTCCACTCCGCTTCTCTCGTTTCCTGGCGCAGCCTCGTGTAAAGTCCTTTCCTCGGCTCAGATCAAACGGAGGTAGATTAACTAGATCTCGTCGTCGCATGCGCTCACTGAAACCTTGACTGCAATCACACACGAAACAAGAAGACCAACTTATCAGTACTTGTAAAAACAAATGAAAACAAAAAAATTCCAGAGTAATATCTAATTGCGTTATTCTCTATATCACTCTAAACCTGCAACTCCAAGAATCCGCCCAAAAACTTGATAAATAAAGCGTGGTGTGTATAAATGTACGCCTATGTGCCAGCGCACGCGTCACCCCCAGTAATAAAGTGTACCTATGGTACTTTTTCGATGAAACATCCACCCGGGGGATAGGTGTGTTGA